>OY757924.1:35134728-35189728 GCA_963585895.1 Sepioteuthis lessoniana
TCTTGTAATTGAATTTGACTTTATAGTACATGTGTTTTGTAGAGATATGAAAAGAAATACAACTGGAAGATCTTTTAACAGGTAACTGATCAAAATGCTCGAGAAATTCTGATGGAATGCATGATGAAAATGGATACAGAACTAAAGCAAAGTAAATCGTAAAATGTATTTCTATATTAAAATTAGTTATGTTATTTCTACTATTCATGCAAAAAGAATCAAACACTTTAATTCAATCAAATTTATACATCTGGAGCTAAACTTAATGACCCAGCATAAGTTTGATTATTCAACAGAAATAAATTTTTTCTTCATTGTTGTATAACTGCTCCCATGAAGAGTTCAGATTGATAAGAGACAGGAAAAATATTATTCTACCAAGCTATTCAACCATTAAGAAACTAGCCTTATCAACATATTTGAATCCTTTCATGGAGCAAAATGATAACAATTTTCTTATGTATATAAAAAAATGAATTTAAGTTACTAATACAGAAAGATACCACAGTATCTTTACTTCTTAATGAAATTCATCTGAAACCTTATTTTGATTATAAATGTTGTTGTTGAATTATTTGACAGCACCAATGAAGTCGCAACAAGTGCTTTTGCTTTTATTTTTCGCTGTATATTCTTAAAATATGAAGATTTTGCCAATTAAATGTCTTCAAGCTGAGAATATATTTGACATATTTGAATGTATTATTCTTGGTTTTGAGGAGATAGGATTTCAAATATTATCAATCATAATATATAATAATGCTATAAGTAAAAAAAATCTATATCTTTTTGTCGTCATTAAAGCTTTCAATTGTATACCCACACCAAGTTATGATGTCTAGACTGCTTTTCTTCCTATTTGATCCAGTTCATATATGAAATGCATAAGAAAAATTGTCTTGATCAAAATGATCCTATTAAATGTATGCTATTCTCAAAATTTTGTCATAATCGAAATCATAAATCACATAGTGTCCCATTTTGAACCGAACAGGAACTTTATATTCAGAAACTTTTATCGATTTTGAAATATTGTAATAAAATGACGACAAAGGCACTTTCTTCAACTAATCTTGAAACACAGAATGTTAATTTAGTTCAATTTTTTTTTTTTAATGAGAACAATATTCAGGGATTATTGAACTTAGGGAACGAAATCTTTGCCTAATTTTGCTGAAGTTCGAGATTAGGCAAACATCTTTTATATTTGGTGGACAATACTGAAAGTCAAAAAAACATATAAAAATTGCCGGCTTTGAAATAAATACTGCAATCCATTTGAGCTAATGCAGAAAATTAAAGATTTTTCTCTGTTGGAATAGCGCTCCCTGAAGAAATGGCAAATTAACATACGAAAATTCCACTGCTTTGTGTCATACAATTCATGCATTTTTTGAATTTACTAAATATTACATGGAAGAACTGAAAAAATATACATATTACCGGAAAAATTTATAACTGATTAAAAAGCAAGGTTTAGGCAGTACCAGGGACTTATTGGATATTAGTAAAATATCTCGATACGGCAAGTGTTTAAGTGTGTTAAAAATCAACTTGCTATCAGTTTTAAAATTGAACTTAGCACTTCAAATTAAATTAAAATTGATTTGGAGAATTTACAAGAACCAAACTAGGATGAAATGACAGTAAATGTGAATAAAAGTTGATTTTGAAGAAGATGATATTAATAAAAGCAAAGAAGTTCTTTCTGTTTTATTATACTTAGCAGGTTATTCCTGTTATGCAGTTTTTTTTAATTACATACATGAGCAGCAAAATATTTTAATTTGAAAGAAGTAATGTGGAAGAAATACCTGAAATAGTAATTTTCAGAGGATTAATAAAAGTCTTCTCTGATACAACAACACATTTTTGTTCTGAATAATTATGTTGTCATTGGTAAACTATCAAAAGATAATTCTTTTCTTGATTCTATGAATCAAAGAAAATTAGCCATGCAGATAAAATTAAATGTTTTGGCAGTTAATGAGCTTTTTAATATTAACATGTATGATACAGGATAGAAAAATAGAAAGAATGTTTGTCTGGTGCTCTAAAAATGCTTTCATGAATATTTTCTGTTCTTGGGATCATGATCATATGGTTCAGAAAAAAAAAGAACACTTCAAATATTTAGCTAAATTTTCTATCTGTAATATTTTTCTATAAGTATTTTTTAATTTTTATCTGTTTCTCATTTATATTTATTTTTTTTTATGTATTTATTACTTGTAGTTTGTTTATCTGTTTATTTGATTATTGTCTGTTTTCTAATTCATTATTCAGTATTGTTGTATTTAAGTAAAATGACTTAATAATTATTTAATATGTACTTAATAATATTGTAACTTTTCAGAATAATGATTAAAATAAAAATAAAAACATGCAAATTCTGATCATAATTTAAAAAAAAATGTTTTCAAGTTTGAAAAAATTAAAATAATATACGAATTTCAGTTTTTAAAATTTAATGAAACGTAACGAGATGCTTAATTTATTTACTTTAACGCAGCGTTCAGGAACAATATTTTTTTAAATGAATATTAAATGAAAGTTTTTTTTTTAATTTAATTTTCTATAGTTTTTTACAACCATATTTTTTTGATTTATAATTATTCATTATCATCAATACTTTAAGATAACAGCCGATCTCGGCAATCCCATGATCTATTCGTGTGACGTCTGATCACAGTCGAGCAGGTCTTATTTTAAGGTGGTCTTCGTGCTTTCACCAACCAATCTTCTGATGACGATCTGGGTTTTTTTTTGTTGATCAAACGATCATTCTATTGCTGGCTCATTTTGTGCTACCCATTATTTTACCGACCGATTGGTGATTAAATAACGACATAATTTGCTGGCACTAGGGAGTATTTCAAGACATTCCAGAACTAGCTAACATGCTGTCAGCGAATGAAAATTGATACAGCTATCTTACTCTGATAACTTCATTTTTCGTTTTTTTATGACTATGATTTTAAGTCAAGTTCTTTTTTTAATGTCATATCAACCTTCATAGGTTATTTAATGCGAAAAATGTAAAATAACAATAGTAATACTGTTTGACCCACAGTTTGAGGGATTAGGGAGTTAATGACTTTTTGAAGCGTATGAGTCCGAAAATTCAAGTAATAGTGAGACTGGAGTTCGAAATCGCTTACTACAGTATCTCAGTCCAACAAGTTAACAATTTTAAGTTGAAATCTTGATTACAAATTATCTTATTTAATCTTCAAGTTGTCCTGTATTACGGGGCTTAAAAAACGCTGACTGCAGATGAGTCAAATCCTCTTCTCAAAAGAGGTACGGTACGAAACTATATCTGGGCCTCTGAAAAGTAAGGGAAAACTTCAATGTTATTAGTACCAGTTCCACCAAGACCTGGAGTGGTAGCAAATTTTAGAGTCACGTCTTTAGAACATAGATATCTGTTTAAGAATAATGAATTTTAGAATACTTGATATTATATAACTGTGCAAATTATTTGTATTAGGAATAATTGTTTGAAGCTATAATCCAGCTTTATTGGTTAGGCCTAACAATAACTGTATATTCTGCTGAGGAATAAGACTTCCCCACCGTCAAAAAGGATATATAATAAACTACATCTGATAGGTTCCAGTTCAGGAGAGTGTGCAGTATCCCTTTTTAGAATCAGATCCACTTTGACTCTGGGGGTAGTACCTGTAAAGGTCCCATCTCTGAGTCAAATAAATATTTAAAACTTATTCGATATCGAAAGGCGTTTTTGAAGCCATAATTGTTTCATTATCACCAAGTCATACTGAGAGCATTGTTCCCTGACTCTCACTCTGGCCATCCTTCGTTATCACCAATCGCTCTTGTCATGTCTTCTAGGCAGCATCCTGTTTCCGCACAGAGCCCGCCACATACAGTAATCTGTTAGAGAACATCGCTTATAAGTTCTTCCTTGCTTCTCCAACTGTTCCCTTTGTGTTCGTTTTAATTGAATGGTAAGTCAGACCGGAAGCAAGTGACCGTACAGCTGTTGTTTTGTTGGTTTTGCTTCCAGGATTTGTTGAATAAAGTATGCAGCATTCTTGTGTAGTTCCCATCTATCTTTTCCCCTATGTGTTTAGTTTGCTTCCATGTCGTGTATCCGTAAAAATGTGTGGATACAACGACAGCTTAGAAGAAATCCCGTTTTATTTTATCGGATGGATCAGATTTCTATATGATCAATATAGAAATAAATTCCAGTAAAATTCCACGCCGTCGCTAGGCGTATGCTGACATCACTTTTTAAAACAAATGTATTCTATTTCATTAGCATTCACGAATATGCCAATGCTTCCGTTATCTGCTCTAAGCTTTGTAGAAGGGATTCTGCTTAAGCTGGTGAATTTGCGAGAAGTTCTGCGTCGTATGTAGTCTGCGTCAGTCAGTGTCTGAAGGATATCGTCTGCTTCATGCATTTTTAATGTGAAACCATTTTCTTTTATCAAATTTACGAACTTTTGAAGTACGTAGTCTAAACATAGTATAAACAAATATGGTGATAATGTATCTCTCCCAAGACTCCAGTGACAATACCGAAGAAGAAAAGCGAACCATTGCTTTTGTGTTTTTGTCAACTTCATAGTAGCGGTGATAGTTTCTTTGGGGTGACAATATGCAAGTAGTATTTGCTCCATCTTTCTCTGTGCGTAGAATCGAATGCTTTCGAGAAATCTACGAATTATAGTCATGTTTGAAGATTCTTTGCTCATCCTCCTTCGGGGGTTCGAGGAATTGTCAGAATCTGTGAGGTTGTGGAGAGATTTCCTCGAAAGCTTTTTTGATTTTTTAATGAATTTTCTTTTCTTCGGGTAGGATACGACTAAGAAACTGGGCATAATAAACATAAGTCGATATATCAGTAAGAGCTATGCCTTGGTAGTTCTTAGTGATTCAGAGGTCACTGTTTTTAAGGAAGTTAAGGATGAAACCTTTCCACCATTCCTCTCGTGTGTTTTTTATAGACTGCGTTGTATAGAAGTATGTCGTCAAATGTTCTTGTCTTGTATACTTAAGAGCGTATTTCGTCAAGGCGAGCAACTTTTCTGTTTTTCCTTTTTTTTCCCCCTATAGAGCGTCAAGTTCTCTCAATGCTCTCTTACTTCCACTTACTTCATTTACTCTCTGCCATACTATTTGGGATTGTCTGTCTTCTACTGAATTTCTCATTTTTTCGATTTGACCTTGAATGTATTCTAATTGGTCTATTTGGAATTCATTGGTAAGTTCTTTACGTACTTTCAAAATTTCTGCGCATTTGTTGTGTTTCTTATATTGAGTAAGGATATTTTTCTAAGTTATCTCGTTTTTTCCGAACAAATTTTGACTTGCATAGGATACTATATTTGGTTCTTGGTTTGGTTGGTACGCTCTCTGCTGCTGCTGCTGCTGCTGCTGCTGCTGCTTCCATGTGAGCAGTGATGAAGTTTTCATGATCGTCATTCGGAGTATTTTTTCTGATAACTCCTGAAGAGAATCTAATATGGTTCTTACAGTTACCAAAAAATTCATTGCTTATATCTGTATTAGTAAATGAGGAGCAGTCGTAACGTGTGATTTTGGCAGTTTGTGTTTTATTTCTGCGAAGACTCAGGCGTATCTTCGCTGAGACGATTCTGTGATCAAAAGATAGTCCTTCAAAAGAGGAATATACGTAAGAGTTCAGAGCGCTATTTATCGTTTAGGAGTATATAGTCTATGCTTTCGCATTATTTGGGTAGGTGTTGAATCATAGTTTTCTCTCTTCCTTTTTTTTAAGATTTAGAATTTTGTTGGTCTATATTCTTTCTCCCTGTCATAAAAAGTAACAAATAATATTTTAGTAAACAATTGTTTAAAACACTAAATAATTGTTTACTTGAGATTATCATTCGTTACTTAAAAATATATAATTGTGTTAAAACAAATTACTATCAATCATCAATAATTATTTGACACTAAATAATTATTTGTTTAACATAGGAATACTTGAAACTATACAGCTGAATGCAAATTATTTATATCAGATTAGAGTGTACAAGTGTGAGCAAGACACAACTACACAAAACATATTTATATAAATGTACAATGAACGCGATTCGCTAACCTCTAAGCCGAAAAAACCTTCAATGAAGCTATAATTGTTTACTAATGATTATTATAAATATGAAATAAAAGATGTCTCAAAATTGATGCAACCCATTAATATAATAAAGATTTATTACTGAGTCAAGTGCAATGGCGGTCATTTGGAACACGTTCGGTAAAAAAATGCATCCTTTTAGCTAGAGACATCAACTCAATGTTTGTTTAATTATTTTCATATCTGCTTCAATGAAATACAATATTTTTTAAAGTTTCTTGTCTCAGTAATAAAGCATTATCATATTAATGGGTTACATCTATTTTGAGACAGTTTTGAATTACTTTGTCTTCAAATAAATGGTGATGCAAAATATTTTCCTCTCTTGTCCAAGGCATTGTGATCAAGGATTTATATTTTTTATAGTATACTATTTTTAAATCAGAAACAAAAAAGAATACAATTCAATTAGTAGTAGAGTTATTAGCAGTCACATACGTCCAACATGTATTTAGACACCCTATAAATGTACGCAAAATGATTTATAAATTGGAGTAATTACCTGAAACTATATATTTATGCATAAGTTATTAGAATTACGTCTTAAAATTTGCACAATTGTGAGCGAATTATTTCTATTAGATTGGAATACTTGATATATAACTGCATGCAAAAGAAAAGAAAAACTCTTAAGAAAATGATCAAAAATACAAATATAAACGTACAGTGTGCGTGATTCCCTAACCTGTATGCATAAAATAATTCCAGACGGGTTAACAAGTGGTTACAATCAATCATCTTCTGGGGGTTCTTAAGCTGCCAAGTTTTCCTGTCACAAAACTCCTTGACGTCCACATTCGATTTAGATGACCAAGATTTGGTTCCAAGGGAATTTCTCCTGTTTTTCAATACGCTGCTCAGCAGGTGGAATATTACTCTAACTTTTCCAATCCAGCATTTCAGGTAACAAGGTTTTTAGTATTGTTGGTGGAACTGCCAAGTTATATGAAGTTCTCGACATCTACCTTATTCCGGTTAATGAAGACATCTGTTGGCACGTGAACTAGTGACAATGAATAAAATAATACCGAGCGAAATGTTAGACACCGAAGCCAATCTAATCGTCACAGATCTTTGGCATCACTTGCCACGCCAGAGACGTAAATATGCTGCCAGTGGCTATACTTGTCTGGTTGGAGTGATCTTTATATATTTCAGCTGCCACGTGTAGATGACATTAACTTTTCGGAAATACCAGTGTTGCTCTAGACAATTCGGAACAAAATTATCAAATGTAGAGGATGCGTCTCCTAAATTCAACCGTCGTATTTCTCTAAAAGACGAAAGTCAGAGTATTTCCTGCTGTCTGCTCTAACAGATAAAATGAACTTAGAGGGTGTATTTGTACTTTTTTGTACTTGCGATGTTGATATGCACTGATTTAACCGACTAGTGTAGTTATCTTGGTTGTTATGTTCACCACATTTCAGCCCTTATATTCTGAGTCTTTTTTAAGGTATCCGTTACAGACGTTGACTTTCCAGGAAGATACGGGCAGTAAACTAAATACAAGAGTATTTTTCAAGTTGAAAAGTAAATTTGTGTGTACAGCAAAATAATAGTAATGATATAATAAGGAAATAATAATGATATAATAAGGATACTGTTTCGCTTAGGAGATTAATGCCTTTAGGAAAGACATTAATCTAAATGTTTTCTTCACTCAGCTATAGATAAAAAGTAGAACAGACAGGCATTTTCCAATTTAAGGCAACCAATCTAAAAGGAAAATTCTGAATTCAAACAAGCAAAATTCCACTGAAGCATTCGCCTTGCGTTGCAGCCTGACCGTAGAACTTTTTATCACATAATACACTGAGCCCCCACTTATTTCTGCTCGTGTTCTTTCCTTTTCTGTTTCTCGGTTGTAAATGTAAAATGTTTTAATTTGATTTCATTGTATAGGATATAGCGATATAGAAATGAGGATTTCCCAGGCAGAATTCTGGACGTCCGAGTGCGTCTAGGTAGCGGCACAAATACTGTCCACCCGGGTTTCCTGGGTTACATTCGTTGAGCAAAAAAAAAAAAAAAAGTTGACAAGGTGGACAAGAAAATAATTGCATTGATCACGTTGACTTTTAAGACAACATTTTTCATACATAGCCAAAAGAGATTTTTTAATTCTTTATTTTTTTACTTTAAATCTGACATTAAACGCAAAAGAGCCATAATACACAACCGGCTGATGAATCTTGTGACGTCTTATTGTAAAGTTTTATCTATAAAGTTTAAAGTTATAAGACACCGAAATTATAAAGTACTATTAACTTCCGGCTTGTTAAGAAACACTATATCAAGAAGGGACACATTTGTGTTCAAATTTAAGTCTGAAAATATAACCTTTTCTGCTAACTGACCCGTGGGGAAAATCTTTTAAAAATTTGCACGATGTAAATATCATTATTGTTTGAGTTCAAAATAATCCCTGGATCAAGAATAAATCGCTTTGTTCTTTACAAAAATATCGTCTAACTCGTTTCGCTCAGTCAGCACTTTAATCGTTTTTTTCTTTGATAAACGAGACAAATGGCCGATGTTTTCGACCAATAGGTCAAAGCCTGTACATCTAATTATTCATAGCCAAATTTTGTCCCCTTTTCTCAGTGGAAACCGCATTATAGAAAGAAGCAATCGTTATCACATAATCGAACAAGATTTTCCCAAAGAATAAATAAATACAGACAATAAATAAAGAACAAAAAAAATAGACAGGAAAGCCACAATCGATTGGAATGGATCGATTCGTCTGCAAACCAATATATTCCATCAAAATCAGTCGGTGAATGTTTGGCGAAAAAGTGGATAAGGCGACACAAGAGGAAGAAGGCTTGTTGCGCGTCAATCAGCTTCCCCAGGCCACACGCTAATATTACAGGAGTGATAGAGAATTCAGAGCAGATCTTTTCAGGTTTTCTGTCAAAGGCAAAGGGAAAAAGAGCGGCTTCGAGGCGGTGGAGGAGATTTTCACTTGGTGGTGCGATGGAATGGGGTGTTACGTCAACAGGGAGAAAACGAATTAAGTAACTTACCGTCGTTCAAGAATGAACCTACAAAGGCGCAGCGTTCAGTGGGTAGTGCGACTCTCCTCCGTCCAACACCGGTGTTCTTTGTGATCGCTAGACCGGCCGGGCGATTGACCGACCAAACCGGGTCTCCAGCACGCAGATTCAATTGACCACTTCAGAATAACGCTGTAGACAATTTTTGACAATGCTCAGTCATTGATTCTTACAAAGTAATTGATTGGAACAACGCACCAATCACTATATTACTGAGTTGTACAATGAACAATAAATAAAAGTGAGGAGGGGATCCAAGTAAGTGTCTCCTCCCCGACATCTTTTTTTTTCTTTATAAATCAAGACAATCCGAAGCATTTATAAATCACTGGACAAAATGTCAAGTCAAAATTATATTTAAACGTTTGCTTCAATTCAATTATTCAACTTTTCAGTTATTTTCGAACTCTTCCTTACTCCCACTACTTTCTTCTTTCGCTGTTGTATTCGCTTTTTATTACCCTTAATAGTGTATACACTCTTTTCTTCTTGATTTTCTCGTTTTTTCCTCCTTCTCTGACTTATTCTATCTAAGTTTTTCTTCCTATTTTAGATTTAAATAGACACGTATCCATAGAAAATATTCAGTTTCATGTTCGTTTTCCTTATTTTTGATAAACGCATCAAGAATACAAATATTTTAGTGAAATATATATATTCATATATATATAAGGTATGTAAAATATATCTATTTCTAAATAAATTATTTTTTTTGGATAATGTTTAAATAATTGTTCAATCATAAGGGAAATCAATATAAAAATATATTACATCATGTAATGAGTTGCACACATATGCTCGTGTAGTTATCAGCAGAAAGCCCCGGCTGGAATATTCTGTAGCCTTCATCCACCGTACTGTAAATATGAAATAATTTTCCCTATCAGTTATGAAAAAATTATGACTGCCGAAATGTGTTGAAAATATTAAAGACACAATGAAGATTCAGTTTTTCAGTTATGTAAATGACACTTTAAAAATTAGACATTGCTTCTAAATGTCATTGTTTGTTTCTATTTAAATACTCGTGGTTTAGTTGTGTGAGACTGTAGGAAAGGTTACCATATATTTTAACTTTAAAAAATGTGAAGATTTCTGACATTAAAAACGTTACAATATTCTCCAATTATATAATCGCCAAACGAAATATCGTAACAGAAATTTCCTCTCAATTACTCTGCGAAATTTTAAAAATTGACATGATATTGAGCTATATTTTTTTCTGAATAATTTCTACCTCTTTGAATTTGATGTATTTGTTTGTTTATTTTACTATGCTGGATGGTCAGAAATTGTAATTCTTATTAGGTTTCGGGTTAAATACAAACTAAAAAGCAAAAATTAAATAACATGCATTAAATTAAGCAGACGAACTACTTTCTCTGTTTCAAAAGACAAAAAAAAAAGCTTAAAAAATCAGTTGTCTTTTAAAAACCGATTTCCCACTTGGTATATCCATTTTTTTAATTGACACAAAATTTATACTGCAGTTAGAATATTGAATAATCTCTTTTTAATACTGCAACATTAGATAAGGAATGACTGTCAGTGTCATCGAATTACTCGATTCAATTTACTTGAAAATACAAATGATAGATTACTCGTTGAGATTTCACTAGTGCTGAAATTGAATAAAATTATCTTAGACTAGTGAACAAAAAAAATGCCTATTTGCTTCTAAAATGCCGGTGACTAAACAGTCGTTGTATTTATAGACGCGTATATATATATATATATATATATATATATATATATATGTGTGTGTGTGTGTGTGTGTGTGTGTGTGTGTGTGTGTGTGTTTGCGGGGGGGTAGGTTGATGAAAACTGGAATTCGGTGAAATTTGAATTTAGTAAAACCAGTCAGTATCTAATGTTCTGGCGACAGATAAAGAGATTTGAAATAGAATACGTTGAATAAGTTTCTTTTGCTTTCTTTTATCACTAAATCGTAGGTCTTGAAATTGGACTTAGAATACAAAAAGTTTTAAGAATAATCAGCATGAAGTACATATCTTTCTTTTAAGGTTATTTCCATGGATGGTTTTCATTAAGCTTAATCTTTTTACTTTTTTGAAAGTCAACTTTTAAGAATTAGTTTGATCTGAGTGACATAGCTAAGTGTTAGACTTTTCGAGCTAAGCATTAACATGTTATGCATATATGTTGGAAACGTGGAAGGTATGGGATACACATTTTTTCTAGTCTTAAAATAAGCAATAAAAACATACTTAAGAACATTCTAGAAATTTAGGAACAAAACTGTATTAGCATTTAAGTTACATTTTTACATTTTTTAACCAATCAGCTAAAAACATAGAATAGAACATTCTAGAAAATAGGATCGGAAGTGAACTAACAGAAAATATTTAGGCTCTAAAATAAAATAGTAAAATACAAATCTGATTGGTCAATAAATGTCTACGCGCCCAAATTTTAAGACGATTCTTTGATCCACCTGTAGGATATAAATAACACAGAGTTAAGGAGCCATACACACAAACACAAGCTTACACACAGACGAAGACAACCCACTAAGCCGATACTATGTCCGGCAAATTCCTTTCCTTCCTCAACTAAAGTTCATGACCTATCTTCAAATGGCCGCGAATCACATTCAAAAGAAAAACCCGACAAACTTTCTTTCATCAAAGCGACACGCTGTCGCCACAATCATAAAACCCGCTATGAACTTAATGTAAGTAAGAACGACTTATTTACAGACTCCGTTAACATGAACATACACACATCTTTAAACAAATTTATTTTCTTCTTGTCAAACTTTATTTTCCAAAAGGCCATTTACACATCATGTATTTTGTTTGTTTTCATATTCTGTTATATGCATATTAAATTGTTTGTTGTTTAACGTTCGTTGTGTTCTATTCCATTTCTTTCACGCGATTGTAAAGTTTTGTGTTGTATTTGTGGTGGAAATAATTAAGAGAGCAATACCCGTAAAGTATGAATGCACATCTACTGAAATAACCAAAAATACATACACCCCCCCCAAAGGTAATTTGACAATGTTCAATGAATATCTAATGAACATCAATTTTTTTTTACTGGTAAATAAAGAAATTTTAAGAAGAATGATTGAATTATTTTTCCCATTACTACAATCTAAGATCTTGAGATTAGTAGCTCACTTTCAATAAAAATCTGCATCAATCATAAAGTTTCTGTATTAATAAAATTTAAGGTTACTTCCAAGAATGATAATTATTGTATTTATATGCATATATTTTTCTTTTGTTAAGTGCTTTGTTTTCATTTAACAATCTTGATCACTGAGTACCGTGTGTATGCCTTTAGTAGGAAGTTTTTCGAGCCAAATTTGTTCAAAATCATAAAAATGTTTGTTACTTGTTTCTATAAATCATTTGATAATTTTGAACTACAGTCTGTTTATCGTTCAGGATTTTCCGACTATTGTCTTCATCTTTATTGTTATATTCACAACATTTCGGCCGATATGTCCCCATTGCCTTTTGACGTGGTTTGCTTCCTCAACCGAGCTTTCTAGACAGTAATTCAGCTATATAGGCCAGCTTCACAGAGTTTTCTCCTCACAGAGCTTTCTCCGCACAATGTTGACTCATTTTTGTCATAACATTGCAGTAATGTTGGAGCAGTCAGACATCTGTAACGCTAACTGATGATGAAATTGTCCTCTGCATAGGTAAAACAGGTTATATCTCGCAAGCAGTAATTCAACACAATATAGTCTAATGGGGGTTTAAGTGGCAGTATAATGTAACTTTTGGAAAACGTTTTATTCATGTTCCGTACTATAGAAGAAAAGTGTCTTCAAGTCAATTTTTCAAAAGATATCTGGTTATACTAAGGTTAAGTTTACTGAGGAAGACTTGTATTTAGTATAATATTGTGGTGCTGAATTTGTTTCATAAGGATGAGAAATAAAATTTATGATGATAACCAAATACTTTTGACTGATAGTGTGTGAGTGAGTATATATATATATATATATATATATATATATATATATATATATATATATATATATATACGAATAGGGAAACACATAATTACCCCAAGAAAATTGCATATATGTTTAGCAATCTGAATTTATTTTGAAACCTGACTCATCGATTCCTTATAAAAGGATAGCTGGATATGAAAAAAGACATGTGGTGTAGTAATTTAAGAATATTTTTAATTTGGTTTCAACGTAATGCATTTTTATTGGTGTTTATGCTTATTCCGTGGGATTTCTGTTGTGACTTAGAAATTAGAATAAGGATGAGCCGAATGGTTCATTGGCTGACGTCATATCTGCTGTTGATTACGTTTTACCAATAAAATCTAATCATTGCAATACCACTGGAAAAGTGTGTGGATCGTATGGAGGAAAAATGAATCTCATTTGGTCACATTTTGTGAGTGTATCTAGATCAGCCAATGAACTTTTTAGCCAACCCTCAAATATAACCCAATGGCGCCTCCAAGGTTCTCTGACTGGCTGGGAAAATACTTGTTAGGATTCTATGTATGGTTCAAATAGGATAGTTGAACAATTATTAGCATTGGATAGACATACTTAAAACCATATCATCATCATCATCATCATCATCATGTCGTGCCGCTTGCACGAATATCCCTGACCCTCTCTCGCCACTTTTCCCTATCGTTCATCGCCCCTGGCATGTTTTCTGGGCTACATCCTGTATCTTCACATAGCTGCTGTATGTATGTTCTTGCTGGTCGTCCTGCTTTTTCTCGGCCATGTGAGGGGGTCCATAGGAGTACATCACTTATGAGCTCGTCCCTGCTCCTCCAGCAGTGTCCTACGTGCCTGGTTCCTCTAACTTTGTTACTTTTCGTGATGGGAGGCAGGCGGCCGTATAGTTGGTGCTTTGTGGGGTGTTGCCGCCAGGACTTACGGTTAAAACCATTTAGCTATAGGCAAATTATTTTTTATTGGTAATACTGAATATCGATTTAAGAAGCTATTCCTAATTTACAAATAATCTTAATTACCAGTTAATCAAAACCACTGAAACGCATTTAGTATATCGGTTATCATCGTAGGAAATGAAACCGGTGGCCCAAGTTCAAATCTAGTTCGAGGCAGTTGGTGTTTTACTTCGCACTAATGTTCTTTGGAACCATCTCTTCTCTCACAAGCTAAATATAGGCAAGTTTTTTTTCTTTAGCTTTGATTAGACAACCAAAAATGTCTTAATTCAAATCAGTTAACTTCAGATAAAAATTGACCTTGTGTCTCGCGTCCTTGTGGTGGAGAAGTAGGCTAAAAAAAGGAGGGGGTTGCCTAGTGTAACGGTTATCTGTGTTGGGAATGGAATCGGTGATCTGAGTTCAAATTATTAACAAAGTTGTTTTTTTCCTTCGTTCTTACGTACATGGCTTTTCCAAGAATATATATGTTCATATATGTTGGTAAATAGAATAGCAGACTGTAATACTTAAAATTCAGTAAGGCGATCAATCTAGAAGGAGAAATGTGAATTCAAACCAGTTTTACGCTGCTTAAACAATAAAAATATTTTACATACAACTCGTGGTGGAAGCGTTGGATAAATATATAATTAAAAAATGATTGCTTGAAATATTGGAAATTTTATAATTGTGTAGTGAATGTTAATATTATATTAGAATACTTGAAACCAGATAGGTGTGTGTGTCAATTATTTATTTTACATGAGAATATTTGATTGTGAATTTAGATTGTGTATAATTTTTTATAACAAGCAGCAACATTTTTTCCTTGCTAGAAATACCGTCTCGTTGAGAACATTTATTTTCTCAGTATGACTAAAATTACAGAAATCTTTCTCCTGATTGAAAATCATATAGTAATATCATATTAGTAGAAACATTTATAGACATTCAAGACTTGAGAGTAAGTGTTTTCACACTGAATTTGTAAGAGGGCGGATTCAGATATAAATATATAGTGATACTTAAAATTCGCCTACAAATGTCACGTTCAGTGCGCACACACACACACACACACACACATGTATATATATATATATATATATATATATATATATATATATATATATATATATATATATATATGCCTCTGTATTTGTAATCATTTAATGATTTGATCAGCTGCAAGTAAAATACACAAACTGATTATTTTTTTAATTATTCTAGACAAACGTGTTCATTACTTTAGTGGTTGACAATAGATAGCTTATCGACGATTAAACCCATAAGTTTGCAAAGCATAAAGGTAGAAGGAAATTATTATGTACTTCTCCCATTATGCAAATTTAGCCGGAAGACATATCCTATTACGGAGACCATTAAATTTCTTTGATTCCACCCATAAAGCATCAGTGATACCAACGTCTTCTCTTTCACATAATTCGAATAAGTAAACTTTTCTTTCTTAACTGCTCATTTTCTGCACTTAAATCAGCATATTTTCACTGCTTGAAGTTCGGCTGAGAAACATTGGTGAAGTGAGGAGGGGGTAGATAAAACAAGTATTAATGCAATGTATATAAACTAGGCTTATCTTATAGTTTCAGAAAACAATGATATCGCTAAATACTTCATTGGTGATGAATCAAAGCGAAACATTGTTTCCTTAGTGTTAGAAGTTGAAGCATTTAAACACTTTGCGCATATGCCAGTTTGAATTATTTTCAAATAAGCACGAAGACTACAGTCATCTCTTGGTGTATGACCATTGTGAAAGTATTTGATAGTTATGGTATGGTAAATAAAGGATCAACACACTAATATATATATATATATATGCAAATTTCATTAAACATAATAGACATTTTATGTCTACATATTCTCTTCTGGATCCGTTCGAATTCCCGTATTACTTTTATCGTATTCGGGGGGAATTGATTTATGAATTGTCCATTGTTGTATGTATCCCTAGCACTTTCTGCCCGACTTTGGGCGATCATCAGGAGAGGATCTATTACAAAAGTGATGTAACTTTTGTTTTAGCATATTACTAATGTGTAAGGGCGTCTTTGCCGTTGAAGATTATGGCGTTTGCTTTTAAATGGAATACTATAATTAGTGCCAGTAGCTAAAGACATTTAAGTACATTAGCACTGGTTTGAAAATTAATTCTATTAAGTGTTGGTTGCATGTTTCTAATATGTAGTGCTTCGAGAATCTGAAGTTTTTGTTTATTATTTTGATGTTCTAATATTGTTGTGTTGTCGGTGAGAATTTTCTGTAGTTGTATTGTTGGGTGGAATGTTTTTTTAAATGCTGAGCTATTGAACTTGTATCAGAAGAGAATATGTAGACATAAAATGTCTATCATGTTTAATGAAATTTGCATTAAAGAAGAAATGCTGCCTAAATATACATATATATATATATATATATGTGTGTGTATGTGTGTGTGTGTGTGTGT
This sequence comes from Sepioteuthis lessoniana, assembly GCA_963585895.1. Taxonomy (NCBI): domain Eukaryota; kingdom Metazoa; phylum Mollusca; class Cephalopoda; order Myopsida; family Loliginidae; genus Sepioteuthis; species Sepioteuthis lessoniana. Next base: position 35,151,311 of record OY757924.1, read on the forward strand.
GTGTGAAATGTTACCTGGTGAGTACAATCAGCAGACATTTGTAAGAAAAATGACCAACCAACTGTATTTATTGTGATCTATTATTAGATAAGATGTAAGTAATGACTCTTGGCCAATATATATATTTTTCGTCGAAACTGATAAATGTGACTGAGTGCATTTTATCTTTTAATAATCATCATTTTTTACCAATATATTATACGTGTAAAAACTGCTTATAATAACTGACCTTGTTAAAATACATGTGGTGGTCAGCCTCTATTTGTAGAGCTCTGTGAAGTGTTGTGCTATCACTTTACTGCTATAGCCTCTGGGTCCACTCTGACCAGATAGTATCTGTAGGGTCTCACCAATGAGCCTAACAGATCTGTTCGAAAATTCTTTGAATTTAATTGAAAGTATAAAACTATATGATTGTGTACAAATAATTTACATCAAGAGTGGTTACTGGAAGCTTTAATAGTTTACAAAGGATCATTATTGTTAATTACTTGAAATACTTGAAACCATATAACTGTATACGAAAAATAATTACGATTAATTAGGAATAATTACTTGAAATCATGCAAATACTTGGAAAAAGACAGACTTCAGCGTTAAATAACCCAATAAAGGTTGACATACCGTAAATCAAAGCAAACCAACTTCTTGGTAATAACTAATTAAATATCATCACAAGAAATTCATTTCTTGACCTAATTAAATTGTCCCCATAAGCTCTGTTATAGATGTCAGATAATTAGAAAATAAACATCCTTTTAATTGGAATAGCTATGCAGTTATTTGGAATGATATAACCTTTCATTTACTTTCCTTTTGAAGAGCAACTGTAGAACCTCTCCCAAAGTTCTTACGATTAAGCCATGCAGTAAATATTTTTCCAGATATGCAAGATTAGGGAAATGACTGAAGATAAAGTTCTGCCTTAAGCATAGATCCGAGAATGACTTTTAAACTGAACCAATAAACGATGGATTTTAGGGGATTTTCGCAGAGATTTTCGTATTAGGGAAAAGAATATTCAATAATGTTCATGTTTTCTTTGTCATATAGCCTTGTCAAGAATTTCCATTAAAGAGTGTCTATTTATAAAACTCTTGGATTCGATGCCAAATGCATCATCTGAAGGTGACGTCTTCTCGTATTCAGTCAAGAACTTTTACCAGGCAAACGGGAAAAAAGGAAACCGCCCTCTCTTAAGTTTTCCTCTTGGATATTACAGATCCATCAGTGGAAAAATATATTGCTTCTAATTATTTTTTCATTCCGTTATTGCGGACAAAGATGCACATCATGTCATTTTTCAACTGTCAAATACGGGCAGGATGGACAAAACGTAGATTTTCTAGGCAAGCGTTTCAAAGTTTTAACTTGACCTTAACATTTGCATAAATCATATCCTTGATATATATATATATATATATATATATAAAACCAGGTTTATGATAACGCAGTGGTAGTCTACGAAGCGTAATACCTAGTGCAGGACTACCGCCTCGAAGTAATCAAGTTCGAATTCCAGTTCCGCCATAATTTTTACTTTTCTACGAATATTCTTGGGAAAGGTATGAACGGCTTTAGCCTCCAAGCTAAGCGTTAAATAGTATCAAGACTGTTGTTCTACAAAGATGTCTTTGGAATTAGATAACCCACAGACCTTGATATGCCATTAAAGAAACCCAGCCAATTTGGATAGCGTATATGCGGCCAACAGAGCTTGATGAAAGTCAAGCTTTTTACCTATTTGATCATTAGACTCTTGCTCATAGGCGGGAAACTGACCAACACCAAACGCCGTTGATTTCCGTGTAATATCCTATCTAGTAATGCTCTATCGCAGATATCAAGCGCTCAATTTATACGTATAGCAAACTATATATATATATATATATGTGTGTGTGTGTGTGTGTGTGTCTGTGTGTGTCTGTGCGTGTGTGTGTGTGTGTGTGTGTGTGTGTATATAATGTCTACCTGCTTTAATGTGTATTTGTGCTCTCGCACACGCAGATTATATTCATGATATTTCATTCTTGAGTAGATTACATATTTGATGACTCGGTAATGCATAAAAACACGAAGTATTAATCGGACTTATATTTACCTAACAGAAGATTCGAAAGACGTCAATAGAATAAATAAAGATATCATTAAAAATTATATGTGGCTCTTTCTCGTTCCCTCTAGGAGATTATTCCAAATATACGATTGATGATGAGGATGAGAACGTGAAACTATTAGTTGAAATATGTTGGGTTTTTTGTGTTATATTGTCTATGTATTTAGTATCCCACATAAAGACCACGCTTATTTTAGATGTTGTAACCTTCAATCTGAGTAATGATATGTATTTATTCTATAGAATAAAGGTTTCTATGTACAGTATGTCAAAAAATGGTAAAATTTTTTGGGGAATTCTTTCATGATCAAAAGTTCTCCACATTTGAAATCTTCCTTAGGTGAACTCAGTAACATCAGTTCTGCTTTTCTAATGAAAGTACTCCAGTTGATATATTGACATTTTTAGTCACCAGTGGGATATTCCAAGAATGGTTTGACGGTGGAGTTGATATGTGGAGACTGAAATTATATCATAAACCTATTACACTAAGACTGTTAACATTCAATCAACTTATATATGGTAAGCTTTACACTTAAATGTGACAATGTGGCTTTAGTCACTAAATATACTTTAATGTGGCTTTAGTCACTAAATATACTTTATATAATTGCCTGTAATCTGAAAAAAAAAACTAGGCGTTGAACAAATCGTTAAGAACCTTTGAGAATATATAAAATTTATTGTATGATTTCATACGCAACTGTGACTAGAATTCTAGAAAGCAGCCACTAATGTTTTCTTTCTCAACCGTCAATTTATTCCCAAGCAGTTGATTCTTTTATAGCTAATAATTGTCACTCTTACACTTAGCCTGAAATTTTAAAGAATCACAAAAACACATATGATCGACGTATTCATTTTTTTTTTTTTTACATGACTGATTTAGAACTAAGTAACGAATTAAAGTTTTTACTCTTAATTAGCTGAAGACATTTCTTTATACATCTGTATATATACTGAAGGAGCTGGTTTCTTATTTATTTCCTTGTTCTTCTGACAAATGATTCTAACCTCCATCAGTATAAGACGGAACACTGATAATAAAATTGGTGCCCAGTTGACTGGGCTGTTGAATACACCGACTGCCTCTTTGCTGATGGGTAAGACCCACCCCTTAATGAGCGTCCTCGGTAGGAAACTAAACTGAATCTATTGATGAGGCTTCAGTCTTGGAGCTTTGGTCTATCTGGAGTACTCCTTTATTGTCATTACTCCCAGAAGTGGTAGTACCAGTTAGGGTACTATCTCTGGGTGTAATATAACTTTTTAACCATTCATCTGTGTGCAAACGAATAAGTGATGTCGAATTGTTAGTGTTACATAGTAATACTTAAAGCCATTTAACAGTGTGAAAATAAAACTGTTAGTGTTAGCAGTTCTTGAACCCATTTAACAGTGTGCAAACAAATGAGTTCGGGATTTTTAAAATGTTACTTACAAACAATGAATAATTCACTAGTGTTAATGTGCCATGAAAACCAACCTAATTATAAAATTGGTCTTCCATTCCTTGTTTTAAGGATTTTTGATCATTTGATAACTAAGTTAACTGACTAGAGGGTGCTTAGTAAGATTTGAGAGCTTAGATTCAACATGTTAGTTGGGACCCAGACTCGAAGAATAAAGTAGAGTATTTTGTAATTTATTCAAAACCGTCACCACAATAACAGAATGAAGGAAGATGATCCTAAACAAAAGGGTGTATCCATTCATCTGTCGTCTGTCCAAAACTTTTGAGATCGACCCAAAGAAGAATGGGACATTGTAAATTTACGATGTTTTTTTTTGTAACCAACAACTATGCTATGAGGACCAAGAGACAACCATTTTTTTCTGATACACCCGAGAACATAAAAACAATGAAACTACATAACATTCAAACTGCAAGGAAAAATAGTAAAACAGCAATAACTATAAAATCTGTTTACAAAATGAGTTATGACTCATTCTTTGGGATAAAGTGTAGAATACGTCAGTAGGTACTGCAGAATTTAGAATATTGATCGTTTCAAATAATTGAATCTATTTATGAGCTGATAGCAACTGATCAAATAAAGATTAAGAATCGAATGTTTTCTCTTTAGTCCGTGGCCTTTTGAAGTCAGATTATTTGTTGGTCTCATTGTTAAATCATAATTTTCATCATGAATTATTCTAAGGTTGCACGGAATGAATCTCACATGACCCAAGCTAGTTACATTAAAACAAGTACAACTCTAAATAAATATCATTTCACCGTCTTTTCTCGACGAAATAATTGTTTTCTTCCATTTTTTTTATTTATTTGTAAAATTTCTGAATTTTTTTACATCTCGCCACTCCTATTTGCAATTGTTTTAGAGAGGCACCGATCGATATTCAGGTCGTTACTATAGCACTTTCTTCTGAAAAGAGAGAATATTTCCGTTTTTAAGATTTTTCTGGCTGTAATGAATGCCTCTTAAACGAGTTCTTGATGTTTGATTGAATATACACACCTTTCTGACATAAAACCAAACAAATGAATAGGCTTATAGCTGGTTCATACTAACTGTATATCTCATTATTGGTGGTGCTTATAATGCACCAAATGTATCCCCTGTGGACGTATAAGATCCTCCCCCAAAGCAGAGTTCTGAAGATGACTCTAACCTGTATACGGTGGTGAGAGTCCAATCCTTAACTGGTAGTACTTTCAGGTACACTCTGAGTGATCGTACCATTCAAGGTCATCTATTTGAAAATTATTCGGGCTTGATAGGAATCATTGATACTACATAACTTTGAATTATTTGCTTTAAGAATTGTTACTTGAAAGTAAAATTGTTTACTGAGGATTATTATTTGGTAAAACTATATATATATATATATATATATATATATATATATATATATATATATATATGTAACATACCATGATACGGACACGTGAAATAGACATATTCATACCGGTTTGCAAAACGTTCACAATGTCCATAACGCTCATATATAGATAACGTAGGAATCCCGAAACACAAAAAAAACTTACGACTTCTTAGTTCAGGTACGAAACTTTTTATTACCTTTAAGTTTAAAGGTTTTTCGACATAAGGAGAAGATACCATCTTTCTATACTGACTTTTCTATCTGCCCCGCCCCCCAACACGTGCGGCGCCCGTAGCGCACAAATTCGTCTGGCCTCGCCCAGGTCTCAATCTCAGCTAACTGACTTTTCTCAAATCTCAGCCCACGCTTCCGGTGCGTGACGTCACTCACATCCCTGGGCACATCCTCTCTCTGGGATTTTTATTGTGACATCTCTGAATGACACATCCGCTCCGCACACGCGTGAACACCTGCTCTCATGTTTGCACCTAACTAAACCATGCACTGAGCCGAAAGTTTCTCAGCCTAACTAAACCCAAAGACAAGATAAAACGAAATCCCTCGGCCATTATATTACACACACACATGTATATATATATATATATATATATATATATATATATATATATATATATAGTTTATTATATAGGGGTACTTGAAATCATACAACTGTCTACCAAAACACTTCCGAAAGAACTGTACAAAAATATATACGTGATGTCTTAAGCTCACGTCATAAAATTAGTTTTAAATGTGTTGACATGCCGTAAAATTCAAGTAATCAATCTCTTTGCATTCACGTAAAGTTTGTTGAGATATTACGAGGAATTGAAATTTGTTGCAACCGTTAATTGTTGAAAGCGATTGTATTGTCATCATTATGAAGCTGTGCCGACAGCATGTATTCCGTTGACTCAATCTTAGCACCCGTCCCTACTGACTTTCGCTTTTGCTAGATTCTCTCGACAACATCAACACAGCTAATGAAAGTAAGTTGTTGCTGGTCGACCAATACTGGTTTGTCCAGTTGTGCAATTATTCTAAGCACTAGTCGTGCCAGTACTATTCTATGGACTCGAAGGAAACACTTGAAGACAAAGCTAAATGTCAAAAACAAAAATTCCAAACCCTTAGAGATTTTTTATAATATTACACAGTGATGATGGTATGATAGTTTTCGGTATTTTTACTCGTACCATTATAAAATTCTCTTTGGGTAAACTAAGTGGATACGTTAGTCCAGAAAACTGGAATTAAAGGTTTTATAATTTGTATCCAGCAGAAAATCACGAGAGAACATGGGATTGCTCGAGTCAAGAAATGAAAAGAGTTTTATACCGTCTTATTTGACCTTGATAATGGTGAATGAAGGATTTGCTCATAGAAAAGACGATGGTGTCTAACTAAATCCCAACTTTTCATCTGTAACTATTACACATCTCGTTCTTCTTCATCAATAAGTAAAATCAAAATTATTGCATAAGGTCTACGAGTCCTTAATGCTAAACTTTTGAGATATTAATTTCACCCATAATGTACATATATTCAAAATTAGTTTGGTTTGGTTTTATGACAGGTCAACCATTGTATGTTTGCTCACCCTTCAATGGTTTTAAGAATTGTTATATAACGGTCACAATTTAAAATCAGTTATTTGTTTACACACACTGAAATGGTTACAAGTATTGCTTTTTAACACTAATTGTTCTGTTCAACAGCACTCATTCATTTGCACACAGTTTAATGGTTCCAAGAATTGTTATATATTTAATTAAACACCAGCCATTTGTTTACACACAACTAAATGATCAAACAGTCCTATTTCTAACAATTCACTTTAGCATAAATCATTTGTTTGCACATAGGTTAAATTTCAAAGAGTTCAATTTGACCCATAGATAGGAGTATATCAGGTGCTACCACTCCGGGCCTGAGTCATATCAGAATACTCGTTAGTGGGATTTTATCCCTCTGCATAGATGCAGTTGGTATATTCTACAGCCCCAACCGATTTGGTTCGTATATTTAAAGTTCTGAATATAAGAGTTTACCACTAAATGTCAAAGATTCACTTCTAGTAATATGAGGGTCATCCAAATTTCTTGATTATTTTTCTTATTGGTAATGGAGGTGATATTTGGCTGTGTGGAGGACAATGCTGAAAATTGTCATTCCAATTTCGTGTAAAATATTGTTCTTCCGATAGGCCTTTAGGTATGATGCAGCGTTCGAAATCTCACATGAACAACTAGTGATTGCCGTATAAGAGCTCTTCAGTTTGGCAAGAATAAGAATTAAGTCGACTTAATGCTGAAAGCTATCCTTAATAAAGAGGACAACTAGGGAAAATCAATTTCTTCGTCGATGTGAACAAAATCTTCACAACCTGGACAAGAAGTGTGATGATCCCCGGTCGTCATGACTCCGCAAGTCATACTGATCGCTATCGCTAGCATGATAAGATGGAGGCTGTAAAAGATGGCTTACACACCGTTGATAAATGCGCCCACTTAGTCAGAAATAATCTGGTATCTTTATAACATGTGGGGAAGTTCCTGTGGCGGAGCGGTTGACGTGCTGAATTGCGATATCGTAATAATTGTGTTCGAACACTAATCGTTCAATAACTCTTGTTTTCGGAATTATACTCTCGAGAAAGGTATGAACAACCATTTTATTCGGCCCGGCTATTGGTTAGATAAGTAAAGTTGGCGACCGTAGTCGAGGACGAACCAAAGGCTCCTTTTCAATAGCTACTACACCGAGGTGTAGGTTAGGCTGCTACTCTTTTCCCTGGATTTCTCCACTTTACCCTTGATACGTACGTTATTGTGCTGAGTGTTAAGCAAGGAGTATCAAGTACCATTTTTTGAGTCTTTAGTATGAATCGACCTGTGATTTAACCCAGGTCGCCCGGGCTACCTATTAGGCCAAATATCCGAAAGTTTATTTGTCATTAAATATAGAAACCAAACAAAAATATCAAGTTTACTTTAGATATTTTAATACACTTACATACATAGAAGCAATCAAGATTGTAAACAGATAAATACCTTAATTGTTGATAACGACTATCTAAATCACTATATCATTGTATAACTTGACAGTTTATCTGGACTGAACATTGCACTATCGGCAGAGCTTAGAATATGTTGACTGTAAGAGAAGGAGGAGTTCCCTTGGCATAATGGCTAACATGTTGGTCTGCACCTTCGAAGTAAGCGAGTTCGAACTCCAGTCGTACGATTATGTTCACGTTCGAACTAATCCCAAGGGGAAAAGTATGAACCTCCTTATCCCCCAGCTATAGATTAACTACTATCACTGCTGTCCTACAGCTTTGCTTTGGCATTGTTACTCATGAAAGCTGACATGCAATTAAACAAAGAAACCAAAACAAAGTAAAAAAAACAAACTGTGCCGTGTATCACACTAAACTACAAGTTGTAGCATATGTACTTAGACCGGAAGAGCGAAGATAAAAATATTCAGTCCTTATTTTATGATTGATTTTAACGATATGTCAATCCATCTGGAGTTGTTCTGTGCAAAGAGGTTAGGGAATCGCATAAATCGAACCTTTAACTTTACATTTTTGTAGAGTTTAAGAGATTTTTGCACATGGTTATATGATTCCTATCTAATACAAACAATTTACAAAAAAATCTTTTAAGATGGGACCCTAACAGGTATTATCATAACGGGGCAGAGTGAACCTGGGAATAATCGCTCAAATGGAGCCTCACCACCAGATGCAGTTTAGTGCCATACCAAAAACTTTTTTTTGTTTTGCTTTTGTTTTGCTTTGAGGTTTTTTATTGGAGAACTTCTTAATCTCTCAACAAAGAATTCTGTCAATGAATTCAAAGATCCACTAACAAGACCGTTTCAGTACAAAGAGGTGTGCCCTGAAGAAGTCTTCTTATACTATAACACTTTAGCTATATAAGTTGACACATTGAAAAGAAGAGCAGCGTTTCCACTGTAATCTAAAATTCTTCGCTGACAATTACTCACATTTACAGCATTCATCATCAACTTAAACTTGCCATTGGTCAGTTAGTTTGACGTCAGCAAATATTTCAAGTCTAGTAATATTCAAGAAATACAGATGTGATCGTCTGGATGTCAGGCGTGTGGCGTGTCCATTGGCAGGGGTTAAGGTCATATGCGTCTACAATGGAATGGTGTCGTTTCGGGTAGCAGTAAAAGGTTTTGATCAATAAATCGATAGTATTATAAAGATCGGAAAGACGGTAGAACGACCTCAACAGAACACTGCAGTGAAGCGTTCGAACGGACTGAAGGTCCACTCATTGATTTGACGCCATAATTTGGTGGCCAAAGAGAGAAAGCTCTATTCACAAAATTGTTAGAATTTCCCTTTCTTTTTTTTTTTCTTTTTTTTCTGCCGTAGGTGGGGGGGTCTTTTCTTTTTCAAAATCGCACATAATGCCAGGAGAAGTTTGTTGAATCGTGGGAAAGCGAGTTGGCGGGAACAGATATACAAATGAAAAGTGCTGGACAAAGAGCACAAAGAGAAAACAAGCCGATATAAGAAATAATGCATAATATTCTGAAGTTATAGTGTTCCCATGTCTGCAATATACATTTTTGCGAAGCAATACGCTAATGTTGCAATTTCCATTTCGCCACTTGAGCAGAAAAAGTGTAAAGTAAATGCATTATGCGTCTTCAAATAATGAGACTATTGTTGAATATTTTGTACCTGTCTTTAATTGGAATCATGAGGCTTTATTAATCTGAGAATTAACTTTTATTTTTTGCGGACTTTTTGTCCTCATCTTGGTAGTTTTTGTGTTGTTTCTTCTTTCACTACGTGTCGGCGTGGTGCGATAGACATCAACTATGGAAGGCAGTAATTACTGGGGATACGGTTACAAGACTCAGCATTCCTATCCGAGGTCGCGGTAAAATCACCTGAAGAAGGCCAGAGGTGAAATTAGGCCGAAACGTAGTGAAAGAAGAAAAAACACAAAAACTACCAAGATGAGGACAAAAAGTCCGCAATAAATAAAAATAATTCTCAATTGTTGAATAGTTCGAAACGGCAGATCTATTTTTTGGTTTTTCATCATTTGCATACTAGATATATCTAATGACGTTGGCTTGGAACCAAGAGACAACAAGTTTATTAAAATCATCAAAATTTTTCTCGTTATTCCCATCAGCCTTATTCTGGTTTGGCTTATCTGTTTAACTATATCCTAACTTCATACAAATTCTTATTGAATTGCAAAATTTTATTCATTTTTAAATGATTGTAATTATAACAAAATTTTTAATGCTTTCTTGCATTTCTAAAATTACATTTTCTTATTTGTCTGAAATTATTTCTTTACACACAGTTATATCAAGTATGCGAATATAATCTTATAATGGAGATTAAGTATGTTTGTAACCGAAAAAACGTTGCCATCGACATCATAAGTTCCTTATTTATGTCATTTTCCATTTTTTTATTTAAACCTCAAAAAATTTAGTTTTACTTCTCCTTGCCTGGGTACCTAACCGAGGTTAAAGAACCCAGTCTTGCCTATTTTCTCATTGCTGGCGAGAGAAGATATGGAGTTTTTTTTTGTTTGTTTTTTTTTTGCTGTGTGAAAGCGAAACACAAGCAGCCTCGTCCATGAATTGAACTCGAGTCGCTGATTCCATTTCTCATGACGATAATCGTTACTCTAAGCGTGATTATATTATAAACATTAACTACTTTCATACATACTTTTTAAATACAAATCAACTGTATGAAATGATAATTAAAACTATACAATTATCTATTACCAATAATATTCAAAGATATCTCTTTGACCAATGGATGGGAACCTACCAGGCACCAACAATCCAAGAAGGAGTAGACCAAGTAATAATGGCAATAAAGACGTAATCCACACCCTCTCAGCTCCGGAACTAAACCCTCATCATCGGATGTAAACCAGTATCATACACAGGACACACTTTTCTTATTAATGTTACCTCATTGGAAAAGATGCAATGAATCCTTCTTTCCACCTGACTGTCAAATTCGCTTCATACAGAAAAAATATTGTTTCGTGTATTTTTGAAACTGAAGAGCACATAACATTTTCTTATATTTCATGGTTTTGAACTGTTATTATATAGTTTATCAATTAAGGTGTAATGTACACAGCCAAGTGTAGATTATACTATCAGTTATTCTCTTTGTCTTCCTCTGTAAGCTATTTTTTATCTTCTCTTTTTGGGTTTTTTTTTTTCACAAGTCTATATTTGTCAGGTGTACTGTAGTTTCCGTGATCATAATTCTTTTTCTTCATTCAGCAATCAACGTTGATCCTCATAAACCCACCTTGTGCGCTGCTCAGTGTTCTTTCTCCTATTTTTTTCTTTACATTATTATCATGTTCGCTGGTTTCTCAGCCTCTACGCGTTACTGTTACATTTCTAACATCACTAATCAAATTATTCTTGATTCTCTTCAATTTTAAGCCGCGTCAAAGATCTATTATATTTCCAAAACGTTCCAGGTTTGCGCTTCAAACCCTGAATATAAGACCTGCAATTTTATAGAATTCATTTGTGTGAATAGTACTAACAAGGATGTTGAATAAAAATTTAGTCAGTTTTTGACAGGTTTTATTATCTGAGAGAAGTTTCAAGAATCTATTTTTGGTTTAATCATTTCAAGTTTTATCTAATTCCGAAGTAAAAAGTTTTTTTCATAATTCCTTGAGAAAACAACTTATGAATAGAATAAAATCAAAACGATAGGGATTGAAAAAAAGTTCTAATCTTGGATTATTATCAATATTTAAGGAAGAAATTTCATCACGTGAATATTTACAAAAAAAAAGTAGCTATTCATGGTTTAGATACTTTTATAGGCGATTATTTACTTCCCCCCAATTCTTCATTTACCTGATGTCACTAGATACACAGATTCTTTGCTGACATAAAACGACACCGGAAGGGAGATTTGACAATGAGCGAATTAAGTAAGCTAATATTAGTCTGTAATATTAGCTTTTCAAATATAGGAAAAGGCATTTCAGATCTACGTTAAAATTATTTCTTCACGTCAAGATAGATTTTAAGTATGCTTGCATGCATATATATATATAATGTGTGTGCGTGTTCGATCGTGCATGGTAGTACTGATGGTGTAAGGATTATCGTAAAAAAAATGGCCATGTTAACTTCAAATCCTGGATGAAGTCGTTTGCATTTTATATGGTGTTAATACTTTTAGGGAAAATATAGAAGTATTTATACTCCCTTCAGCAAAGAATAGATAGTAGGGCAGACTGGACTCTTTAACTATGGTGTGGCAACTGGTCTACCTTATATCGCATCCTGCACGTGAAAAGAGGTTTGGAAAATACATATACATGAAGATTGTTCATCGATTCAATGTAATTCATTAACTAAGTCGAAGCTTAGTATATGAATGATACAGATGTTTTGTTAATCGTGATAAAGGATTGTGTTGGAAGAGCTGCACTTTTTTGTATGACCATATAACAGAAGAATGCGACATCACAAATTCTCCCCAAAACATGCAAAAAAAGGTTTTTAATTCATATATTTCCTTCTTCTAGACTAGTTGCCTGTCAAGGTGAAATACCCTGCTCTTCAAAACCTATTTACCCATGAGTAAGTTGGCTGGTTGGTTGTTTTGCTTTACGGCATTTCAAACCTTTTTGGATCATTTAACGCCGAATTAAATCCTTTTCATAAAATTTTCAAACAATTCAGTCCGGTATAAGTACAGTTTTGTTTACACACAGTTAAATGTCAAAACAGTTCCATTTCAAACAATTCAGTTTAGCATAAGTACACAGTTTTTTTTTTACACACTGTTAGATGGAAAACAGTTTATTTTAAACAATTCAGTTTAGCATAATTACAGTTTAGTTCTATTAGACCTATAGATTGGACCCTATCAGGTGCTATCAGTCTGGGTCAGAGTGTACCTGGGAGCGATGGCAATAAAGGGGTATTCTGCATTCACCAAAGCTCCAGATTAAGGGGAATTTTACCATCAGATTGTTTAGTTTCTTATATAAGACACTCGTTGTGGAGGGTCTTACCCCTCTGCAGAGATGCAGTTGGAGTATTCTACAGCCTTAGCCGACTGGGACCGCACGAGTAGGTGGAGAAAGTATGTATTCATACCCTTGGAATATATACAAAATCTTCAGTACAGGAATTCCATAAAAAATAGTCTCTACTCCTTTATAACCAAAAATAAAACTGCATATATATATACATATATATATGTAACGAATATACTGATTAGTTTATATGAAGGATTTTGGTAATGAATAATAGTTAATGATATATGTTTTGATTGTAATGTTCCTTCCGAAAGAATAAGAACCAGCTATCCGTGGTTTAGAAGAGAATTAGTATTTTATTTTTGTTATGGATGGGTGTATTTATTGATATATATATATATATATATATATATATATATATATATATATATATATATATAGCGTACAGCATCCTTCAGGAATACAGGTAGTAAGGAAAGAACATTTATAGCAATTCGAAAAATATATCTTAAAAAGTATAATCGAATCTGCCTATTCTCAGCAATGTGCTTAAAGTAAACGATTCCTTTTTCGATACGTGACGTGTTAAAAATAATGTAATATTTGACTCGTAGAGATGATATCTCGTTCCTATACTGATATGGAAATCAAACGGCGTTAACTCATACAGTGAGGCAAGTAGCCCAATCTAATGGATAGCTGTAGAATAGACAAGTTGAGAAAAAGAAAAAGAATTTTCAATCTTCCAAACGGCCATGGAATATAAACAAACATTTGTTATTGTAAATTTTGGTATTTTTTTGAAAACATTGGTATCCACGTAAACTATAAATACAACGTTTATCACATAATATATTTTACTCCTTGCGAATTGTTCTCCCCTATTTTAACTTGTGGCTTTTCAAGTCTAAGTGACAGAAAGTCTTCAGGTGCTCTGGACTCTCCTAAATATTCAAGGTGATTTTAGCTGCGCTGTGGTCTGGATAGTCTCTTTTCCTCCTCTGTTCTCTACTTCACTCCATCTCTTTTCCCAGTCTTTGTGGAGCGTTCCATACTCACTAAATATAATAGGTATCAACGTCACCTTCCATAGCTTTTTTCAGCCTTTGGCTGTGATCCGAGAATTTGTTGTTTCGCTTTCCGGCTAAGTTCAGTTGACGACCAATTCTGTTCTTGTTAATTAATATTAGTTCTGGTTTACTGGCCGGGAATTGATGATCATTTATATCCCAAAGTTCTAGAAAATTTAATAGGTCTTATTTTCTTGGACACATTCTGGTTTTTGCGAATATCGTCTTTCAGTATGGTTAAATTTTAATATCTTCAGCAATCTCCAGTGGATCACTTTACCTACTCAAGCCTGCCTAGAATCGTATTCTCTTTGTGCCAGTTTGCTGAATTCGCTCATGTGATTAACTATTCCATCTTTGTCACAATATAACACTTGCTAATATTCGGTGTATTATCGCTTTTTCCGTTGGCATAATTGTTTTTTAGGGCATTACTTGATGTCGTTATTTTGAGATTGTTTTTGTCTTTAGGTTTCCCTAAGCCATTTCCAGATCATCTCATTTGAAATATTCATACAGTTGTTTTCATTCCCATATTTTTCTAGATGTCTTTGTTGTTGCTTTTCTTTTTGTGCTTAAGTTATTCCTATAGATACTGCTGTTTGTAGCTGCTGTAATTAGTCTTTCTTTGCCTTATAACTGATAATTAACTTCAGTTATTATATAATTATGGCTGCTTTTCGTCCTTACACTTTTGACAGTTACAATCTTCGACTGCAAGTAGAGAGTGAATTCAGATATAATGAGATAACTTTCGGGAAGACTTGAATTCAAATCATATATCAGCTTTCATGTATGTTGCCTTAACCACTTCGGCAGCGTAAGCTCTAATTAAGCCAATAGTAAATCAGTCTTTATTTTGATGTCCTTTCATTTTTAATTTTCTACACCATGTTTCAGTTACCGTCTGATCAAAATAGCTATTTTAGAAAACATAGCCTAGTGGGTAGAGAGTTCGCCAATAGTCCAAGATACTTGGGTTCAATCCTTGGTCGCATCAAAGACTTTAAAAAAGGTACTTGACACCTCCTTGTTTAACACTCAGCAATATAAGGTATGTATCAAGGGTAAAGTGGAGCAATCGATGGAAAGGAGTGGTGCCCTCCCTTACACCTCGATGTTGTAGCTATTGAAAAGGGAGCCTTCTGGTCGCCCTCGATTACGGTCGCCAACTTTACTTACTTACAATTAATATTACCATTTGTACATCAAGTTTCACTCCATCTTTTATTATGTATTCTCATGACACGCAGTTTGTACATTCTTCATTTTAATTATTTTTACTCTATCCTTTTATGGTTACGTTTTTTATCACGACAGTCTGTCAACACAATCCTCAGAATTATAATAATTTTAGTATTAGTTTTAACCCACCTTATTGTAGTCTAGTTTTATTTCAACGTACTCGATTTAATATATATATATATATATATATATATATATATATATATATATATATATAATCTAGTTAAATAGTCTTTGGGAAATAGAGACGGCTTTCAATTGGGTGAGTTGCTGTGGAGTAATGACTGATGAGACGGACTGCTACACCTTATCAAGTGATTTCGAATTCCAATCGTTCTATTACATTCAGTTTTAGACTAAAACCTTTGTGAAAGGTGCATAAACACCTGATCATCATGGCTATACATTAAATACCACTACTATTCATCTAGAGTAATGACTTTGGCGTTAAGTAACCTATGAAGATTGATATGCCATTAAACTTGCTAGTCTTTCGCCTGCTTTCCGGTTCATTTATAAATACAGTCTTTCTGAATTAGTCACATATAACATCTGGCTCGTGTATAAGTCGATGTCGAACATTGGTGTTTATTAAAACTAATATGGCACGCAGTCATAATTTCGGATTTCGGGTCATTCAGTGTAGATTGACCTTACGGTACAGAAAAACTGGTATCTATAAGTGCTCTCATAAGTAACCAATAGAGAAGCGCCTAAGTTGTGAATTTTCACGAAGTACTATATTCTTTAGGTGAAAGCACTTTTCACGAAGTCGTCGCTCAAGTCTATCAACCTCCGAGAAATTGTGTTACGGTAAGCAGTGAATATAATAAAGCATTGTTTTTACATTTCTAATTACATTTTACACTGACAAAGATGGAAATTTAGTAAAAAATATTGATAATTTCTATTTGAGTATTTATTCTAAATCGCTTAAATTCCAACTTAGGGCAATCATTAAGCTCAATGACCAATTTATAATTCATTGCAAATATCTTATTCCATGATTAGCATTTAGTATTTATCTCCTTCATTAAATGGAATTTAGTAAATCAGACGGCTATTTGTTATTAAGTAACCAACTACTTTCTGCTCTTAAACCGTTTAAAGAAGTGGTGCTTTTAAAATTCTTGCTATCCTTTTCCGTTTTTTTTTCTCTGTTTTATAGTTCTATAAAAATAGGAGACATGCTTTGCGAAAATTATCTTTCTAGGAAATAGAATGGGTAACTCAAATTCAAATCCTGAACAAGGCTTATTGCATTTCAGTTCAAAATAATGCCCTTGGAAGGCATGAATCCATATATTCCCCACAGGCAAGGATAAAAGGCAGGGCCACCTGGATTCTTTAGCCTTAGAAATGTAACTAGTCTGGGAGGAAATTTCAATTCAAACAGATTTTACTGCGCTTAAAAATGACCTTGTGCCACATCTTGCTCCTGGTTGAGAGGTTGAATATGTACAGATGAAAACCTGATGATCAGGATATAGATTAGGAGAGAATAATATTAAGCTAACACATTCAGTTGTCTTTTATGTTGCTGGGAAGTAATTTTCGTGACAGTAGCTAAGTATTGCTTCTACCTTTTTATCGTGCCTATGTTTCAGTCCAACGAGTTCGAGACTAAATTCCTGGAAATTATTTTTTTTTAACTGGCATTAGTTATAAGCATATACATTTACATAAAATTGGTCTAATCACAAGACAACTAGACAGTCTGGCGACTTTGTTATCTAAAAATAAATGTTATTACTTAGGTTTATGAAATTACTGTACACATTTGATTTGAGAAAGCTGTTGGTCATCTATATTTGTTTGATTCGGGAGTCTGTCATCTAATGGCCGGCAATGTTGCGGAGATTGTTTCGTTGTTCAACCGTTAGTTTCGTGGTATCGCGTGCCATTTTATAGCAAAAAACAACTAAATCAGCCATTGATTTTTAATGAATAAACCCACCTAATTTAATAATTTTGGAATTTTGATAACCTCTTAGGCTACGAGCGGTAAAAATACCGGAGGAGAACTAAGTTTAACGAGAAAAAAAAATGCCCGGAAGGAAATTAAGTAAAGAAAAAATTATAAATGAAAACAAATTTCCTTAAGTTATTAGCCATCGATTGACGCCACACAAAATTCCAGGCTGGATCGTTACTATCCCTAATTTATGGGATACTCAGTCTTGTTGAACTCAGCATTCCTGCCTTTCTAATAAAAACTAGCAGAGATACCCTGCATAGCCCTATTTATTCGAATTATTCTTTACATCAAGACACTTACTGAAAATAAAATGTTAACTTTTCACATTTGTGTTTCTATTAAATCAATATTAAAATTACTGAAAATATTGCTGGTTTACTATACAAATTATCCTAGTAAGATAAACACTACCAGTGGGACTCTGCTGGAGAAATAAAAACGAACTCATAAGCAACGTTCTCTTATGGGCTTCTGTATATGGACACGCCAGTGTTGGCTAACTAGCAAAGAGTTAAATACATAAGCTCTGTGGGAGAGCTGGCTGGCTGGATGGATGGATAGCGAAAGAGAGTCGGGAAACTGCGTGCAATCAGCAGAACTTGATAATGATGGCAGTAATACACAGATCAATATGTATACATGTTCCAAAACAGTAGGTCAACCGTACACAGACTACATGAACATATGTTACTCAGTTCAAAATAGTCATCTTCTTTAAGGGTTTTTGTTTTGTAACATGCTAACAATTAAGATAATAAGTTAGACATATTTAAGGAAAGGCGAGAGCTTCACGGCGAAAGGAGAAATGAGTTCGACTTAGCGAAGCAGGTCCGACAGATATCGTCGTCCAACGAGGATGACGTGAATAAATATTTTCAACAATTTGAAACGGTCGCCTCGAAACTCGGAGGGCCCGTAGAAAATTGGCCAATGTTACTGTAAACAGCAGTAAAAGGCAAGGCCAAAGAAACGTATGCCGCTCTGTTGGTAATAAATTGTTCTGAATGTGGTGTTGTTCGAGAGAATAGACTTTGCAAACTTCGAAATTGTTCTTCCGTGTTCCGAATCAATTGCCTGTGTTCAGCATTCACAGTCATAAGGAAAACGTCAAAAAGTAATTTACTAAGCTTTCTGCTTAGATGTAGCACAAGGCGGTAAGAATGGAGTACCCAATGAGACTCGAACTCACATGTTATAATCTTCTTGTCTATCTTGCTAAACATAAAAACACCCGAAGCTACCAAGCGAACTTCAAATACAAAATAGAAGCTACATGTGTGCCATTTTATTGTAATTGGAGGATTTATTTTTCCCAAAATACAACACCAAATTGTAATATATAGATATGTATATTTAACAGAAAGTTGTCTATGACCTATAGTAATAGAATAATCTGACAAATATCAATGAGGAAGTTGATAGATTATACTGTTTGGCTGTCAGAATGATTGAAAATTGGATATATCCAAAGATAAAGATTATCTGAAAATTTTGTAAGTCAAATAGTATTTATATTTTGAATTTTGAAAAAAAATTCTGCTGTATTCTCTGAACTGTTTGATATTTCAAAATATGAACACTTTGCACGTTTTTTTAGCATATATTTCACTTTTAGTTTAGAAAAGATGTATTCTAACGAATACTATAGTTTTTTTCTGTAATAAATAATTATTTAAATGAGTACGAAAAAAATAGAACTAAGACATGTGACTAAAAGAGAAGCTGTAACACAACAAATGTGTGTATGTGAGTGTTTGTCTTCATAAGGTGAAAATTTTACATCGTACATGAAATAGGTTTATCTTGAAACTCACTTTTGTCAGTGAATTGCAATTTAAAAGTCTCTTGGTCTGAGTTAGAATTCAGTAAATGAAAATGAATAAATAAATGAATTATTGGGCATAATCAATTATTTAGATTAAAAACAACCTCCTGTTTTCGTTGTTACCATTGTCTTTAGAATTGTTTTCTTCAAAATGAGCCGACTGAAATAATTTTCACTCATTTTTTCTAATTAATATAGTTGTAACAGTCATTCACTCTTAATCAAATACAGAGAAAATCGTTCAGAAAATGATAAATACTGTTTAATGCTTCATCAAGAAATATTAAGATTCTCCTTTGAATTTTCTGGTCGCAATTGTTGGTTTACTCACTTATTCGCTCGAGTTTTCTTATAACTGGGTGCATCATTTTTGTCCTCTAGTGTCGCACGATGTTAACAATACTAAATCTGATGTTTTATAGTGTAAACTGTAAATCAAGTTTACGGAGTTCCATTAAAACATTGCTCAATATAAACAATTGAAACACATGAGCAAACTAGTGCTTTTTTTATAAATAAATCGAAAAATCTAATGTAGTCTTCAATTGAAACTCAAGTGCTTTAATCAACACTTACAATAACACCTGCGTGCAAAATCAATTATTTGGACAATAGTTTAGTTTCTAAATCGTTAAGAAATTTACAAAAAAAAGAAATGTTAAAAAAAACAAAGCATATCGACATGTAACTACATTTTCTAACAGCTTGGAAAATGCTCCCCTGGAGTTACAACTTCAAGAGTGATTTCAGATGGAAAAGAAAAAGAAAAAAAATCATTACATAAATAATGCATTTGAAGACAAATTTAGGAATGGAACTGTGAGTTGAAAATTGATTCCAACTTTACCAAAGTTATCGCTTGCATCCATTCATTTATTTATTTTACAGAATTAAATTTGCTTTTAACAGAATAGAATGAACACGTTAAATATATATAAGCTTTGAACGACTTTTATCTGTGCTGATTTAATATTCATTTTGGTTTCAATAGTTCGCAGACGATTTAAAAAAAAACCGAATGAGACGACTTCTCGACAAGAAAATTTTTAAATCAGGAAATTTTCCGTATGATTCTTACTTTTTATATTGAGCATTTTGTTTTATGTCGAAAGATATTTACTAAGAGACTCTCAAATGTTTTTTTATCATGAATATTTTGTGATGTTTGTGTGCGCAGTGACAATGAAGACAGTGAAAGAAAGATCTCTGATGCTTCTACTGAAAATAGTGAAGTTTATGGCACCCGTGGAACAATTGTCATCGTCATAGGAAATGACATGTTCACTAGAGTTCAAATCCTGGATGTGTCTGCCTAAATACACAACAACGAATATTTAAACATTTTATTTCGACTGAATTTTATTTTTATTAATTTTGTTAAGTTTCTTAGGAAGAATAACTACAAAATGTTAGTTCAGTATGTGTCCCCTCCCCCAAAAGAGCGAACTTTGGTATAAAGTGTTCTAATGCACATGTAGGATCAATTCATGGTTAACGATGATGAATTCAGTGATCAGAAGGAAAATTATAAAATTGAATGTTCCTATAAATAAAAAAATTGTCCCTATAAATAAAAGAAATTGACTACGAGCATTTTGATAAAAACTAATTAAAATTGCATTCGGTTAGTATATGAATTAATCTAAAATATTTCATTGAACATTGAAGAAATAAAATGGAACATCAATGTTTTTGTTTTGTTTTGTTTTGTTTTGAGTTTTTTTTATTTTTGTTTGTTTTTTTTTTTTTGTTCTTTTTACTAAATCGAGAATGAATATTTTCTTATATTTTTTCCTGACAATTTTTTTCTCCTCTGAAAGAATTGATTAATTTTCCTAAAGTTCAATCGCATAAATATCAAACTTTATTTGTCACTGGTAACTGCGATTAGAATTCACTGCATGGCGGATTTATCGAAGGACTGGTTAGGAAAGGTCATTGATTGGCTGCTCTAAAAAAAAAGCTGCTGTAAATGATTGGAGAATTCAGTAGTGGGGAGAAAGAGAAGCAGGATTCCAAGAAAAACAGGAATGTGCTAAAGTGCATCCGGTTCTCAAAGAAAAATAAAAACCATAGGACGAAAAAGCGAATGCAAATCTAAGGTTTCATGTTTAGAAAAAGAAAGATTTACAAATAGATTATAAAAATAACGTATGGAATTAAATAGAAAATATCTTTGGTTGAACCCAATTGTTCATTATCAAACTATTGCAACATTGTTTGTTTGATACTGAGTTACCATCAAAAATATTACAGGAATTGAAACCATTTTAATAATTCTCATGAATTATTTTCTGGATTAAAACATTGAAGAATTTAATGAATGTTTTCCTTGTCTATGTAGAAAAGTAAGTTGTGAAAAATAATCGTTTCGCTTTTGAAAAAATACGGGAAACCCATATGTGAATTACAGGTTTATTCCGGAAGAAAAAGATTATTATAAACTATAAATCATGTAGAAAATGAAGTAAAATAATCCATAAAAATATATATGGAAGGCGAAAAGGTATCAAATGTTTATATTAACGGGTCTGATTTCTCTTTAAATGCTTCCAAATAAAATTCTGAACTGAGTTAATTTTAGAAATTCCTAATATTATTTAACCAATGTTTGGTTTGGTTTCTTTGTTTAATGGCATATCAACCTTAGTCGGTTATTTAATGCCAAAGCGATTCTCATAGAAGAACAGTAGTGGTACTATTTAACCCATAGCTGGGAGGATAAGGGGGTTCATAACTTTCCCAAGGATATTTGCCCGAAAGTGAACGTAATAGCCCGACTGGAGTACGAACTCGCTTACTACGATTCCGCAGTCCATCGCTTTAACCATTACACAACGAGGATACCCTCTTCGAATCCTGGCGAAAATTACAAGTACCAAAAGCCAACTGATATCGTTGCTATTGAAGATTAACTAATATGGAGAACTATCGGTAATTAGTTGCCTTATTTGTAATCAAAATCAAACACAGAACTTAAGATTAGACCTCACTGTTCATTGTCAGTGCTATAGCTTTTGGATATAACAAGTTCAGTTGGTGCTGCCTAGTGCCTGTCTGAGTGGAGTATTGAGTCTAATAACGTGATATTATGATTAATAAACTAGACTCGTAGAACTTTGCATGATACTAAATTTGACGGTCACTTGATGAGTTTTATGAACTTCTGTAAGCTGCTGTGTATCCACAAATTTAAATAACATAAAAGAATTATCCTGTAACTTTGTTTGAATGTTGGAGTGAGTAGTATCTTGGATAGGGACAGTCTGTCCGAGGCTCTTTCCTGGTCTACGACTGGTTTAAATTCTGAGTTTTACTTCTCTTAGACCAGTTACTGCTAAAGAGCCCTGGCTGTCCAACAATTTACCCATAGCCAGAGTTAGAATAACTGGAATCATGCTATTAAATTGTATATTAGAACTATGCCATATGGAAGCAGCTTCGTTTCAGGATTTGAACTCTGCTAAACGAGTTCAATTCCTTCAACGATAAATGCTACTACACCAACCCTTCCAAATAAGATGCATAATAAATTAAGCCGGTTAGAAAGCTAAAACTGTTGTGTATTTCTCACAGGTACCAGAGATCAGTTTTCGTATCTATAATTGTAGAATGGCGCATGGTAATCTTCTTAAATGTTCCACTCTTCTGGTTTGCAGGATTAAAACTAATAATTAGCTGTCTAGAATTTTTTTCGCAATACAATTTACTCTTCCTCACTCACACACACACACACACATACTATATATATATATATATATATATATATATATATATATATATATAATCTCATGCTAATATAACCGGTTTAAGTATTCAATCTTGCAAAGACATTGTGAATCTCAAGGATATTGTAAAGAAATATTGTTTGATGCATATCGCAATTATTTTTCTTGAAATTTATATCATACTCTGATTACTTTATTATTTTATAACTTAAATAAGTGCCAAACTGACCAGCCAGTTCATGGCTATACTAAGTCTGGAAACTAAAGATATTCGTCAACGTCGACTGAAAAATGAAAACTTTGTTTTCCATCGTAGAATATAAGTTTTGCTATACAATTTTGAGTTGCTTTGCGCGAATTTATATATATATATATATATATATATATACACACACACACACACACACATATATATATATATATATATAATTGTGTGTGTATGTGTGTGTCTTCTCAATCTCTATATGTGTGTAGGTACGTGCGAATTTGAGGATCAATGAAGCCTCCTTGGATACAGCGTTGCAAACAGGTCCATTTATTAAGGACAGCAAGGAACCCACTACCCACCTACCCATGCCGTCCAAATAACTAAAGTTCTGACCGGCAATAGATGGCCCGAGAATTATGGATTATTTCGGTCTGAAATACAAAGGATGATTTAAGAAGGAGCATATGGCTCTAATACAGGTCGGCTATTTTGTAGCCGTTCTTGGATGGCTCTCCTCCAAAACGTCAATTCTAATTTATTAGATCCGCCTTTTCTTAATGCACACTGAAATTTACTTTACCCTCATATTTTGGTGTTTTCAGCAAACACACACACACACACACACACACAAATATGATGTATGTATATGAAAGCAAAAACACCCAGGCAGTCGTAAACACTTCTCTCCCACACATCTTTTTTTAATATTATTATTGCTCCCTGAACGAGTAGATAACAAATTTTCGTCTCTATTTTCTGAATAGGTAAAGGTTTTTTCAAGTCCTCATAAAAAAAACAAGTGACATGATATTTTGTCTAAATACCTGGCGCAGAGAACGTGCATTCGTGCTTACTGAAAATGAGAGAATAAAAAACATCGTTAGACTTATTCCAAATTCCAATGAGTTTTTCATTAGTCCAAGCACTTTTGATATGGAGAAAAGCTGTAGATATTGTAGTTGCTTTAATGTCCTTCAAATCTTGAAGCTAATTTTCAGTTTAAGAAGCAAAACGTTTCATTCAGTCAGGTCGCCTGATTATGGAGAATACTGCACTTGCGCAATTATGGACACATCTTCATTTAGATTTTTTTTTAAATTGAAATTTTAATAAAATGAGGATCATAGGTTGTATTAGGCTGTGATCTTTTGTCAACCACGAACATGTATACATTCACACAATGTGCATGTGTGAGTGGTGACTCCGGAAGTAGTGTTTTTCAGGTTCAGACCTAAGAGCTATTTTCTCAAGTCTATATGGGAGCAAAACAAGTTCTCTAAGAAAATGTCATTTGTACTTAAATTTGGTTGGACCAGCGTCCTGATTCAAACCATAAAGGATTATTATTTTTACTCATTAAATTTTGTTACTTTTATATGATTTATATAAATTGTACAAACAATGTTTATAATAATGTTACATGAAAAAAATCTATTGTGGCAATTTATTTAAAACCTATGAAAATCAACCCTATAAAAAACAGTTGCCTTCATGACTCAGGCGAATATATATTTAAAATAAGTTTTAAAAATCTCAAATCCGTTTTAGTCCCGTTTTTCAAAGAATATATTTTTCTTTCAACTTCACTTCAAATTTTGACAGCCTTTTCTTTTTGTCAATCCTGAGAGGAAAATTTAATACATCCCGTGTTGTATAACGTAGAGAGACAACACTCATGTTTATAATCTAATCTGTTTCTTTTTTATTACCGAAAATGCACAGAAGGATAAGCCAAAGAGGATCGAAGACGTTTAAACTGCACGTAAAGGACCAACGCTAAACATCTTCTCTGTTTATGTGGCCACACCTTTTTCCGCCTTGTCACCCACGCAAATTTTCCTGGTCACACCTCCTCGAGCCTGCCACCTACACAATGCACGTGGACACATTTCCTACTAGCATGCTCCTCACACAATTTATGCGGCATTTCTGCAAAAAACACCTGTATACTTTAGATACCCGGTGCATTTCCTGTTATTTTCGTTCAACCAGTATCCGACTTTCATCACCGTATCGAAAACACTAGGCAAAAAGATTCGATCTCTTTTCTAAGTTCTCTGTGCCTGTAAATATTCGTAGATATGTAATCAATTACATTGATTCAGAAATTGGATGATTAACATCAAAATATCTATTGTCAAATGTTAATCATTTATAGAATGGTTAATTCTGAAGTATCAGCTGTGCAAGCCTGCAATGACACAGAGATTTGATTAACTGTATTTAGAAAAGTGTTGCTAGATGCTAAAATACATCCTATAATCTAAACTATGTATATAGTCAAGTGTTTAAAATATGATCCAAAGCAACACTGATGACATTGATGCATCGTTATATATATATATATATATATACATAATTGTCTTTTTTAATTGGAATCATTTTGAGATGAGGCTTCTTAATCTGAGAATTGACTTTTTATTTATTGCGAACTTTTTGTCCTCATCTTGGTAGGGTTTTTTTGTGTGTTGTTTCTTCTTCACTGCGTTTCGGCCAAATTTCACCTCTTGCCTTCTTCAGGTGTTTTAACCGCTACCTGGGATAGGAATACTGAGTCTTGTAACCGTATCCCCAGTAATTACTGCCTTCCATAGTTGTTGTTTATCACACCACGTTTTTGACCAAGTAAACCTCTGGCTGGCTTGGATAGGAATTGAAACCGCTATCTTCTGACAATGCTCACCTGGAACCGTAGAGACTCAACGCCTCTATCCGCTTCGGGGCCCGTGGCGCAGCGTTTAGAGGCGTCTCTAAGACATAAATAAAAATATTTTCCCCTTAGATTATCTCAACTAAGACTTAAGAACCCATCTGCCCTCCTATTTACGCCTAGCTGTAATCATAGCTTTTATTAAACTTTCTCAATATGTAATAAAAACCTTCCCTACTCACATGATTTAAGAATAAGAATCTCTGGTAACTATAACAATTTATTTTGTTATATCAACAAACTGGAACCATGAATCCTTACATATGCCTCCAGCCATAATTTACTCGAATATCAAATTCACACTGCTATCATTGTTCCAAGAAATGAAGCCCTAATATTAACAAAAAATGAAAAGAAAATAATCGTCTGTATTTATCTTGCGACACATTTTCATATATTCACCTAATTAGCCCACCTAAATATGGCCCAGTCGGCTGGGGCTGCAAACCACACCTACTGCCTCTCTGCAGAAGGGTAAGACTCCCCCAACGAGTGTTTAAGATATGGCATTAAACAAGCTGATGATGCAGCTCCAATAATACTGGAACTTTGAAGAGTGTGAAGTACCCCTTTATTGCCATCGTTCCCAAGTCCACTCTGACCCGGAGTGGTAGCATCATATAGGGTCCTATTTATGGGTAATATAGAAATAAACTGTGAACTTAGCTTAAACTGAATTGTTTGAAATATAACTGTTATGACACTTAAGTATGTGTGTACACAAAGTATACCTACACTAAATTGCATTGTTTGACATCATCATCATCATCATCATCATGCCGTGCCGCTAGCACGGATATTCCTGACCCTCTCTCGCCACTTTTCCCTATCGTTCATCGCCTCTGGCAGGTCTGCTGGGCTACATCCCGTATCCTCACAGAACTGTTGTATGTATGTTAGAGCTGGTCGTCCTGCTTTAGCTCGGCCATATGCGGAGGTCCATAGGAGTAAATCACTTATGAGCTCGTCCATGTTCCTCCAGCAGTGTCCTGCGTGCCTGGTCCATCTAACTTGGATATTTTTCGTGATGGGAGACAGGTGGCCGTATCGTTGGTGCTTTGTGTGGTGTTGCTGCCTGTACTTGCAACATTCTTGTGTAGTTGCCGTCTAGCTTCTTCTCCAGCCGTTTTGTTAGCGTCCACGTGGTGCATCCATACAGCAGTATCGACACGACCGCTGCTTGGAAGAAACAGCGTTTCATTTTATCGGTCAGGTCTGATTGATGACCGATAGTTTATCGATAGCTGTCCATGCCCTCGTCAGTCGCGTATCGATGTCATTTTCGGTTGATGAGACACTGCTTCTTAGGTATGTGAATTTGTCAACCAGTTTCAGAGAGGTTCCGTCTAGTGTGGAAATGTGGCCTGCTTGATTAAAGCACATATATTCAGTTTTGTATGCATTGACATGGAGGCCAATGCCTGCGGCGGCTCTTTCGAAACTATGCAGTAGTGTTTCGGCTTGGTTGGGTGTATTTGCTAGTAGCGCTATGTCATCGGCGTAGTCGGCGTCGGTAATTGTTTTTGTGGGGTACCTTCTGCTTCTTTTCTTTGTCAGCTCGAAGCCGTTCTCTCTGATTTTATCGATCGATACCCTGCAAAAACAATTGTTTGACATAAAAGAAGAAATTTTGTTCCTCACAGAGAAGTTAAGTAGATGGGCTATTATCATAGAACATGGTGTGGAGGTTTGGATGATCATCGGCCTCTGTCAGGTAGCAGAAAGCTATCTAACACTAATTCGTTCTTTAATTTTATAATGAATAAAAGTTTAAAACTCATTCACAAATCAACCTGTAATAACAAAAAATACTGTTTGACTTTTAGAATACGCACAATGCTCTGGAAAACAAGGAGAAAAATCAGATATACCGTTTAATTTTATAATAATGAATTATAGATGAAGAGTATGATGCTTAAATAATCATGAGTTATTTTCGGTTGAAGCACACATTCGCTTAACAGACCACAGCTTTGACAGAGACTCTAAAGTCACTCTAATATACATTCGAAGAAAATTTATATAATAACATCCTGTCAATAAAATAAAGTCCAAAAAAACCTTACAACAAATTAGACCATCCAAAAAAGGCAGCGATTTCAATTCCTAAATACTGATACCAACATCGAATAGATAATTTGGAATGATCATAAAAAGGCCAAGGCAAGAGACATTGGAGAGCTGGAAATCAGTGAAAGAATCGAGAACATCCAGAGAATGGCACTTTTTAAATTAGCAACAATCCTATGTATAGTTCTGGAGACTTGAGAGGGATTGCAGTCAATTACTTAGACGTCAGGGAAAATTCACCGATTAAAACTCGTATGAAACCTAGCAAACTGTAAAATAATAATTCAACCAGTGAAAAACTTGTTAAGAGTGAAATAGTGAATATTTTATTCAGTTTTAAAGAATTATTCTCCTAATAAACCCACCTTCAAAAGAATAAATAGTTAAAATCATTTTTAAGTTAAAAAATATCGAATAAAATGTCGTTAAAAAGTCCGATTTTCATAAATGTGAACACTCACATCGTAAGCCTGTCAGTCTAGAAATAAAAATTCCCGGGTGATGGCCCAAGGCCAAAACTGGCTATTATTTATGTCTTATTTACCAGTACCAGCATTTTACCCAAATTACACTGTTCAATCTACCTTTCTATGCAGTCGTATCTTTCCTAAAAGACATGTTTCTCAGTAGTTTGAATCCAGTACGATCCTGTATTTATATAGGGCTTAGGTGAAACGTCAAATATGTTGCAGCAGGATATATCTTTTGAATGGCCTTGGTACTTTTGTAAAAACAATATGTATACCTATATATATATATATATATATGAGAGAGACAGATAGATGAGATGAGACAGCATGCATGATGTAGAAAAAAGTTGCCGTTGAGATTTAAAGGGCAATACATCTACATGAGACTCATCGAATTTATGATTTTCGGAATACTTTAAAAACATTCTCTTTCTAAAATGTACGCCTTATATGCACAAGGCGTATTCATAGGAATCTAATCTTTTATGGATATATTTTACGTCCAAGCGGCCGTATAAAGAAATAAAAAAATACTCTTTCCTCGTACATGCGTATTTGTTTATCGTGCATTTTTGTATATTTTTTTTTCATTTAGTGTTTATCAACCCACTTGTCCAGTCGTATATCAAATACCTCAACAAACAATTTATTTTTGGCGGTATTCATACAGAACCGAACATGAGTGGCTATGTAATTTCTAGGGGGCACGCTATTTTTCTTTCTTTTTTCTCTAACACATAAATGGACATCTCTAAACGTATGTACGCTCCATTCATTACTGTGAGTACTCAGATACGGTACTCGCACGACGCCAGAGTACAAGCGCCTAAAACCTTTTTTTCTTTCTTTCTATAACAATGATTGCCATAATAATAACTGCCAATAACTTACTGCTAGTAGCTATTTGTATAAGTCAATATTCTGAAAACCGGGTAGATTTCAATGTCCCTGTCCGTCTGCAAGGTAAATTAGTGAAGTCAGCGGACACTCAAAAAAGTGGGATTCCGGTCCCAAGGGCGGCGATGATTTAAGATGGATAAATATAGGTAAACGAAGTGAAGACTTTTTTTTTAAGATTGTGAATGAGCAGACCACAAAGCGAACAAAATATACATTCCAGAATGTTCGCTGGTGACAAGGCGAAGAGAACTCTGACTGCACGTCAGCGAAGCGCGTGGTTAGTAGACGAGAGAGAGTAAGAAATGTACTATCATATTTTACAGCCTCGTAAAATGTGGCAGAGTAACACGAATCACTTAAGATATCCGATTTTATTTGTGCTCAGTTCCTTCAGAAACGGCAACTGGTTCCACAGAGTCGATTAGACGGGTACTTTCGAAAACGAAAGCGCGGAAACACTAATATACATTATGCATAAACCCTTACTTCGATATACACCCACGAAAAATTGAATTGTATAGGTTACCTGACTGCATCGAAGGAATGGGTGGAGAGACATTATATTGCACAAAGATTCTTTTCTTTTTTGTGTATGTCACTTCTTTTTTCTTTTCTTTTTTTTTGCGGTAAGTTAGCAAGAAAAATCCTAAATTTATTTCATAGTTACAAATATTGAAGACTGGGTACTGGAAAGAATATGTTATCATCTCAACCTCAGAACAACCCACTAAAATCTCTCTCTCTCTCAAATATATATATATATATATATATATATATATATATATATATATATATATATATATATATATTCGTGTGTGTATATAAATCTGTTGTGGATATGGGCAGTAAACCTTCTGTTATTTATGTTTCATTGGATGTGACTCTCAATTTTTTAATTTAGTTTTTCTTAGGAATTTTTTGCTTTGGTTTGGTTTGGTTTTACGGCATATCAACCCTGGTAGATTATTTAATGCCAAATCTATTTTATACATATAAACAATTATTTTTAAAACAATTCAGTTTAGCTCTATTTGACCCATAGATAGGGCCCTATCAGGCGCTATCACTCCGGGTCAGAGTGGACCTGAGAGCAATGAAAATATAGGGGTACTCTGCATTCCACAAAGCTCCAGTATTACTGGAGCCACATCATCAAACTGTTTAGCGTCATTATCAGAACACTCGTTGGAAGAGTCATACCTCTCAGCAAAGATGCAGTCGATGTATTCTGCAGTCCCAGCTGACTGAGCCAAGAATTTGTTGAGACAAATTCTATCGCGGAGTGAAAAAATTAACATATCAACATAGTATTATTAAATTTTATAAAAAATATTTTGATATAAGAGAAATTTACTTTTTAGAACATTTATGAAGAAGTTTTCTATTGCCTACCAGATTCTGAATAGTATGTCTATCTTAGAAAGAGATGTTTCAGGATTTATTATAAAACTTTAAAAAACACACGTCTGTATTTGTAAATGCACATAATCGAAGGTTCCACCAAATTTTATTGGTATTTATTTTCCTTTGAATAAAATACCATCGTAAACAGATTGTGTTTCTTCTGCCATCCAAGAAAAGATACCTTTCTTGCCAGAAAAATCAGCATTTAAAATCTTAACGTTTTGACTAAACTGTAACGTCGATCATTTTTGGGAAGTATGTAACTACCTCCACTATAGAAGACTGCATTTTCTAAATTAAGGTTGAGGCTTTGGTATTTGATGCAAGATATATTAATAAAAAATATCTCCTATCTACTGTTACTGATTAGAAAGCATATGAATTATATGTCAGTAGTATGACAAAAGCTGTATTATTATTCCTTTTTATTTAATATATTATGTCAGATTAATGGGTCCTGGTTGAAGTTTTCTACTCCTGACAACATTTTGTTAATTAACTTTCGCAAAGTCTCTTGAATATTGAAATGTTACAGTGATGTTTGCCTTCTATTTTTCGATAGATGTTGAAAGTTTCTTATAAACGTCAGGAATTCGCATAGGTAAAATTGGGAGACATAAAATCTTGGGGAGGTGGGTGGCTGGATCACCTGACTATCATTAGATACGTTTTCATTCCTTAAAACATGTCTCCCAGGGGAGTTGGAACCCATGTTCCAGTATTCATCGGGGAATTCAGGTATTTTAACATCAGACCCCTCACCAAGCTGAGCCAGGTAGGAATTCTTATTCCCTGCTTGTAATTCCAGTAACGACAATCCATGGATTTGCAATTTTAGTCCAAATTCACTAAGTGTTTTTATTTTTTTCAAACTCCGTAACTATTCTTATGCTCCCTCATTTTTAGCAGCTATTCTAATCAAGGCCTTACTGAAAAGGAAACCTTTAAACCTACTTCCATGAAAACTCACTTTTGTTGGTTCAAATAAAGCTCACTAATTTCGGCTTTTGTACTGTTCAACCTGCTATAAATTTCTAGTGGGATTTCTCTCACGAACATTCTCTAGACTCTCCTCTCATGTCACTGTAAATTATCACTTAATCATATCACCTGCTTGGTTACATGAATGAGAAAATGTTGCTTGTGTGATATTATCAGAGAATTTTAATTGGTTTTCAAGATTTGCTCTCAGTTGACTGTTTGAGACCGAGGAAAATATCTACAAAAACTAGATTGCGCCCAGACGGCCTCTGACAAGAAAGATTGTAAATATGTCGGTTATAAATAGTTTACACAGTATAAATAGTGCTTATACGGATTGATTTTAAAGGAATTTCAACCTGTCATGGCTTATCTTAAGCTTATAATTTAGGGAATTGCGTTCATTGTATGTTTATATTTACGTATGTTTGTAATATAATGGCCGAGGGATTTCGTTTTATATATCTTGCCTTTGGGTTTAGTTAGGCTGAGAACCTTTCGGCTCAGTGCATGGGTTAGTAAGCTGCAAACTTGAGCGCAGGTGTTGACACGCGTGCGGGGAAGATGTGTCGTTCACAGATGTCAAAATAAAAATCCCAGATAGAAAGTATGACCATGGGGATGTGAATAACGTCATGAACAGGAAGCGTACGCGGAGGATTTTGGGAGATTTGAAAAAGTCAGTTCGTTGGGTTCCTGGCTCGGGAGAAGAAGGTTGACTTTCGTTAGCTCGCTGTGGCCTTGTGTCGGGGGCGCACCTGGCTTGGGGCAGATGGAAAAGTCAGCATAGAAAGATTGTGCCTCTCCCCTTATGTCGAAAAACCTTTTAACTCAAAGGTAATAAAAAGTCGTAAGTTTTTTTTCGTGTTTCGAGATTTCTATGTTATATCTGGCTATGTCACATGTTGTCTACTTGTTTCGTAAGATTTGGGGTGGGGGAGACACAGAATTATATTAAGTATTCCTGTCTAATATAAATAATTTGCACACCAATTTATGACTTCAAATATTCCTCTCTAAGAGAGAATTATATGATTTCCATCAACAATTTCTATTTTATAATAACCATCTGCTTGCAAATATTGATATAGTTTCAATTACTGGTAATATCAATAATCGGTAGTAAAAAATTATAGGTTCAAATTACTAATCTTAATATAAGTAATTTAGTTATATGGTGACAGGTATTCTCATTTAGCACTAATTAGTTTCCAAACAGATCTATTTAAGCAATGGATGGTACCTAACAGTTAGTAACACTGCATATGAGAGTGTACCTGAGAGCAATGGCATTGAAGAGATGCTCCATACACCCCAGAGCTCAAGAATTAGAGTCTCACCAAATCAATTTGATATTATACTAAGAAAACCGCTTTTTTGCATATACGATTTATGCAGTGAGAAGCCATTTCTCTTCTCTACATTATCGTCCACATCTTATACAACACTAGCCAGCTGAATCTGTTGAATACACCGATCACATTTCTAAAAATGGGTAAGACACCACCACTCTCAACTAGTGTCATGGGTATGACATTAAACTGCATTTGACAATGAGGATCTAGAGGTTTGAGGATGTGAAGCACCTCTTCATTGCCATTGCTCCTGCGTCCACTCAGACCTGGAGTGGTAGTACTTGTTAGGGTCCCATCTATGGGTCAGATCGAACAGTTCAATAATTTGCTAAGGATTATTATTATTTGAAACTATAGTGCTGAATCCAAATTATTTTTACTTGATAGCAATACTGGAAAATAGAACTACAAATGTGAAATAACAATATGGGAAACTATTTAACTGTGCGCAAACAAATGTACTCTTACAAATCGTTTAAACATAAAGTTGAACATAAAAAATTCGCTTTCGAATTGTATATATATGTCGAGGCGCTCGTGGTGTAATTTTTATCATCGTAAGAAATGGACAAAGTGAACCGAGTTCAAATCCTGAACGAGACTGTCTGTATTTCGCTTAGTGCTAATGCCCTTGGGGAAAAATGCATCCAGCCATTCTCCAGCCATTTATTGGTAAATAGTAAGGCTGACTTGGCATTTTAACCTTGATATGATAACCGTTCTAGGAGAAGGAAAACTCTAAATCCAAACCAGCTAAACTTTGGTTAAAATTGTCCTTTCGTCACATCCTGCTCCTGCGGTGGGGTTGATATATATATATATATATATATATATATATATATATAAGGATTTTCCATCATATAATCCTTAAGGATTTTTATGTCATAAAACATCACCGACCATTTTCTGTCGAATTCATATATTTTGTTTAATTTCAATTCTAAGCCCTGGCGAGTGAGTGGGGTAATACGGTAACGCTTAATTAAATTTAATTATGATTTATTTTGAAGAATTTACGGGCAACCATTTGAAAAAAATTTTAAGAACGGAATTCTGGATAATATTTTGCGTAGATAATTATTATAAGAGTAGTTATTTTTTTTTTAAGTTAAAAGAACATTGTTAACAGCGGAGACGAAATAATTCATTTAAACGCATGTGTACAAAGTGTATCTGTATTTCGAGTTTCAAAGATATTGCAAAAGGAATAAAGTGCGCAGATATCGCTGATGAAAATCCAGAAAATTGTCCAGACTATTTTAAAGAACGTCCGTGCCAGTAGTCATTAATTATTTATCAAAAATGTTCAGAGAAATATGAAAAAGAAGTTATTGTTTGTGGAGTAAAACAGCTGTCTGCTTACAAAATAATTCTTGTATTTCCATTCAATATCATGAGCTTAGTTTCGTCGACAATGCTAACGTTTACCAGTCCAACTGAAGATATTTTGTTTCTTTTTTTTTTCCTTTTGCAATAAAAGTTTTAGGCATACAGAGAAATCGGGAAATTATTTCTTTTTTTTTTCCTGACCATTCCTTCACAAATTAATACTCATGAAATGTAAAATACTAAAAGACTTAAACGACAGAAAATGAAAACAATCGACTGAAATGTCTATGCATAGAGATGTAGTTATATTTTATATTCAAGCATTTTGATGTTTTGCGTGAATCCGTTTTTTTTTTTAATATTTATATTCTGATGACGCTAAGCCTCTTGCAAGACTTGTTTAATTTTCGGAAATGATTTTTCTTATATTATCACATTAAGTGTATGATGAGTGAAAAAATCTCACGAAACTGTCAGTAACGCAGAGAAAGTATTTTTCTGTAAAATTATTTCTTTTTATTTAACTATTTCAGGTTTTGTAATATATATCTGTATGAGTGTATAATTTCTCTCTCCAACTGGCGGGACTATAATGCACCGACTAAATATCCTCCAAAATGGTAAGAATCCAACAAACACTGTGTCCTGAAAGTACCTCCACGTCTAGAGAATATAGCCGACTCAATGGCAGACATTACTTTTAGATCCACTCCCACTCAGAGTTAGGGATCTCTGAATGAGGTGAATAGATCTGTTTGAAAATGATTAGTATTAGACTGGATGCATGAAACCATATATTGTGCAAACAAAATTATCATTACCAAAAATAAATACTTAAAGCTGCGATAATCAACAAATGATTCAAATCACTAATTTATTAAAACCAATTAATTGCTTTAAAAAGACTGTCTACAGTATTAAACAAACCAACCATCATATGCATTTTAAATCAGAAGTGTTTAAAGACGCGGACGTACATACTGCTTCAAAAAGGGTGCATTACAACATAAAACGCTAATAACACATAAATGTTAATTTTATAAAAGATGTTGAATGTAAATTAATTCATCCTGAAAACTGTGTAACATACGTCTCATTACATTTTCTGTTTGAATCCTTTTTATTCCGAACATATTCTGTCTCCAAAATAAATATTCCCCAAACTTCAGCATTGACGACTTGTTAAATGAAGACACCGAAAATCCTTCATTAAATTCGTCTCAAATTTTTATAAAAGGTGTATGCGAAATATCAACCATAGACATATGTTCATTTTCAAAAAAACTACATAGCTAGCAAAGCACACTGAAATAGATACTCGAATGAAGCCTACGTATTATACAGTCATTGTTTTTAACAGCTAAATGTTGCTGTTTTGAGTACAATGTATTAAATTCATACATTCCAAAATTCTACATTTTTAACCTTGGGTTTGCATCCTTTCTTATATATATATTATATATATATATATGTGTGTGTGTGTGTGTGTGTGTGTGTGTGTGTGTGTGTGTGTGTGTGTGTGTGTGTGAGTTTTACTTATATGCATCATTTAAACAACCTCTCCCCCACGAGAATGATAGGAAACAAAATCATTTTGATGCGGAGTACCGCTTGTTTGATTTTTGCTTCTCCTAGACTGGTTGACTTACTTAAGCTACAGAACCATGCCTATCCTTTTAATCAATAGACAGGGTAGAAGAGATAGATTCATACGCTTACATGATATATTGGTAAAATCAGTTATTGCTATGGAGTGTTGAATTTGAATAATTTCTAACCGTTAAACGGTGCGAGGAAAAATATCAACGGGTCAACTGCGCTTAGGTGACAGCATTTGAATCTTGGATTATTCGGTGACCATGTTTTGGATTTGGCCGTCTCTATAACGCGAGGAGGAGTCACCGTGGCCTAATGTTAAAGTGCTGGACTGCGGCCTCGAAGTAAGCGAGTTCAAACTCTGGCCACGCTGCCACGTTCACTTTCGAATTAATACCCATAGGAAAGATATTGATTCTCTTTATCCTCCCAGTTATGGGTTAAATAGTATCACTACTGTTCTTCTACAAGGACAGATTTGGCATTTAATAACCCATGAAGTTGATATACCATTAAACAAAAAGAAACCACTCTCATGTGACGAAAATACGTAGAATTTATAGAGTTAGCGTTTGTTGGTTCTGAGACGTTGAGTCGCTTTCCTGTGTGAAAATGCTTGAACATATTTTTTTCTAACAATGCAACTAATTCCCCCATGTAGCTGGGTTATATGTAAGGAGTAATAAAATAAGAGGTGAACACAAAAGATTTTAGAATTCATTCTTTCTGACCAGATAAGTCCCTGTTTTTGAACGAAATGACGAAATTGCATGCAGCTCGCAACAAAAGGAAGAATTGGGCCATCAACACATCTAAACGCGGGATTCATACGAAGAGAATTGAGTATCTAACAGTATATTTCCAAACAGCATTAGTGGCAAGTGAAATGCAAACAGCTTCGTTGAGCATTTGAACCCGTGTTTCCTATTCCATTTCCTACCACAATAACCGCTATGCAAAGCTCCTTTTTGCGATACTTGTATTTATAAAAGTGTCTTTCTTGTTTATACGCCCGCATTTTATGTATAAACTAACGTATTAGAATAGGCGCATACTCACATGTGTAAGCGTATTCGAGCATGAAATATGTTAAATATATGCACTGTGCGTGCATAAACGCAGATATGATAGTCTGTCAGAATAGAATTTCATTTTTAGTGTCTTGTGAATATTTTCTTTTTGTTTTGAGGATTTTTTTTCAATAATTCTTTGTGATTCTTCTGTGCATTTTTTAGGTATTATCTGACGATGCCTTCCACCAAAGTTTTTCACACGTCTTTCTTTCCTGCATTTCTACATCCTCTTTGTTCGACCTTGAACTCACGCATTTGATTCAAACAAAACGCTTTCGATGTTGCTTTGAATTTATGCACCAGAGCCCTTTGCATTCTCTTAAAAAATCTTATTCTAATCCCCATCCACCCACACTCTGAGTCGCAAAGAAAGCCTGCTCCACATAATGATATGAAACTCAAAAGAGTAATTACCCAGAAAATGTACAACAAAGAATGCATACACGATTGCTGAATCCTCATCCTTGTATCCTTATAGGTCAGTCTCTATTTCTCCTAAAGACAGGATGTATTTTGCTGTTATGAACGAAGTTTTCTTTGCACATTGCAAGCTTTCAAATACGAATCTAAGACAACTTCGCAGGAAAAAGAAAAGATATGGAAAGAGAGCGTTGATAGCAAAGGTACCAACTGCACGATGTCATGTAACAAGTTTACAAATTTCTGTGTATTTGTAAAACTTTTAATTAGAAGTATTAAAAAGCAACTCGAGACAAACTAAAATTTGTTTCATTGGAATACGTTAATATGATTTTGTTAGAAACAGACTCTATGTTCTAGCAAAAGTGTATAAACTTAACTCCGGCAAAAACCTTGCATCCAATACCCAGAATTAGCCCCTTAACACTCTAATAACCCGGCATTGCCAAAAGATTTCTGACTAACTCAAATATAAAGTCCTTGCATGTTAATTTGATGAATGTTGAATTTTTATAAAAATTCGTAGCAACCATAAAATCTATACGAAAACTCTCCCTACCGATTAATAAAGTTGTGGATAATTTTCGAATAATCACGAAACATTTTCATTTTCTATAATAATTCATTACAAGAAATGGAATTGCAGTTATGGGTTTATCTCCTGGTAGAGGCTGTTTTCATCTTATTTCGTACTTGTACCGCTGTGAAAGGCCAGAATTAATCTGTTCTCCGACAGGCAATGGGTAAATAATTGGGCAGACCGAGTTCTGCTTTGGTTCGGCCACCAATCAAGAAGAATGACAAAATCAGCTTTAAAATTGGCTTTGTGTCACATCCTGCTCTATTGAAGGGTTGGGTATATGCATCCAGTGTCGAATATAAGAAAACTAGTGTTGCTAATTTTCTTTTTCTAATCAGGAATAGTCTATTTACCGTTTTAATAAATTTGTAAACTAAGTTTAATAACCAATGCGATTTTAAACTTCGGATTGATGTGTATTTTTCTGGTATAAAGAATATATATATATATATATAT
>OY757924.1:35194728-35242228 GCA_963585895.1 Sepioteuthis lessoniana
AGCAGATTTTTTTTTTTCATATTGAACAAAACGCTCTGTTTCATCACAACTTGCTTTGCATATTAATTGCATTCCCGAACATAGTCTTTTTCAAACCTTTTTATTGACGTGTATAATTTAGACTGTTGGTGAATACATAGTTTCACTATAATTGTACAAAAGACAATTTGTTATCGTTCTCAAACTTTCGACATTTGACTGGTACTGAAAGTTATTTGAAACAAATAGAGATACCTGACTTGTTTTTTAATCATTAAAAAATACATAGATAAAAACTGTATTCTTCTTGTCCCATCAAAGTAGATGCCTTCTGCATCGATAAAGCGCGATATCGACTCATATGATACTTATAAAATTGATATTATAATTAATTGAAATAAACAAAGAGCAGTATATAGCATTTAATAGTTATATCTATAGAAAAATTATAATGACTAGGTAAGTGCGAATGTAAATCCTACAATTAAGTTGCTAAGTAAATTAGAAATAGCATTTAAAAGATTATATATTAGTATTGTCTTATACCTACCATGATATCAGGGGACCGTACCCGCTGGCTATATCTGCTTTGCTTGGTGGAAATTAGTGGTAGGCGCCCGAGGCAACTTAGAAGGGGAGTGACAGCGAAACCAAGCATATTTTGGACCAGCCGCAAAATGGTTTTGGTTTGTGTATGGCTACCCACTTTAAAATGGCCTGGAGTCGCATTCTGGCTTGATGGAAAGTGAGTTAAATACTTATTATATTATTGTCCTAATGAGCGATGGGCTCTGTAAGGTTATTCCTGCTTAAGACACACTATATGAGTAACACCCTCACGATCAAACTGTAATATAATTGCGGAGGGATTTTTTTAATATTATCATTTTTCGTTATATATATCTTGCCTTTCGGTTTAGTTAGGCTGAGAACCTTTCGGCTTAGTGCATGGGTTAGTTAGGTGTACACATTGAGTGCAGGTGTTCACGCGCGCGCGGGGTAGATGTGACAATCAGAGATGTCACAATAAAAACCCCTGATAGGAAATGAGGCCGGGGACGTGAATGACGTCATGCCCGGAAGCGCTGAGGATTTGGGAATTTGAAAAAAAAACAGATTTGAGATTCAAGTCTACAGGAAGGTAGTCGAATTTTGGTCAAACCGAGGCGAGACCAGTTGGGGTCTACGAAATGTGCCGCACGTGGTGGGGTCAGATGGAAAAGTCAGCTTGTGACTCTATCTCCTCATGTCGAAAAACCTTAAACTAAAAAAAGTAAATAAAAGTTTCGTACCTGAACCAAAAGAGAGTCGTCAAGTGTTTCGAGTTTTTTTCGGATTCCTATATGCATTATGAACATTGTGAACGTTTTCGGTATGTCTATTTCACATACTCATATCTGGCTATGTGACAAAACTATTTTGCCGGACCAGTGAGAGAGATTCTGTGATTACATGATATAGTTATAACTTAAGTTTGAGTGTGAGTTTTATTTAACGTCATATCATCCTCTGTGGATTATCTAATGACAGAAGAATTACATTTATTTTGACTTTTGTATATATTTTAGGGTTTAGAGTATGGGTTTTTATTATGTTTCATAATATTTAGTTAGATTTTGATGAAGAAGTTGATTTCTTTTAGAAAGCTCAAAATTTCCTCTGGTTCAGGTGTTTTTGAAAAGGTTTTTAAGGTGCTTGTCTGGCAATATTTGGGACGAATTTGTCTAAATCTGTCACAGTTTATGAGATTATGTTTGAGTGTGAGGGGTAATTTGCGCGTTAAGCATATTGAGGGGTCTTCCTTTTTAGGAGGTGTCAGTAGGTAATGTGGATGTGGCCAATTCTAAGTCTGAAGAGAATCACTTCTTTTCTATTTCTTCTGTAGTCTGCTCACTATTCACCTATAAAAAACTTGTATACGGTAGAGATTGTTTTATTTGATCATCCCAATATTTTTGCCATTTCTTGAATAAGAATTTGTTAATGATTGGTTTTAGGTCGGTGTATGGAATTGTTCTATTGTATATGTCTGCCAGGAGTGATTTTGTGCAGTTTTGTCTGCTCTTTCATGTTCATGTATATAGATGCGGCTTGGTATCCAGGTGAGAATGATGCTATAATTTTTAGAAAGAGTGTTCACTTTGTCAAGTAGACTTGTGGTGAGAGAAGTCGATGCATTTTCGTTACGTAAAGCTTGGTGGATTGACTTAGAGTCTGAGTGGATGATAAATTTAGAGTATTTGTGGTTAGTTATAATGTTCATGGCTTGGACAATAGCCGTGGCTTCTGCCCCATAGATCGATGATTCATTTGGGAGACGCTTTAGCGGATATTGGTTTTGGAAGATAGTAGCACACATAACTTTCATTCATTGTTTGGATCCATCTTTATAGATGTGGTAGTGATCTGTGTAGTTGTTTTGGATGTTGAAAAATTTCTACTGGAAAGTGATAGGGTATGTTTTGGTTGTGGATAGTTGGTTAGTTTTACCTTTGCTATTGCTTGGTTTATGGTCCATGGTGCTGTTGTTTGGAAGATGGCATTATGTATTATTTTGGGATTGATTTCTATTTTATTTACAAGGGTTTGGATTCTTTAGTAAAATGTTTGATGGCTTTTGCTTTATTTCCAAACACATTTTTGCATCCTTTTTCCGTGATGCAGAAATAGGTAGGGTTTGGGAGTATAAAATGAATTTAGTATAGTATTGAAGTGCAAGTTTATATCTTCTTAAATATATTGGGACTTCATTGTCTTTTAGTATAAGCTTTCAATTGGAAAGGTAGTGAAAGCTCCAAGGGCAATACAGAGTCCTTGGTGGTGGATGGTTTCAATTTCTCGGGGGTAGGATTTTTTGGCAGTTCCATATATGAAGCTGCCGTAACCAAGTTTTGATCGTATTAGACATCAGTACAATTTGGTTAGAATTGTCTGCACCACAGACTGTGTGGGTTATTTGTCTAAGGAGTTGGATAGTTTGGTTACATTTGATTCTCAGCTGTTTGATATCGGGTTTGAAGGATAGTTTTGGGCCAAGAATTTGTATTGATGGGTTATGGGGATTTCAGTACCATTTTGTATTAGAGTAGATTGATTAAGCATTTTATGAATTTGGTTGAAGAGCATGCATTCGGTTCTGTTATCAGAGATTTTCAAACCATTTTTCATAGTCCATTTTGATATCTTGTTGGTGTATTGTTGCATTTTACTGTCTACAGTAGCCATTTTTTCGGAGCTGCAACCTACGAGAAAGTCGTCGATATGTAATGATCTGTTGATTTCTGGAAGGATGGAGGCAGGTTTTTCTTTTATAAAATTTAATCATGAATAGGATCGTAGATAGGATGCTACGATGAGGTACAACTATTTCTTGGTGTTTGTGAT
The DNA here is from genome assembly GCA_963585895.1 of Sepioteuthis lessoniana. NCBI lineage: Eukaryota > Metazoa > Mollusca > Cephalopoda > Myopsida > Loliginidae > Sepioteuthis > Sepioteuthis lessoniana. The sequence continues at coordinate 35,198,092 of OY757924.1, forward strand.
CAGAGAGTGCATTGTTTATTCGTGTATGAAAAGTGCGGTCGTATGGAAAGTGTTTTATAAAGATGCCTTGATGGCCAAGATCTTTGAAGTCTTTGGGAATGCCATATGCCATGATATATCATAGGCTGTTTCCAGGTTAAAAAGCATTGCAACCAGATGATCCTTTTTATGAATGCTTTTTAATAACTGAAATCTTGTACGATATATCCTTTTGCTGTATTAATCTACGTTGAAATGTGTAAAGATGAGACCATTTCATACCTTCAAAATTTCACAATCAAAAGTGCACAAGCTTGAACCGCTATTCAATGATGTTCAAAGTAGAAAAGCATGCGGAATATAGATTTTTGTAAGAATACTACAATAGATATGTTTGTTATTTGGTGGTTGTGAACATATCAGATTTAAGTAGATGTGATTTGCAATGACTTTTTATGATTTTATGGTTGCAATTCTCGGAATCTTTAATGAATAATTTTAATTTCTATCTTTTAATTTGTGTCAAAATAGGTGAATAAAAACGGCAATTTGGTCCGAGATTAAGGAGTTCTCTTGAATGATCAATGGTTGGAAAATGTCCTAGAATACATTTTGGAGTGTTTTCATGTAAAGTAAAACAAACTGAGCAAATTTTGTAGAATGATAGGAAAAAATTATGAAGAAGTAGTCTGTCTTTGGTTTCTAATGAAAGATACACACACACTCACACACTTCATATATATATATATATATATATATATATATATATATATATATATGTGTGTGTGTGTGTGTGTGTGTGTGTGTGTGTGTGTGTGTGTGACTACATAAAGTAAATCACATAAAGAATATGTGAGGAAATATTTCAAGCTGCTGTAATCGCAAATATAGGTGTTTGTATTTTAATACGTTTATACTTTACAAAGCTCTCTTTCATAAGATTTTGAGCACTTCTGCTGTAAAGGCTGGTGATTTACAGTAATTCTGTATGTAATTGCCATATATATATATATATATATATATATATATATATATATATATATATATATAACGAGTGACAAACGTTCTTCATAATACCTTTATAAAAAAAAAAAGTAAAGTTGGCGACCATAGTCGAGGGTAACCTGAAGGCTCTCTTTTCAATAGCTACTACACCAAGGTGTAGGGGAGGGCGCTACTCCTTATAACTTATTATAAATGATGAAGCCACGATAGGCGCTATTGAAATCAATAAAATTGCTTTTCAGAAGAATAGCATATATAAAGCGTGATAATAAAATTTTAATGAAAAGTTTCAATTAAAAATTGGTATTCAATGAGATGATATATTTCAGAAATATATGCTTATTAGTGAGTTCATAGATGTGCTAATTTATGCAAAGATTCGTAGCTTCTTTCAGAAGTTATGGAATTTAGTTTTATATCAATTTCAGTAATTTTGTCAACACTTTCTGTGTTAGAATAATAACCGTTCACATTTGTTTTTTGTTTTTTTTTGTTTTTGTTTTTGTAAATCTTTTGCTTGCAGTATGCAATCATTTCTCAAGATACTTTATCATTTCCACAAAAATAATAAAGCTGGAAGAAATAAAAATATACGTTTTCTAGCAAAGTTTTTAAAAATTCCTATTATAATAATAGTGCTGTTCCTAAAAATTTTGAATAGATTTTATCATTGAGGATTTTTTTAAAGAAAGCTGGCATTAAATATTATCATTTTCAAATTTTAACTGCCGTTGATTTTTTTATGCTATAAAATCATTTTTATGCTATTTTGTAATTCTTTTATTTTCTTCAACTCATGAAATATCATTGCAAAATATCTATAAAAGATGTTGATGTGGGCAGGTTTTCTTAAACTGTACTTCCGCCAACCATATAAAAAAAAAGGTGGCGGAGAAACATGGTAGTATATATTGATAAGACTAACGTGAGAAATAAATCGTTATTGATTTTGGTACAGAATTAAAAAATAAAACAACATTATGCAATGGACGCAGTAAAACGTAACATTACTTTCAAGATAAATAAACGGTAAAGCGTTTGTAATTTTTACTGATATTTTTCTACATGTCTCTTCTCGCCCTACCCACGCGGCATTTGCTCATTGTCGAAGTGACAGCACAAAGAGAATAAAATTTGAATTTCAAATTCCATTAACAAAATTTTCACACATTTTTTAACCAGTAATTTTTTCTTTCAAGATAGCATAAACTTGAATTCAGCATGAAGTATTTTCCCCAGAATTCCATTTTAATAGTTGAACTTGTTCTTTTAAAGAATAAAAAAAATCAAAAATAGAACGAGAAAATTCCAAAGAAAATTGTTCCTTCACAAACACGCGGGCGTTAAACGTATGTTACGACAATGTGAGCGCAGAGATTTTGTGCACATAAATACATTCCCATCTGTTGAAGATTTTTTACCCTTATTTTTTAATTCCTAAAATCGCCTGATTTTGTTGAGCCCAACCTGCAACGTTTCTTTTTTTTCACTTTCGTCAAATTGGAAATGAAGGAAATTCAGTCAATAAGCTGGACTCGTGTTTAGATTGATTTTTTAAATTCTAAATAATATCTATGTGTTTATGGCTTCCCCGTATAAAATAATGTATCAGAATGAGTGGACATATACAAACTAGCAGACTAGCATAAAACAAACTTAAAATAACTAATTGCCTCGTCAGTAAGGCTTAGAATACACTGACTATATTCTTTCTATAAGAAGTTAACCAGCGTATGACACAAAACTTAGTCTGATGGCGATGCTCTAGTTTTGGAGAGTGTGGATTACTCACTTCATTTTCACTACTTCAGTGTCCACTCTGACCTGGAGTGGTAATATATGTTACTCCTTTCTATGGGTCAAATAGATCTGTTAAATCATTTACTAAGGATCATTATTATTACCGAATTTTCGGCATCTAAGACTACTTGGTATAGCAGACGACCTCAAAAACCTCTTGTTAAAACGTAGGTTTGGGCATAATCATACCGTATAAGATTACTCCTCAAAAGCAGACATTTACATTAAACAAAATAAGGTACAAATTGCGCCTATGGTGGTCCTAAGATTTTATTGGCTTTTTAAAATGTTTTTTTATAATTGAAAACCTTCCACTCTTTCCACAAAAGCGGTGTTTAAATGGCTTGTTTTGACACACATCTAGCGGTTTTACCAATGATATCAATTCGCTCGGGTTATCTGCCGGATCTGTATTTAAGCTTGCCAGATCTTTCTTTGAGGTGTTAGTTAAATGAACGCTGAACATATCCCGCATCAGTCAGCTACGTTCTTTATGAAATCAACCTATTCGCCTCCTACATACATGCGTAGCCTATTGTTTAATCACTTCTTTATTCATCAGAGTTCTTGAATTTTGTTTTTCTTTTAAAAATAATCATTAATCTTAGTTTAGTGTTTCCGCTGAATGTGCTAGTATCACTGTAAAACTGGTCTTACTATATCTTACTGTTTTAATTAACACTACCTTGCAATTTCTGAATCTACAATTTTATTTCCAGTCATATAAAAATTCATTGGAGTTTCATCGATATTCTCAATATTACTTTGCATATAGCTGTGTTCTTTGCTCAGTTGCAATGGGAATTACTAGTTTTCATCCACGTAGGTTTTGCAAATAGTAATGTTGTTGAGACTTGCAACACATAGTCATACGACGATAGAGATTCTGTTCTAGGTCTCCGTCTAAACAAGACCACGCGATTTCTTCTCTTGCTTCCCATTAATATACCACTTATAACACTCCCAAACACATATTCTGGTTATAACCATATATATACAGTTACATAACATATCCTGAAGAACATAGCAAGCTTCACTGAAGTACATCTGGTAAAAAAATATCAAAAGTGGTTTGTAATAATGTAGCTATGCCAAATTCCAACAACGGTACAGTTCAGGATTGCACACGAAAAAATATTTATCAATATGAAATTTTTTATTATAGATGTGTAATCATGCCACAGGTTATATAAAAAATACTCTTAATACACGGCATTTTTATTGCTTTATTGTAAATGTGAATGGCGTGAAAAGATTTCCGAAGAAAGTATTCATGTTGTTCATATTTACCCAACCCCTCCGTTCGGGCAGGATATGACACAAGGTCAATTTTTAAGCGGGGTTTAATAGGTTTGAATTCAGAGTTTTCCTTCTCTTAGACTAGTTGCCTCACTACGGCTGAAGAACCTAGTCTGCCCTACTATTTACCCATAGCTGGAGGGAGAATTATTGGATTCATACCTTTCCCAGGGGGTATTAGTGCTAGGTGAAATGCAATCAATCTCGTCCAGGATTTGAACTCGTGTCGCCGTGTTCATTTCCTACGACGATAACCATTACACCACGGGCATGTTATTACCCAGTCAGAGGTAAGCCAACTGTTAATCATTACTGTACACCATGAGAATTAAAGTTCACATTTTATACTGAGTGTATAAGGCGACCCCAATTTTGGGAAGTATTTTTTTTTAGGTTAGAAGGTATTCTCATACCCTGACATATACGGTAATTAGTTGGAACTTGAGATTTTCAACTTCAGCAAACAACATAGAGGGATTTTACTTTCTTTTCTCACAAATGAGAATCATATGGAAATAATTGTAGCTTGAAGATCGTGTTTGTGCTTGGAATCCTCTTTAATTATAATCACCGGTTTTAAATCAGGATTTTAAGGCTTTATAACGTATGCGTGGTTCTATCTTTTTTAAGTTATAATGGCACATTAGCAATTTTTATTTTTTACAATTTACATTCATATATGAAATTAAATATTCTCTTCCCAGTTATTTCTAAAGAGTAGGGCCATTTGAGCTCTTTCATTTTAGTAAAACAACCTTTCTTGAAAAAATAAATCTATGAATTGAAATCTATATAGCCAATGTTGTTTTGAAAATCTGTGGCACTCTGATATCCTATTCTTTTTATCAGCTCTCCCGAAATCTGTGAATGCTTATGCACTAACCTTCATCACTGTATAAAAAGCACTTGTGAGGCGGCGTCTGCGAAGCATATATATATATATATATATATATATATATATATATGTGTGTGTGTGTATATATATATATATATATATATATATATATATATATATATATATATATATATATATATACTTAGTGCAATGGGTAAATTGTCACCATTTAAAATCGTTAATTTCTAACATGCACTTTGTTTGATTGAATTTTTATCTACTGTGCAGCAAATTTGATCCAGTTGGACACTGAACGTGATGAAAGAGGTGCTTCGACATAATTCACTATTCTAGAAATTTGGAAAAGGTATGCTGTAATATTGACATTTACGCCTGAAGAGCCAATACGAAGATTTCTGTATTTTCGTGTCAATCTGAAGACGGTACAGAGGATTCGAAAAGAGTTGGATGAATTGAATTATTGTGATTATGAATGTACTGCAGCTTGGAAGCCCCATCCTGATCGTTCGGATAAGAAAAGAAATGCTGAATTTTTTGGTCAGATCAAGGTCATGATTTAAAATGAGCCCAGCGAATGAATAAGGTCCATAGACATGGGAATGCTTGAGTTACTTAACAAGCTGGTAGTACATGAAGACATTTGATATTTCAAATACAAGATGAGAATGTCAAATCTTTATGACAGGCCATGGAAGAAAAGAGAAAAACATGCTGCAAAACTTTTTAACAAACTCAAGCATCTCATATTTGAAAATGTTCTCCCAGGATCAGATGGTTAACCATTGGCTTATTCTGTCTCCATTCATGAAAGCCAAATACCCTGTCCACATCACGGTGTTTGGGGTGGTCACTAGCGAAGGTGATATTATGCTTCTATTTATCTTTCTACATGGCCTCTCTCTCAACAGAGAGACCTATATCAAACACCTGGAGGAGGTTGTGCCAGCCTGGATTGAGAGGGTGGCTACATCAAGCAACAGGACTAGCCATACGAGCAGAAAACTCAGGTTTTGCTGGGGTAAAATCCCTACGACCACAATCCTTACATCAGATTGCATTCTATTCTATTATTGTGTGCAGAGCGCCGGAGTGAGAGACCAACAAAACTCCTTGCAAGTCTAAAGATGAACTGAAAACAAGGATAACAGTAACATTCACAATTTAAACAAGGAGAACGTCGGAAAGGCTAACAGAAGATTCCGAAGTCCATGGCGATTTCTTAAACTATAGTATTTCTAGATATTTCATCGAATTTTGGTAAATATATCCGATAGGGGAAAATGTCAATTTTTTTTGTTAATTTCTGCGTAATTCATGTGACAATTTATTCATATCAGGTAATATGCGTGTGTATCAGCATGCCTAAGCTACATTATCATTTTTAATCAGGGATAAAAAAAATGGTATAATGTATTTACAAGTTTGTTATAAATACATAAGTGCCAAAACATAATGATAATCTGCTAAGGTATTGAGATCAGGTCTGGAAAGATTAGCGGCCATGTTAACAGTGAAATTTTCTCTATGTTTTTGAAACTATTCCTGTACATTCCTACATTGTTTCAGGAAGCATTATCTTGTTGGAATATTCCACTGTAATCGTAGAATAGAGTTACTGTGGAAAAGTATAACTGCTGTGGTCTTGAAGGACCAGAAATGAATTACACAAAGAGATGTAAGGTTTATAGCCGTATATATTTGCGGAAATATAGACAGTAACGGTTACCAGTAAAGGACTAGACTCGCTTGACTCGTTTATCGAATCAGTCACTATTTATAGTTTCGGGAAGGGTCCATACAGTGATGTCATTGGGTATATCACCATTACAATAACTTGGATTGTGATAGGTGATCCACGTACATTCAACTTGAAGTGTTTCTCAGTGTAATCTTCAGTCAGCTTCTTAGGATTGTAGTCTCAGTACAAAAGATTATGACATTCATATTCAGTGTGACCTTGTTAAAAAAAATAACTCATCGGATTAGGTGACCTTTTTTTCATCGATACGAGATCAGTTTCAAACGATCGCAAATCCATAGTAGACCGTTTTGGCAATGCACATTGGTTAACTGAGCTACTCCGACTGATCTATGTCAACACCTCTCTCTGCACAACGAGGAATAAAGTATTGTGTGTATTTTTAGAATGAAAAATCTTCAATTTATGCTACAGATGTCTTTCGATTGTCCCGTTATTGACGATAAAGACCAATCACTTCAAGCGTTGGTCATTCTTGGCTGGTTGGTAATTTTCCTATCACTGCTCTCGTATCTCTTGAACACAACAGAATGTGCCCATCCTCACAAATCGTGTTATTTTATATATGCTCTGACCTAGGCATCTGACCATAACAGTTTAGGCTTCATCAAAACCACTCAAATCTTTCATCTTTCCCATTAGTGTAGTTATTTATTATGCTTAACTGAATATAGTAACTATTTAAACAACCTGTCTGTAACAGACAGAATTTCACACAAGGTCAGTTTTTCAGCAGAGCAAAGCTGGTTTGAATTCTATCTTACTTCTCCTGGACTAAATGCTAAAGAACCAAATTTTTCCTAATATTTACTCATCGTTTAAAGGAGAACGGATTGATTAATTTCTTTCGCTAGGGCATTTGCGTAAAGTGAAATGCAAATAGCCTTGACCAGGATTTGAACTTGAATCACTGATTCTATTCCCTATAACACTGAAAATTTTGGTGGGAGTATTTGAATTTGGTACAGGTCACCCAGTGAAGCTCGAAGACACTGAAAATGGTCTGCTTGCCTTGCTCGCTAACCATTGCAACAAGCGAGTGGCTTAACTTGCTCACAATTGTAGTATTCAAAGCAGACGTACGTGATAATACGCTTCTGACCTTTACATGCACATATATTTTCATTTAGTTGCTGACATTCTTACCACATATCATTTGTCATAATATTTTCGCTAATCAATGTTTAAAATCAAGTTTGCTTTAGATATTTATCTATATCTCGATTTACCCAACAGATATAAAAATATATAAAGTAAGTGTTATACTTGTAGGAAATGAAATCTGCAACCCGAGATAAAATTCCTGTACGCAACTGTTTGTTTTTTCTTCGCGCTACTTCCCTAAACAAAGGCATGAATCGACCACTTCTCCTTTCAGCTATGTTACAGTATTTCAAGTGTTGTAATAATATGGCAGGTTGGGTTCTTTAACTTTAGCAAGGAAGCCAATCTTGACAAAGGAAAACTCTGAAATCAAACCAGCTGAACTCAAGTTAAAAATGGACCTTTTCTCACATTCTGCTTGTGTCAGAAGTGTTTGGGGAATAGACATACATATTCACACAAGCACAGCCGTTTTTGCAGTGCAGAAATGTATTGAATTGTAAGGTTTTCTATAGCTGTGTCTTTATATGTACGAGCGCTCGTGTACCCTTAGTGTGTGCACGCGTACACTGTTACCTGTAGGTACTTTTTTACAACGATGTGTTTCCTGTACTTAATGCTATTAACTAAGCTTTTCTTTGTCTAACAACTCAAGTCCCTTTCTTTTACTTAATGCCATCTGTTCCCTTAATCAGATGATCATTAATTGTGAATCAAGGGAGATTATTTGCGTTCACCTTAAATCTTTACAATTTATTCAGAGAATTTAACTTCTCTTTTTTCTCTTTCTCACATCATCACAATCTTCACGTACACCAACTTTGTATTTCACGAACCTGATCGCTGCACTTGTAATAAGTAAGTACCATCACCTTCGTCATCTTTGTTTCAGCCCCTTCTTTTTTTTTTTTTTTCTTTTTTTGCTTACTGCTATTGATTAACACTTATGTAAAAATACAGTTTCTCCGGAGACAAAGATTTAACGGATTTCAAATGAAAATCAACAGATTTAACATACGGCAGCTGCTGAACTAAAATCAGACTGTCTATATATATACAATGATTTTAATACCAATTTCCGCTTTACTTGAAATATTGGCCGAAAAAAGGTTCTAATTTTCTAAAAAATCAATTTCTTTTACTTAGATATTTTTTAATTTAAAATCTATTTTTATATTTGCGCAGAATTAATTTTATTCATTTTTTAAAGAGTAGGAATTAAATATGAAAACGAGAAAACTTGTAAAATGTTAAAATCTCAGTTTTTCAGTTAATTACATTTGGGAGAGTTGATATTAAAACAAGAAATCGATCAAAGAATATACTTGATAAATTATTTTTCATGACATCTCAACTAGTCTGGGTTTATTTTGTTCCTAGAGGTTTGAGAAGTGCATTTATTGTACGTCCATATTAACATTTCTTTGTGTAGCTGTTTCCAAAGAGAGTTTTTTGTACCCATCGAATACGAACATTTTTACAGATCTAGTTGATACATAGATGAAACCCTAACATGTACTACCACTTTGTGTCAGTGGATCTGGGAGTAATAGCAATGAAGGGGTATTCTACATTATCCAGATCTCTAGACTAGGAGCCTTTCCATCAGATGTAGTTCAGTGTAATATCTTGGCCACCTCTTTTTGCGGCTGTCTTATCCCTCTGCAATGGTTACAGTCAGCGTATAAGTTAGATTTGAATAACAGCGACCGGTTGACTACGCGGTCAAAGAGATAAGTCAGATATCGGTTGAAGACATACTTCTTGAGGAAAAACAAGCAAAATTCAAAATTCTTCAGAGATTGGGGTTTATTTCTTATTCCAGTTTCTTGCCATCTAGTGTAGAATGACGGCCCGGGATTAGAGATAAAAACTTTGAGAAATTAATATAAAGGAAATATATTTCAACAAAAACTGCTTTCTAAATAATAAGTTGACGGTTATCAGTTTTAAGCGCAAATTGGATTCCGCTCATTGAATGGAAATGTAATTTTTTAGCAATGATCATCTCGCAACCTGCATGTAATATTGTTGAATGACAGTTTAATTGAATAAGAAAAAAAAATTGCTTCGATATAATTAGATTAAATACTAATATATAGAAAACATATCTATCTTATAAGATTGTTTGATATAGTGTGGATATGATTATTTTATGATGGGTCTTACAATGATAACCATCCCATTGAAAATTAAAGAAGTCCCCATGGCGTAGTAGCAGACGCAGAGGACTGCTACCTCCATGTATGTGAAATCGAATTTCACTCACACTATTACGTTTACATTCAGGGATTTGGGGCAAGGCATGAATCCTATAATCCCCCACCGCCAGTATTGGTTAAGTTCTTTTACAAGAATGACTTTGGTATTAAGTAACCCACGAAGTTTATTATGTCATTAAAAACAAAGACATCAAACCCATTGAACATTAGATCCTCACAAACAAGTACCTTTACTTCTGTTACAATTATATTTTCTTTATCATCAAATCTAAAAGAACTTAGTTTCATTAATGTTTCTTCACATTAAGCCTATACTTATAAACTATATATTGAAGCACTAGATATAGTCTTAAACCTTGGACAGTAAAAAAACTGGAAGAAAAATATTACTGATTACAAGTTTTAAGATCTAAAATAGAAAGTATAGAGGTTCCGGCTGAATGATCTCTTGTTTTGAACGTAAAAAAAAAGCAATGGAAATACTATTCAAAATTTGATTTTACTATAAGAAAAAACAATATTTTCCATTTTGACTTCTTCTTGCCATATATTTTTAAAATTATATTATCCAATTGCTTGCAATACTCTAGCAATACATCTTGAGGTTCTGCTGTATTCGCCCAATAATTACCTCGATTATTCAATGAAAAAGACCTTCCATTTGGTCCGTTGTCTGCAGCCTACGTTTTAAGACTTGAGTCTCCTTGTATGCCTAGAGAAAGTAATGACAAAGGTATACCTATGGTGAGCGAACCGACCACGAGATGTCACCACGTAGTGAGAGGAAGTGACCACGAAATATTTCTCTCAGAATTATTATGGCATGGCTACTGCTGCTTCCGCCGCTTCTCAAAGACACTCCTCGCATCCACTCACCGCAGATATCACCTGTGCGACGGTAATTTCAAATCCGGGAGATCATTCTGCCTGACCCTATATATTTACTATGTTAAGGTATATGACAGCGATCGACTTGATTGCTTGCTTAAGGACAAACCCACCACCTTTTCTCATGTCTGGAATGACATAACAATCTGGCTCGAAATAAGTGACAGTAATTGAAGGAGGCGGAGGCCAGCGTGCATTTCCTCTGAGGACATTGCTATTTAACTATCTTGCATAAACTGAATAAAACGGAAGTTAGCTTTTGAAATTCGGTTCTGAATCGTCCCAGTCACATTTAATAGTAGACTCAGCATTTGACTCTGCGAATTCCTATACCGTTCTGAAATCACTTCAGTGAACCTAAATCTTTTGGGTTAAACTGAGATCAAATATATAAGTACCAGGCCTAGATTTAGTATGGCCTCAAATTCTTAACTGCTATTATTAGGAAAAACGCTGAACTGCCTGATAAGGCATTTCTGACCAACTCATATCAATTACAAACACAATTACGTGTGATTCAACCCGTAGTCTTATGATACGGCATCTCGAACAAAATAGTTTCTTTAGACATTAGCGTCCATTATCTAATAATCATTTATTCCACGGGTACATTTCATTTTATAAAAACCTTGCTTTTTGAAAAGGAAAGGTCAACAATAATTTCAATTCCAGTGTTTTAAACTATTATTCCTTTTGTTATCATCATATCTTATTGAGTTTTTCACATTAGTTTTACCTGAAGTCTGAGTGACAACAAGTATCATCAAGTCTCTTAAAAATAGCCTAACTGATGCTAATAGTTCTGTGCCCGGGTGGACTAGATAAATCCTCTTATCTCCAATTCCTCCAGTCACTTTTCCAAACCTTTAGAGACCGTTCTAAGCAATCCAACTACAACAGGTATCACCCTAATATTCCACAGCTTTTTCAGCTATCTAGTAATCTCCAAGTATGTGTCTCTGTTTTCACTTTATTTTCACGCAGTGTTCCAGAGGAAATGAAAAACTTAGGAAATAATAAGTTATTTCCTTTTTCTTAATAAACACTATGTCTGGTATTCTGGATGAGATTAGGTGATCCGTTTGTACTTCACGATCTCAGAGAATTTTATGCGTTTGATTTTCAAGGACACATTCTGCTAAGTGCATATTCCATTTGTCAGCATTTTCAAATCTGAATCTCTTGTACGAATTCCAGTAGAGCACGTTCTCATTCAGTTGTGTCTATCCTTGCATTCCTTTTGTGTGATTTTGCTGTATGTGATTAACTGTTCCATCTCTGTCACCACATAATCTATACTTGCTATTCTTCTGTGTATTAGCAATTTTTGCTTTGCCGAAAGTCGTTCGAATCGTATTATTTTGTGCTGCTGTTAAGAGATTGTTTCTTTTTTGAGCATTCCCCTTCTTAGTCATATCTAGTTCATCTTGTGTGCAATTTCCTTAGTTAGTCGCATTATTATTATTATTATTGAATTCCTCCTTACGAGTTTTTCAAACCAGCGTTAGCTGATAGTTTTTCAATGGAGTCCGAATGACGCAATGGTCCTCAGGTCTCTAGAAATCTTCTTAATCTTCCGATTAACCTTCGTAACGCTGTAGTTTGGATGGTGTGAATTCGTCCTCCGATTTCCAATTTTTCCGGTCTCCTTAACAAGCCTTTGGGGGACGTTCCGAGCGCACCAATTATTACTGGTATTACTGTCACTTTCGTGTTCTATAACTTTCTTTGTTCTCTGGCAAGATCTAATTACATGTCTTTTCGTTTTCTTTGATTTTTCACTCTATGGTCCGCCAGGACGGTAAAGTCAACTACTCTCGGCAGGTTTTCTTTTTTCTTTGGTTTCTTTTTTTGTTTTTTTTTGTGCGGGGTATCATCACTAGGTATAATCTTCTAACCGGTATTAGGTGATCGATTTGTATCTCAAAATCCCAGGAAATTTTGTGTGTCTCATTCTCCAAGACGGGTTCTGGTTTGAGCAAATACCATTTAGTAGTATGATAAAAATTTTAATTGCTTGCATAATTCCCAGCTGATCCCTTTTTCACACCCAGTCGTGTCTAGTCTTAGACTTCACGTGTGAGTTCAAGTCTCACTGGGTCCCCAATTCACTCGACCTTGTGCCACATCTAAGCAAAAAGCTTAGTAAATTACTATCCATTTTAATGTGTGCAAACAAATTGACTGATGTCAAATTGTTCCAGTTATGTGAAAATTTTTGGAACCATTAAACTATGTGCAAGCAAATGGTTAATAATAAATAGAATTGTTTATGTCAGATAAAAATACTTAAAATCGTTTGACTGTGTGCAAATGAAATGAGCTCAGGCTCGTTTAAAAATGTTAGCTACAAACTATGCGTTTACAAATTATACAAATATATAATATGCATGTATAAATCGGATTTGGCTTTGAATAACCAACAATGGTTGACATGACATTAAATTCAACCTACCAATCTAAAGAAATAACTACACGAAAACATAAATATTAACGTACAATAAATGTAATTCACTAATCATTAGGCATAAAATATCTCTAAACAGATTTACTTTCCATTAAATCAGTTAATAAAACATACTGTATTCGTGTTAGATATTATCTATTCACATGAAACTCATGCTTTTATTAATAAAAAAAAGATTGCCTTATCTTCCTAGCTGTTTCTCTTCCTTCAACTAAAACTTCTGAAAAAAACTAAGCAGAGAGAATGTTGAATTAAGACCTTAATGAATATGAGCACTCATAAAATTGAAAAAGATTACCCCAATTTTTGTTTCATTATTTCGATTGTTTTTTTGTTTTTGGTGAGGGGTGATATATGCAAATGTTTTTTATGCAATAATTAACGTACGTCTTTTTTCAAGATAGCATCATTTACTTATTAAATATCGGGTAAATATAAATTTGTATCGAATCATCAAAAGGGAAACAAAACACAGGAAACTGAATATTTCGATTCGCTGTTCCCATTTGGCTTCATTTCCCAATTATCGAGGCATATTGATAGCAATGCAATTTGGCAGAATGAGAATCCTCTGAAATTAGAAAGAGAAAATTCCGTTTCTGCTAATATCACGTCTTCGACTGATTCACTGGCTATTTTCAATACGGTCCTTTCATTTTGTTTGGAAGGAAACTACTTCAAGCAAAAACGAAATAAAAATAATTGTAAAAACGCGGAAAGCAGTTTTAAAAGCGAAATCTTGGATCCAATAATTCCGCTCTAACGATCACACACACGCGCCAATTACGGATATTAGATAACACAAATTTCATTGAAAATGTTCGCCAATTTTGATTTTAAACTGATAAAAAGCCATTTTGATTGCGATACCTGCTTCATTAACCTTTTCTTTGTCCGTTTTAAAAAGCGATAAGAGAAATTTGTGTGTAGTTTGGTTTGGTGAGCGATGAGGAAATCACTTTTCGTGACGCTGTTCCTAACCAAGAATTAAAGCGTGAACTCTTGCTTGTACAATTTTTTTCAACGATCTCTCTCTCTCTCTATCTCTCTTTCTATGTCTGTCCGTCTGTCTGTCTGTCTGTCTCTCTCTCTCTCAGAAAATTAATGAAAATCAAAAATAATGTAACGTATTGGTGTGTATATGATGAAATTCTATTAGTTTCACGTTATTTTAAGCAATTTAGAGAACCAACTCCCCAACTATAAATATGAATGAGATTATCTACTCTAAAATTAGGCTAAATTCTTAAAGATCAAAACTTAAAGATCTTAGATTATGTAAAACACTGACCTTGAAGAGGAACCATTTCGTAAGATATTTTTTGAGTGAATAGGATTTATATTTAGTGAGCATATTTTAGTACAGTACAATACGACAAGTGTGAGACACCAACTGTTTGTATTTACACAGCCCATCTGCCAAGGGAAGGATATTACACCAGATTAGTATCTTAAGTATAATTTGTTTGAATTCAGTTTTCTTTCACCGAGACAGGTTACCAAATCAAGGTAAACAATCCAGTCTACCGTACTATCTATCCATAGCTGAGTGGAGAGTATGGCAATAATATGAGACAAGTATGGTGTTGAGAGCATCTGAAAAAAATTGTAGTAAACTAAGTGATTAACGCAGTTATAATTCCCCACAGTGAATCCGATCAGCCTTACCAATAGTATTCTAAAAATTTTGCGCAGCCTCAAGTTAATAAACGTCTGTTTTAGTGTTGAACATTTCTTAGGGTTATTTGATTTTACGATGATATACATTACACATTTATTTTGAAATATCAGTAAAAAAAAGATTTAATTTTTAACGCTTTCTTAGACAACAAGTCTCATCCATTATTTACCTACGCTACTTTTAAATAAATGACAATCATAAAATATTCATACATAATATGAATCTTGAATTTTACCAGTTTTAAGGCGTTGTGTGTTAAAACAATGTACTTATTTGAGATTTTCACGTGTAAAAATTGTTATCAACTGGCAATTCCTTATCTTACCAACAGATTTTAGAATTTAGTACGAATGCACTTTAATCAAAACCTTTCAAGATTAAAAAGAATCAAGACTCTTGTACTTTTCTTTTCCCTTTTTCCGTAACGATGTCAGCTTGTTTAGGATTTCCTGGCATGTTAATTAGTTTGTAAAATGTCATAAAGAAGCTTGCTTGACTCGAAATGGAATATAATGTCATCTTTTTGTTTCTTCCTCAATCTTAAAATAAATGTATAATGTTTTCAGAGGAAGTCCTAAAGTGCAGAATAATCGAAAACTTAATAACAAACTTTATTCCAGCTAATACAGTGAAACTTTGGGATTTGAGTCAATTATTATCGGAACTTCGGTATTTGTTTAATTTAATAGCATAGCAACACGTTCTGGATTATTTAATGCCAAATGTTGATTAATTTGTAAAAGATTATAGTCATAATATTTTCCATGTTCCATTGTAATCGGTTTAATCACACCTTTTTATATTTGACTCTAATAATCATATATGCATCATTTTGTGGTTTCACATTTGCATAATACTAATAATTTAAACATAGTTATATGGTTTAAAGTAACTATTCCTATTCAGTAATCATCATTATATGGTTTCGAGTATTCCTATCTTATACAGTTTGTAAATAAGTAGCTATTGATAATATTTAGTGAAAACTTACAGCTTCCAGTTACTTAAACTACAAATAATTTTCAATGAGGAATAGTTGATTCTCTATTACTATCTAATATGAGACCATAATAAGCATTACGACTCTATGTCAGAGTGGACTTGGAAGTAATGGTAATGAAGGTGTACTACACACCCACCAGAGCTTCAGAACTGGAGCCCCACCACGAATGTATTTTCATAGTGGATTTTCTGTAGAGAAGATATGAAATAGTATTTTACACCAAACAAGGAATACCAAAATGATTCATTTAAAGTCTGTTTAGTTAATATGATGTGCAGGGATTCCGGTAGACTCATCCTGAACTTTGACGCACTTTTGTTGAGAGTAAGCAGCTTTTTGATCATAACAATGTTTTTTTCTGTTAACATGTATATACAGAGAGACTCTTATCTGGATAAAGATTTTCAATGTTCCATTAAGTGATGAATAGAAACTAGAAAATTCTTGTATAGAATTATTGTATAGAATTCGAATTCTCTATATCTACTAATACACCACTTGTTGAAAGTTACCGTCCATTACTTCACTTTTATCAAAGACTTACATCAATACAGGTTTTCCCATTTTCTTAAATAGTGTAAAGCAAAGAAGCAGTTACCATTAATTGATGCGGAGAAATCTCTTGAGGAATTCCGCCCCCCCACACACACACGTCTAATTAACTTTAAATCCTGCATGCTCTGATGTTAATGGTGTGGTTTTTTTAACTTCTAAATTCAAATCACTTGTATTTCGCTTAAAATAATTGACCTTGTGTCGCTTCCTGCGGAAAGGTTGACTGAGTACATATATCGTCAAAACCCTTGTCCTCATGAGCTATATACACTAAAAGGTGACTTATGGTCAACTTGCGCTAAAAGCACCGGTTCCCCTCGATCACTTCAGTTAAGCAGCGATAAACCTGTTCAATACTTAGATAGGTGACCTCATTAGTGAACAGTAGGTACTGTAAATAGCCTGAGGTTTGTGTGCCATATCTAAGCGAAACTTAGTAAATAACTCAACTCACTGAATGGTTCGCCATGAATATCTGCTTCGCTCAACAAGTGCTTCTGATAATGATGCGATTTTTTGAAAATTAAAAGCTTTCAGTTGTTTGTTATCTAACTTTAAAGGCTTCAACTATCAGGTATTCCCTGAGGAATTAATCACAAGAAGATAGACCTGGCGAGTCGGTCAGATAATGTCAGCACGTAGTAACATGTGGAAGCTCCCGAAAAACATTTTCTTTCAATTTGACATAATAAGCTTTACAGATTCTTGGTTTACTTGCCCAGTCGGTAGGGGTTGTAGAATACACCGACTGCATCTCTCCAGAGGGGTACCCACCAACGAGTGTCCTGTATGTGACACTAAACAATCTGATGATTAGGTTCCAGTAATGCTTTGAAGAATGCGGAGTACCCCTTTATTGCCACCGCTCCCAGGTACACTCTGGCCCGGAGTAGTTGCACCTGATAGGGTAATATCAATGAACCTAATAGAACTAAACTGTGTAATTACGCTAAACTTATTTGTTTAAAATAGAACTGTTTTTTTTTTAAATATTGAAACTGCGTACTTATGCTAAACTGAACTGTTTGAAATAGAACTGTTTTTAAATAGAACTAAACTATGTATTTATACTAAACTGAATTGTTTGAAATTGAACTGTTTTGACATTTAACTGTTTTTAAACAAAAACTATACTTATGCTAACTGATTTGTTTTAAAATCAATTTGGCGTTAAATGACCCGAAAATTATTGATACGCTGTAAAATAAAACAATCAACCAACCAGCCTAGTTGGTTCACATATCTAGGTGCAATGATGCAAATGTTTGTAGGTGCGGGCATTTCTGTATGGGTATATATGCATATATGCATTGTATATATGTATGTATATGCGAGTGGAGGTGAGCGTACCTGTATGGGTAAATATAGGTAGTGTGTATACATGTATGAATGTGAGTGTATGAGTGCATAGTAATGTCAAAAGGATACCTAAAAATGTGGGAAACAGAGACATCGATTATCTAGTGAGACTGCAGGCCGAGACAAAAGATTGACACATTTGAAGTTCACCATTAAAAGCAACTAAAATGGCCGTGGTTCAAAATGTGTATTGCACCGTAATTAACGTCTGCGTGGCGGCAACATTTCAATCGAGGAGATCTTTCTGACTGACCCTTTTTAATAACCAATTTTGATGCAACATAAACATCAACGTTTATTTCCAGATAAATATATATCTATATTAAGCCGAAGAGAAAGATAAATATAAAGGAAATTGTTAATTTGAATTTATATTCATAAAGATAAATACTTGGAGACTTTATTGTAAAATGATTGTTAGCAAGCTAATCGTAGAAATGAATCACTTTTGAGAAATGTGTTCGATTTTCAGTAGATACCCTTGTACTTTTGTCCCTGTGCCAAATGTAAGCTAAATTGAATGAAAGAATAGATAAATAAATAAAAAGTGAGCTCTGCTGTTCACTTACAACTAGATAGTGAGTTCGATCCTCATTAGGTGTCCCATACTTATAACGTTGAGCAAAATGTAAGCTTTGCTTAGCAAATAACTATATAACGTACTTCTTTAGAAAAGGCGTAATTATTCACACGACTGCGTAGGAAGCACGCATTTCTACCTCATTTTCAATTGCTCTTTCATAGATTTCTCACACCAGGTGTAGCCATTGTACTGAATTGCTTAGGACACTTCTATCTCAAGTGGGTTTTCCTTTCGAACAGAGGCGGCACATTAAAGACAAGCCAAGAGTTTCATTTCTGAATACACTTAGGTATTTGTAATCACGTACGTGTGACGATCAAGCGGCTTTACGGAAAGAGACGAATACGCTTTGCAACGCAACCATGAATGACAGCCCCTGACAAGAAATAATCGTGGTGAACCAATGCCGGGCTTCTCAGAGATACTCGTTTCTAAACTGCTTGCAAGATAGACTGGGACTAGCGTCAAAGAATTGTTAAGTTGATTATACGCTGCCGTATAACTGCGTTGAATACTAAATAGAAATATCCACAGAGGAAATTATAACCGTGTGTAGATGACTACTCAACTCTTATCACACAAAGGAAACACCTGAATTGAAAGGAGGACGAAATAAATCAAAAACAGAATAAATATCTACAAAACAAGAATCACGTATAGCAGGATGACAATCATCGCGATATAACAATTTTTTTCTGATATTTCTATAAATATGTTTTTTGGTTTTTGTTCGAAGAGCGCGAATAATTCATCGCTTATATATGTAATGCTTTGACTTATATTAAGGTTACAATAATCTTAAGTCACCTTATTGCTGGGTTTAAAATAATCTAACAGTATCCCCTGCAGGGGATAATCTCCCAGAAAAACGGAATGCCCTTGGAATGATACTGGAATGAGGCTTTAGTTCTGGAGATCTGAAAAAAATGTAGAGTATCCCTTTATTGCCATTATTCACGGGTCCACCATAACCCGGAGTGGTAGTACCAGTTAGATCCCGTGTATGGGTCAAATAGATCTGTTTATTATTCGTATTGAATCAGATCGTGTTAAAAAGAACTCTGAAAAAGCAACTACATAAAAATATAAATTGCAATTCATAATAAATGTAAATCCCTAACCTTTAAGCATGAATAACTCTATACGAAATGACATGCCGTTAAAATCAATAAGTTGTCTTTAACAAATTTTAGGCGGAAAATTACATGACAATCTTCTTTCCTGCCTGTCTGGAAAACCGTGATATATACTCATTTAAATTCAGGAGTGTGTGAAGGACAATAGATAAATAAATGAAGAAATATCATCTTACGACATATACTCGATAGGTAGAGGGGAAAATCCTGGATGAAGCTGTTTCTCTTCGCCTTAATGCACTTGGAAAATAGATGAAACGTTCTCGTCTGCCTGCAAGCTATTAGGAAATACTCGGACAAACTGATATCGCTAGTTTTGGCATATGTTTACTCAAACCCTCCACCAAGAGCAGGATGTGACAAAAGGTCAACTGTAAGCTGAGTAAAGACTGTTGTAATACAGAATTGTCCTTCACTTAGGCTGGTTGCCTAACCAAAGTTAAAGAATGCAGTCAGTCCTACTATAATTGGACGAGACCAAACTGATTCTTGCCTTTCTCAAGGGCATTAACGTGATTTTAATTTCGGGTCACCGATTCCATTTCTGGAAACGATAACCGTTACACTAATTGCGCCTCACAAGGCAAATGGTCTAAGGAAAAGAGAAACTTTGAATTTAAAACCAGTGAACGTGAGGTTAACAACTCCACCGTATAAAAACCTACTCATTTCTGAAACCGCTGTACTCTCACCGTAGAGGTGAGATAGATTAGTGTAGCACCGGGTTCAGAGGAGATGAAAATAGATGAGAAAAATTGAGTTGTATCAATTTTCCATGTGTGCGGGGTCTGCCGGCCTACCTCAGAAATCATCATTATAAAACATGTCATAGCATTTACAAAGCATAACATATCACAAAGTAAAAGAAAAAAGACTTTGTTCCGCTAACATTTATAGAGGGTAAACCAAATTAGGAAGTTTGATATTTACTAAACTGAGTGCATCATAATACTACATGACATGAAAAGGGGTTTGAAAGCTTATTTGGCGCCATCCTACCAAATAGGATGTATCCTCATGATTTAAAAATCAATACATGTTTTCAAGCCTGGCAAACCAGATCCTTCCATCCATCATGTAGCATTGTGATTTTCAAGTCTGGCTAACCCTTATCCTTTGGAGGATTGGCACCACATAACCTTACAAATCATAATTCATAATCTTCCAAATTCAATTTCATTCTATTTGGCCCTTTAATATCCTTAGCTAAGCCGACTATATATCACGGTTTTCAAGAGAGGTAAGAAAGAAAATTGTCATGTCATCTTCCTCTCTAAGTCTTCAAATGTTTATTGTTAACTTAATAAAAGCCAACACAGTACCATTTGTAGTGAACATACATGGGGATTAAAAAATATGAACACTCAAATTTAGTACCTTTACAATATAATTTTAAATTCTTCATTATCCCAGTCAACACATTCTAGGAATCTCACACAGATGATCAAAAAATGTTATTTCTTCAGGATATATTTTTCCGTAAAGTAGAATTAATATTACGGAGACCACCTGAGGAAGATACCAATAATGTGCAGAAAGGGATGGTGAACAACTGGAGTGTTTCAAATCATAATATCATAAAGGACCACTCAGAAATATGTTAACATATTTTAAATACCCTGTATATTTATCCCTTTTAGTTGTTTTTTATCATCTTAAAAATTTATATTGCTCAATGAAAAATTTCAGTTTTGTCCAGATTTTTTTTTTATTTCACACATTTATCGATTTAAATATTTTGTCATTTTATCCAGATTAAATATACCTCAGATATGCTATATAATTAAGTGGAATTTGTTATCTTATTAACAACCAATAAAGATAATTTGAACTATTTACTTCAATGTAAATAATTTTTTCATGATAAAATCCTAATTTCGTAAGATATTTTGCTATTTTTTGCTTTTGAAGTTTGTAAATTAAAATTCTGTACGACGAGTTATATATTGCCGTAGAGTGGAATGCTGCTGATTATTCTTAGAAAACACTCTAGATTATAGTTTCTTTCCTATGAGCGATGCAAATTTTGCTTCAAATTTTTCTATATGTCAAATAAGTATTCATACTAATCTTTGCAGATTATATATAGAGAGAGAGAAACAGACTTAAGAAAAAATTGAATATCTCTCTCTCTCTTTCTCTCTCTCTCTCTCTCTCACTATCTCTCTCTCTCTCTCTCTCTTTAATTGTCCTGACGGAATTATTCCCGACTCCAGTTTAACTGAAATGAATAGTATATATATATATATATATATATTGAAGAAGAAGAAACGTAAAAATCAAGTATTGTTTATAAAATCAAGGTCCTTGAATACCAAAAAGCGGAGTAGTATAAAAACTAAAGAGTGATTATTCATAGTAACGATCGCTGTAACATAAGATTCATGTGGAAAAAGAAAACATTGCCACAATCATCAAACAAGGTAAGAATAACGATAATTCTGAAGACAAACTTTATATGCGTGAAGCAATTTTCTGAGCTGGCTGAGACAAGGAAAGACTGATTAAAATAAATGACAGGTGGAAGAAAACAATGAGTTGTGTCCAGCATGCTTTTTTCCCTCTTCCTATGAATTGATATAAGTATCCTTACTCGTACACGATATGATGATTGTGGCAATTTTTTCCATTTACCACATGAAACTTTTAGCAACAGTCAATACTGTAAGTTCTTTTCGTTTATAATCGATTAGAGACGCACATAGCATATAAATATCTTTATATGAAATGAACTTGTGAGCAAAGTACAAATCGTGGTAAAGCTCTAAGAAAAGGCAAGAATCTATTTATTCTCCCACGCCCAGTTATGAGGAATAGTAACACAAACTGGGCACTTTATCTTTGGTTATGCAACCGGTATAGGAGAATGCAAACCAGCTGTATTCTACCTAAAAATTTGATCAAGACTTATACATACCCGATTGCTAAAATCGGTATCGTTTAAATCTTCTGATTACCAGTTTTTTTAAGACTTATGCAATCGAATCGTTTCAAGTATGTCCATAATTTGGGGACACGATGTACTACTTTGTTTTCGTTTTTGATCACGGAGAAGTTCTTGAAACATGACTATTTTTTTTCTTCAACTTATATATTCAACTCTGTTCTCTGTTTGAACTACTGCACACAATTTTTGGCATTTTTTTGTTTGGTTTTACGACTGCCAAGCCTTTCTCTATCGACTTCAAATTCATCTTAATTTGTATTTTCACACTTCACAAATTTGATTTCTTATTACTTTTATTATGTTAAGTTACTTCTGTTGTTTGTTTTAATTGTTTTTATGAATATTGGCAAATTGTTTTGTCGAAATGATTATGATTATGAAGGTCGTCATTTTTGTAATCATCAAACAACCTGTATTATTGTCTGCCTCATACACTCCAAGCAAGTATTCGGTCATTGCATCAATTGATATGCTAATGAAATATACTCTCTCAGTACAGATTGATTTTTCACTTGTTACTAACATAATTGTTTATCAGTGATATTTTCCTATGCAGACTCGTCGGTTCAGGGAAATGTAATATATTTCCACACCGCTGACAATATCGATATTCTGAAAACTAAACTTAAATGCTCGGGGACATTCAATATCTTCGTCGCAGCATAGCAGGAGATAATTTGGGGGGAGGAGTTTTTCTTATTTTTTAAATCAATTCTGTGTTAAGGATTGACATTCACTCATGAAGACAACTGTAGAAAAGCATTATAACTTTTATCTTAACCTGAAATCCCCTATCAAAGTGCTACTGGGTGTTACATACCTGACTGGCTAAATATCTTTGATCATAGCAAAAGGTAGATAGCCTTGTCGGTGGGGTTTAGAATAGGCTGGGCGTATTCACTGCAGAGGGGTATGACCTCCAAAAAAAATAGAGTGACCTGGGTAGGACACTAAACTCTATCTGATGGTGTGGCTCCATTTATGGAGATCTGAGGGTTGAAGCGCCCCTCTTTTGGCATTACTCCCAGGACCACTCTGACTCTTAGGATCCTATCAACAAAACAACGACTAAAAAGTGTAGATATAAAAGGAATATAAACTTAATTAACATCTAGGCATAAAATAATCCAAGATGGTTTGATATAATGTTAAAATCAATAAAAATGTTGATATCCCTGGTCCTATCTCTGACTCCTATACCAAACCCGTAAAAGAATGCCCAACAATATTGTGCAACAGATCCTTGACGAGGTAATTTATGTTTATTTTGAGTATATGCCTATGGAAAAGGCATGAATCCTTTGTTCCCGTCAGTTATTAATAGATAGAAGGGTAGTGTAGCTTTTTTAGCCTTATAAGGCAACCATTCTAAGAAAGGAAAATAGGAATCAAACCAGCTGTACTCCGCTTAAAATTTGACTTTGTGTCACATTATGCTCAAGGTGAACAAGTTGGGTAAATACACATTTTTCGTCAAGTCATCTGGAGATTTATGTATCAATAAAACATCCTAAATCCTTAAAAACAACTTATATACACTACTAGAGGGCTTTTCTTTTTTTAACTTTATTCAACCAGTTTATATTTACTACGGGCAAAGCCGTTTGCATTTCATTTCGTTCTAATGCCCTTAAGAAAATCATTAATCTCTCCTCACCCTAACTATAGGTAAATTAGACAGACTGGGCTCTTTAGCCTTTATATGGCAACTTGTCAACCAGGAAAACAACTTTGCTGAAAATTCAACCTGGTAATGCATTTTACTTTTGGAAGAGGTGCTGGGTAGATACACATATCTCCGTTGTTCAGGTACGAACGTTTATTAACTTCTGAACTTCTGATTTCGGTTCTTCGACACGAGGTGAGAGAGACACAATTTTTAAAAGTCTTTCATATCATACTATGCTAACAAACTCAAACGCTCGGCACATCTCGTGGAGTTTTAGATCTCCTTTCATCTTAGCTGGTCAGGACCCGAAAAACTTAACAGTATGCCTCAACGGTTGAAACCCAAACTTCTCAACACCATGGTCGGAACTCAACTTCTACTGTCCGTCTACACGGCCCAAGTTGACTACCAACTCGACCGGTCCTTCATTCGACAACCAACTGGATTGGTTCCCAGTGAAAACCCAACTCGACGGGCCCACAGTCGAGACTCAACGACGTCTTTTCCAAAATACCCAAATTCTCAGCGCATCGCTTTCGGACATGACGTCATTCACACTCCAGTCCCATGTCCTATCTGGGGTTTATTATGACAATTGTGATTGACTTATCCTCTGCGCACGAGCGTAAACTGTACCCAATGTCAGCGCACCTGAACTAAGAGCCGAATAGTTCAAAGCCCAACCAAACTGAATGATAAAATATAATTAACGAAAAATGATTCATATAAAAAATAATTCCGTAATTATATAACATTTGCTGCTGTTTCAAAACCCCTCATTATCAAAACCAGCAACTGAACTCATAATGTTATATAATTAAGGTAATGATCAATTATACTGATCATTTTTCGTTAATTATATTTTGTTATTTACTTTGGTAAGGCTTCGAACAACTCGGTGTCTTTGGTTTAAGTGTCGTTGTCAGACAGGGCACTCGTATGCCCGCACGGGAAGGATATGACAATCATCAATTGTCATAATAAACTCCCAGACAGGAAAGAAGATGGAGTAGAATGTTGACCGTTGAAAAGAGCGGTTGGGTTTTTCGGATCTGCTCAGATCAGATCAGTTTGGATCTCGACCGGTAGATATGAGTTAAGGTCTAAGACACCACAAGAAGCTCCGTGCGTTGGTGGATGTCAACGTAGTATGGTTAGCATAGGCCTTTATGAATTGTGTCTCTCCTGGTGTCATCAGGGACTGAAGGCAGAAAGAAATAAACTCGTACGTATAAGAAAGATTCCGCCTGTATTTGTATTATTATTATTGATAACATCATGAGTATACAACAATGACATCATAATACATAGACAGCGCATTGAACATTTTTATTTGATAAAAAGGCCAAAGAAAGAATATTTGTAAATATCTGTGTACATATATTTTGCAAACATTTTATTAATTCATCTGCATGTGTTCTCTGTTTAAATCTTTAATAATAAAATAAAATAGATTAATTTCAATGTTTTCATGGATTATTCTAAAATCTATTCTTACCGAAGAAGAGCCAGGTAACCTTTTAACCTCTAGACTCAACAGACTGAAGATTTTGTCAATATTTTCTTGAAGAATGCATTGACAAAAACGAATGAAAAACTGAAAATGATGGATGAATTCACTCCTACCCAGCCACAAAAAAAGTTATTAAAGGAGAACTGCTATCAGCTTCTGAAGAGAAAAGAAAACAATGCATTTGACTTTTTTCATGAAGAATTGAAAGAGCTGACATTAGACAAAGGTCACGGAAATGAACTGAGATATGCAAGGTCCAACTTCTGTCACGAAAGAATCAATATTTGGTTAAAATAGAAACGCAACGTCAATGCATTCCTTACCAATTTGGGGACGAACATTAAGACGAATGTCCAACTGCCTAAAATGAATACATTCACACGCACGTACACAGTCTTGCCAGAGAGAGAACACCTCTCTGCTAGTCATAATCACCACATCTTACCAAGGTTAATATCAAGTTATTGTCCACCCCGTTACCAATATTTCTTACCTTTGCATTCAGCTGAGGATAAGATACACAGAAAATTATGCAAACTCAAGCTTAGTTTTACAGAATCTTCCATAGGGAATTCAGCTTCAGTTTTATATATGTATATATATGTATGTATTAATTCATATATGTATAATATGCCAACATTTTGTTTTTTTTACCATCTTTAGAGTGAAATTATTATATGATGCTATCGTATCCCAAAATAATTTTCATATTTGAAAATGTTTATTGGATTAAATAACATCACAAAACATCCACACCTTGAAGATTGCTAAACAACGTAATGTGTAAAGTTAATATATTAGCCATATATCAAGGAATATATCCTTTAGATATATTGCTTTCCATATTAACATACCGATGCGGGTTTTTTTAATATTTTTCCCATGTATATATACACACACACATATATATATATATATATATATATATATATATATATATATATATATATATATATATAAGCGAGACTGCTGTATCAAGCCAGCCTATCTTATCACCCTGTCATAGAAGCTTAGAATATGCTAACTGGATCCTCTCAGAAGAGTAAGCACCTTCCTAAATCCCAAAATTGATGTTCTGGGTATTGATACAAAACAAATTATGATTGTGGAACTCCAGTTCTTGGGAGTGTGAAGTGCCAGTCCATTGCCATTATACTCGGAATGGTAGTACTTTTGAAGATCTCATTTAATGGTCAAATAGACTTTCAAAAATCATTCGTATTGGATTGGACCGTGTGCAAAAATGCTGAGTCGCATATAATGAATGAGTGTTGGAGTATAATGAAGAGGCATAATGAATGACCATGAGGCTTTCTTTACAAAAATATATTATTATATCTCGTAAGCTGGCGTAAGTGTGAGAAATAGACATTAACAGATAGACGAAGGACGTGGGTACTGATTGGCAGAGGACTACTATATTGACCTTTTCTTAACCATGTTGTGTTTCCATATTAAAGGCCTTACGCCTTTGCTTCTTCAAAAATAAGTTCTCAACTGGGGTGGCCTTGACTCTCGTTACTGTGTCTGACCGTGGTTAACGGTTACTCTGTGGGTACCTGTGTATATATAATTTCCCAACGACCACCAGTTCCGGCTGTCAACCCACGTGACCCACTTCCGGCTGTCAACCCATGTAAGCTGCTTTCACTCACGCATCGCTTGTTGTTTGGTAATCACTTTTTTTTTAATATACGGCTGGAACATCCTGGCCAAGAAATTCATGATTAATGGCTCCGTGAAAGGTCAGCATTCAACAAAAAACCTCTAAAGAAGCAACTATACAAACAATGGTAAATATGAACGTACAATGAACGAGAATTTATGAGCTCTAGACATAAAATAACCTGATACAGGTTCAAATGCCTTTAAAATCTATCAATTAAACAACATGCGTTAACTCATATAAATATTGATAAGTTATCAACTTTTTCATCTCTAGCTGTGAATAAATATATTCACCCAAATCATTTTCCAAGAGTAGGATGCAATATAGTCATTTTTAAGGAATACAACTGGTTTAAAATCAGTGTTTTTTCCTTCTCCGAGGCTAAATACCTTACTAAAGCAAAAGACTTGTATCTGTCTTTATATTTACACATATTTGAAGGTAGAATAGATGGATTAGATCCTTTCCTAAAGAGCATTAACACGAAAGTGAAACGAAAACAGCCTCGTCCAGCATTTGAATTTGCATCACCAATTACCTTTTCCTTGACGCTTGGACAGTTAGGTAATAGAGATAGAGCCTTAAATAAGAAGATTGATTAAAAAGTGATAGAAAAATTAATTCGAGAGGTTAAGTTGAATTAGTCTCTGAATGCATTGTAGATCAACATGAGTACAGACCTGATATTAACTTATGTATAGCTTCGTCAGGTGACGTAAAATCAGCAGTAACCTGCTAGTTAGGTCAAATAACACGAGCTGAGAAGGCAGCTGGTAGGCATGATGTTTGATAAAATGTATGTTGCCTCTTGCTGATGAAAGCAAAGGTCATTATTTGGTAAAACCCATATACTATTTGAGGTAGAAACGCTTCTTTTAGTTTTAACAAGGCGGTAAAATGTAACATATTGATCTTCGACCGAGCCGTCAATCAAGAGATGCACCGGTGTAAATAAGCGGAGGAACAGCGGAAGCAGGTGTACGCGAGACAATTATATAGCCAGGTGCCACGGACGGCTTATGTCAGTTCCTGTTGGAGCTTGAGTGGGTTGGAGACAAGATGCCAGCGTGAGAATCAACTTGCAGACTGAGGGCTTATGGCCCTCAGTGACCCACGGTTGAGCAACACCAGCCACGATGAAGAAGAAGTGATGCTATGGTCAAAAGAAATTTGGGTTAATATGTAGCAGTCTGTCCCCGTCTCCAACTCACCTCTCACACACAACCAACATCAACCCTTTCGAGAATAAAGTGTGAGAGGTATATTTTTATAAAGAAGTGTGTTTGTTCGTTCATTGAAGTTCATCATTATTGTTGACTATGTTTCCGCTTATATTTGTATTGTGTAGTTGTATGTGGCTATACAACAAAAACCCATATGCTACTCTAAGTTTCCGGAGTGTCCAACATTTGATTTCAAACTCTAGGCACAAATAGGCACTTATGAATGGGTGTGAAATTTGGTAATTTTCATACGTTGTAAATAGGGAAGATCGTCAGAATGTGAACTTATCAAAAGCACCAGCTTTCCATTCATCTCGCTGACCGTAAGAAATGATCACGACTGCAGGTATTGGACACAGACGTAGACATACTGAAAATGTTGGTCCTTTTAACGTTCTATAAAAAAGGCTAGACTTTCCAGTTAAAATCACTTTTGCAGTAGTTCGTTAACAATGCCAACTCGATTAAACACTTTTCTCCATTCGTAATTGGTTGATTAACTACAAAAATCGAAAACTAACTCTTGTTAACCATTGGAACGTTCACATGCAGCAGTATACTACCCCTGACACAATACAGAATTACCTCATTTAGAGTATGTTCACTTAGGGTTTTATCTGTGAATCTTATATCGAGTTTTCTTAAGGTTTATTTTATAAAGCCAGAATGTTCAGCAATTAAAGAAAAGACGTTTTAAACCTTATCTGCTGTTTGTTTTTGTTTTTTTATTATTTAGGAGTAAATAAACTAACTTAAAAGTTTGCAAATTCCATAATTTTTGTCATTTATTACTGTCTTCGAATTACTGGCCGCTAATTTTATTATATTGTCATTAACTTCATGCTTTTAGCATATTATTTTTTAAGATTGCAACTTTTAAAAATATGCGTTTCGATTTGGAGGGAGAGTATAATGCTGCACTTATCACTCATTTCCTCAACGGTATCACCTTACAATTGTCACACGTTCCGTTTGATTAGATATTGAATTCCTTCTTAATCTAACTATAATCAACCAAAAGTATACTGGAACAGTGTGAAAATAATTAACACATTTTAGATTGATCACAAAAAATATAATATGTTATTCAACTACTTTGTTTTCAAAACATATATCTACCAATCTTTGTTGATTTCAAATTCAATTATCTTTTAAAAGAAAATTCTCCAAAAGACGATCAGTTTCCTTTGTTTGTTTTACTTAATGAGATCATAGATTGTCTAGTAATTATAACTGAAAAGACGAAGGTTTTATTCTATTGTCAATTATATTTGGCTATCGTTATTTCTCAGACAACTGTCATAGCTTCCCTTTCTGTTAGCAGGACTTATCATCTGATGAATGCATTATCTACAGAGGGTAAGAGTCTCCCAAAAGGGGTGGCATAGGTATGACACTCAATTGCGTCTGTTAAATTGATCCTTGATGACATTATTAGTACTGCATTGGAATAGGTAAAATAATATAAATATAAAAATTATTTGTTTTAAATAGGAATATTTATACAATATAACAGTACGAAAACAAATGATTGTGGTAAACAAAAATTACGATATAAAAGAAACGATTGCAATGGAACGATGAAAATATAAAAGGTCATGACTACAATCAAACATTTACAGATAGATACATACTGAGTTGATGAAAAGCTATCAAATACACTAAAACATTATGGCCTCTATTTAAAGTGGACATAATCAAAACTTGATGACTAAGTACCGAAGACTTAATATATTTTATTATACAGAAGAAATGCGTAACATATTAGCTCGTACATTTGTGAATCAACCCATTCTCTCAAAAATGATATCATCTATGTCCTTAAAGTATTACTGAATTAAATGTGCCAAATTTCCAACTTGCTCTATATTGTCGTTTCAACACTATTGAATATAATTTATGTAGAGGCGTGCAAGACGAAAAGGTTTTCGTCGATGGAAATGAACTCACTAACCCTAGTTAAATCCTAGTCGACGCGCTTGGTGTTTAATTTCACGCTAATTTCCTTCGGAAAGGCCTGAATCCATCTTTCCTTCCCAGCTCTGGATAAAATAAAATAAAATCTGCATAAAATAAAATCGGATGTTAGAACAATTCTAATGACCCTAGTCTGCTTTAGACTAGGGTCATTAGAATTGTTCTAACATCCGATCTGGAAGGAAAACATTAATTCAAAGTAAGTATACTCTGCTATCAATTTATATTGTTGCATACAACTTGCGACCAACGGGTTGGCTAAAAAAAATATACACATTTACTTAAAATGATTTATCCATGGGAAACGCCAAAACACAAGACACACCACTTAACTGAGAAATAATTACTCAAAATAAAGTTTAATCCATAAACTAATAAGCATTTTTTTTTAAACTAAGCGTTTAACTTCAACGATTATTCAATAAAACATCCACAACCTCGAGAATTATCACAGTAACGTCTAGGAAGTGGCTGTATTCCCCCCTCAGGTATTTATCATTCATGTACACCACTTAGATCCACAGTCAGCTATGCCAAATATATTTGACGTTTCTCATGTTACATTTATTGTCATTGGGATGTCATAAATCTTTTTCGGAAAAATTTATCCTGTAAGAACCTTGATGTACCTCCTATTTCTGTATGATCTGTCAATGAATCCGTGACAAGTAAGGAAACTTTCAATAGAAGGATTAATGTTTTGGGGATACAGAAATCATTATATGTATTGTAGAAGGGTTAAGAGAAAAAAGTAAGTATATCATCATGGGGAAAATATAAAATTTAGAGCATTTCCAGCAGAAAAGGGATTATTGCTTTCCGTAAACATCAGGAATATAGTCGATAAACTAGGTTTTGGTAATGTATCAATGAACAAATCAATTAGAAAGAACAAGATATTTATCTTCAGAAAATGACCATTCTTTATGGATTATTTAGACAATTTTTACAGAAGCTTCAAATAACATATACTGGATTATATATATAACAAGAGCATATATATATATATATATATATATATATATATATATATATATATATATATATATATATATATATATATTACTTGGACCAGTTAAACCGGAGTTGGAAGTAATTCCATTAGGACAAGAAATTATTCATGAATGAATATTTAAATTTTCCTGGTAAAGAGCTCAATGTAACAATAATACTGAGCAATAAATTCTTTAAGAAAAACAACGAAACCGGTCACATAGGATTATAAATTTATTTCCATCCTGTTACACATTTTTGAAATTTCCAAAAACACGAAAAAAAATTAACAGGACTTCTTCAGATCTTTTTGATAAAAAAAACCCTTTTATCAAAAAGATCTGAAGAAGTCCTGTTAATTTTTCTTCGTGTTTTTGGAAATGTCAAAAATGCGTAACAAGATGGAAATAAATTTATAATCCTATGTGACCAGTTTCGTTGTTTTTCTTAAAGTATATATATATATATATATATATATATATATATATATATATATATATATATATATAAGTGCTCAATATCAGTGATAGAGCTTACATCTCTAAATCAAGTCGGTGTGATCACAGGTAACAGGGTATTAGCGATAAAGTGACTATCACCAAACGCTGTTTATTCTATACCTATGCTATTCTTATTTATAAATATCCACTATGACATAATAATCGCATAAATTTAAGTTGGAGATAATATTCCGAAAAAGAAAAATCAATGCAAAAATGGGAAATTAGTTGTTTTTTTTTAAGTATTTTGCTTTTGTTGGTAAATATCTTATTTTTGAGAAAAATTTAATTAACTTTTTAGGTGGGAGATTCGATTTTAAATGAGGTTACTGTTGCCGCTTTGCGTGATCAAGGTTGCTAACAACACTATCGCAGCCGAGAATAATTTTAAAAGCTATCAACAAAATAATCTCTTATTAAAAAAGAAATAAAATGATTATTAAAAAATATGAGATTAAAAATTAACAATAAAATACAGTTATTTATTTTCAATCATATTTTTCGAATAATCTGTCTTTTTTTAATAAGCTGTTTTGAAAGCAAAATATACAAATTAGCTTACACCGTCTGAAAAAATCAAAACTTTAGTCAAGTCATTTTTATAGGTGTTCATGTGAGTGGGTGAAATTTAGTGTTAACTTACTTCGAAAGAACTTTCCTCACAGGTAGCACCTCCACCTTTCGTCTAAAACAGGTAAGGACTGGGTTTATTGTCTAGCACCTGATAAGCCCCTAAAGGAAATGTTAACTGAATTAAGCAATTTTCCCACGCCCTGCAGGAGTCTCGATTCATGCGCGGTATCCTCCACACTAAACTGACTTGGTGTCACATTTTGGCTTCGTTGTGAGTCAAATCAATACCCATCAATATCCATTTTTGAAGCAAGTAAACATTTTGATTTTATACTTAACAAGCTCATATTATATGGCATTGAGACAAACAAAGAAACGCATTAACTTTATAAACACTGTGTATGTGAATGTTGGTTTTCTTTAAATGCCCAATTAATTCAAGTTTCCTTTTCTTTCTTGCAGGATATAAAGTCTAAATAAGACAATCGCTCGGAATATACAAAGGCTTCTTTTACTTTCTTAAGGTAAGAAAAAATCTTTTTGTTTTGGCTTTGCTTTCTTAATCCGTTAATTATTGATTTTTTATTCTAATATCCAATGATCAACCATCCCACTGGATCTGTAGCCATTAAATATGTCAGATTCTGCTCCACATAAAGAAAAACCGACGAAAACATCATGTCGGATTTATGGGATTTTTTTTTTTCATTTTATTTCTGGCAGTGTGGTAAGATATAAAATTTCTACATGGATTACTTTAAAAATTGAAAAAAGTTCTTATTCCTGTAGGCAAATTAAACTCATTCTTTTGTCGAATTTCTATCAGTTTTTTGCCCGAGTGCTGACGTAAACGATTGTTGAATGTTTACTTGTTGGTACGTTTGTTTAAGACACTTTCCTTTTAAAATGTTCAAAATGTGGACATTTTTTATCAAGGAAAATGAGTTGTGATTTTAAAAGAGTTGTGTTAAAGATGAGAATCGATTGAGCAGTGAATGTTTCGCAATATTTTCAGATTTCATTTAGAAAGAGAAGTCACAAACTTTATGTTCATCGACGATGGTTACCTTTCCTAAATCCAAAATATTGAATTTTGTTATGATTTGCTTCTTCGAACAAAGACAGTAAAGATTTGACAAGTTCTAAGCAAAACCATTACAGAATTGCTAAGCTTAGAAAAAATGGTTATGTTTAGCGTTCTGTTTTTTTTTTAATTAAAATACAGAACTGCCTTGTCGACTATTCTAACATTTAAAGAAATTCTATTTCATACAAGTATGTTTTTAGCCTTTCTACTCTGTAAGCAAAAGTTGCCGGTGTTGTCAGGAACAAAAGTTCAAAGAGGTAATAATGACTGCGGCAAAAGTGATCTTAGGAACACCAACTTGATTTTTACTCTTAGCCAAAGTTTATTTATAATAGTTTTAAGTGAGAAGAGCGATATATTTGGTTGAAATTAAAACAAAATAGGACGTTGAAATTAGTTTATTTTGTTTGTATGAAAAGCAAAAGCTGATAGCAGGCAAACTTTGGCGGTAAAAAATTTTGTTACGTAAATTTGACCAGATTATGTGTAACGAGTTCGTTAGAAAATGTAGCATAACGCTGTAGCTGAGGGTCTTTCGAGAACTGTAATAAAATATTAATGCCGAAATACATTATAGAATAAATCAAGCAGACATTTTACAAATAACAGGAGGTTGAGTTGAACAGGGCCTTTTTATGTATTATTTTGGCTAAAACCAAGAATGCTCAAAATGTTTTTGTACTGGCTATGACTGCATATCTGTTATTTATAAAACCTCAAGCTTTTGGTGGCAAAATAGGGAAAGGTTATTTTCGGAAGTTATGACTCATTATGAGTCATTTTCTATCTTTTATATTTGATAAAAGACTTTAGTTCGGAACTTTTCAATTCTTTTGCATTACTATGCCATTGATAATAAGAGTAACATTCCACTATTTGAAGTAAAAATCGATAATCGACCCTTCCTTTAAAAAATAAGAATCCATTCATTCTTTAATATGAAATGAAATATTTGCGCGGTGCTTCATTGAATTTAAGAAGACACATTATTTTTTAATTTTTTAAATGATATATTAATAAGATGCTGATTTTAAGAAAAGTGTTTTAACTCAACCTCCTGTTGAATGTATAATTAAACAAAATGAGATTTTAGATTTGTTAGATTTTAAAAATACATTAATAAAATCAAACTTCTATTAGATCCAATTTGTGATAAAACGATTAAAATGTTAGGGCGTAAAATGGATTTCAATTTAATTGTAAAAGCTATCAACAAAACATTAATTTCTGAAAAATACTCATAAAAGTCTAAATTAATTTTCATTAATACCAACGCATTTGTCACAACTTGACTTTTAAAGCTGAATATCCAAATTAGTTATCCCAGTTAAACAACAACTGTTAATATTTTTTGCATTTAGAAGGCATTGTGCTAAAGCATAAATAAATAAATGCTAAGGCATTGATTGTCATAATTGCATTATTATTGGAAATTTTACACTTGCTTAGCTGTTTTCTGTTTGAAAATTTCGGTTAGAACTCTTATTACATTGCGACAAATTGTCAGTTATAGATTAAACGAATGTTAATCTTTAGACAGTCGCCTCAGAAAGCAATTGCAGAAAGAACAATTGAAATAATTTCATTTTTAGTGATGGTTTAGTAACTTAAAAAAAAACATGTTCGTACACGCACAAACACATCCAGAGGCATCGCTAAATCCATAGCATAATGATAAAATAATATTTTGTTTTATATATTTAGTATTTGTTAAAATAGTCTTGGATCTTGCCAATTCACTTATTTAAGTTATCAGTCATAATTACGTGGATCTAAGGGATTAAAAAAAATTAGATTTAAACTCAGTTAATTTTTCAGGCTTAAGACAGAGGATTAACAAAGGAAATGTTCTTAAGAACGGTAGTCAGCTTGAAGGGGACAATTATATAATTATATATATATATATATATATATATATATATATATATATATATATATATATATATATATATATATATATATATAATTTTCTCCTCTAAATTAGACATTTTCTATTAAATATTTCAAGCATCTAAAAAGAGCTTACTATATTGGGCACAGTTATTAGAGAACAATAAATATTACTTAGTCCAGTCGCCTTGAGCTGCAGAATACACCAACTGCATCTCTACAGAGGGGTACGACTCCCCTAACAAGTGTTCTGGAAAGGATACAAAACAATCTGATGACGAGGCTCCAGTAATGCTGGATTTTTGGTGAATGCGGAGTATCTCTTTATCATATCATATTTACCAACCCCTCTGCTCGGGCAGGATATGACACAAGGTCGATTTTTTAAGCGGAGTTTAACAGGTTTGAATTCAGAGTTTTCCTTCTCCTAGACTAGTTGCCTCACTAAGGCTGAAGAACCTAGTCTGTCCTACTATTTCTCCATAGTTGGAGGGAGAATAATTGGATTCATACCTTTCCCAAGGGTATTATTGCCACCGCTTCCAGATCCACTCTGGCCCGGAGTGGTTCCACCTGATAGGATCCTATCTATGGGTCAAATAGAACAAAATTTTGTACTTATGATAAACTGAATTGTTTGAAATAGAACTGTTCATATATATGAAAATGAATTTGACATTAAATAATGTACAATAGTTGATATGCCACAAAAACCAAACCAAAATAAAAGTTAGCAGATTTGGATGATAGATATATAAATATTGCAGATCTTATTTCTCCTATTACATCTAGAGAATACTTTTAAAGCATCGGATGAATTTATTAAATAGAACCAAATAAGAATTTTATATAAATACAATCTTGAAAACAGCCAAAAACTTTGCGTTTAACATATTATGGGCAACAAGATCGTCATATAAATATTAATATATATCAATCGGAGAGACATGGGTAGTATTTGACATTGCGACAATTTTTATATTTTGGACACATACAATTTAAATAAAACTTTCAAATTTTACACACGGTGAATGTAATTAATTATAAAGTCAGAAAAGATTGCATATTATTTTCATCAATTATCAGTTTATTGCTTGGCAACAACTAAATGATCGTCTCTCGTTTTGATCAAATCAATATTCCAAGTACATTTAATCTTGCAAGAAAAATTCTTACGACACCCCTTTCTTAAAAATATAGGATGTTTCAGAATAATTTCGAAATATTTTTCATGTATATAAATTCCATTCACTTGAAAGTAAATGGCATTTAAACATTAAATTTTGAGTTGTTTCTACAACAGCAGTTAAAAACTGAGACCATTCGGACGAGAATTGGTTAAGTTATTTGATTACGAAATTATATCATAATTTCTCAAACACCCAGCACATTTCAAATGATGTCACGTTTAAAAAAAAAAACACCCTGAATATCAGTAGTAACCTTATGGCAAAATCTGTGAAAATCAGATGCTTAAAATTAATGTGATGTATAATTAAAATTACCATCATTATTTTCATTTTTATTGCATATTTTAGTAAAGTTATGCAGTAAATCTAACGGAATTACAAGTCGAAGCTGGATTTTATTTCTGGAATATATTTGCTGAGTGCATTTCCTGGCTAAACAGTGTAGCGAATGAAGAGATTGAAAGCAAAGACTAATGATATAAATGGTAAATAATTTATTCATAAACAAGTTGTTCAGTTGGCTTCCGTTTCTTATTCTGAACGAAAATAACATATTCTAAGGTTTCAAAAAATAATTACTTCCTACAACAAACAAAAAAGATTATGCTTTGTTTTTGCTACTTTTTAATTATGATGAATATTCTTTACCTTTATTTATTACTTTGCTTTTCATGATCCCTGAATTACTGTTGATTTTAAAAAATCAAAACTTAATATATAATATAATATTATCACTTATTCATTTTGACTGCTCATTTTCCCAGTGGGTAGAGTGTTCGCATAATGATCCGGGAGATCTGGGTTCAATCCCAAGTCAATACCAAAGACTTTTAAAATGGTACTTGATACCTCCTCGCTTAACATTCAGCAATATAAGGTACGTATCAAGGGTAAAATGGAGTAATCGACGGAAAGGAGTAGCGCCCTCCCCTACAGCTCAGTGGAGTAGCCATTGAAAAGGGAACCTTCAGGTCGCCCACGACTACTGTTACCAACTTTACTTATTATGACAGCATTATTCAATTACTTTGATAGACGATACTTATCCTTACCTCATGAATGAACTGAAAGCAATCCAATGAAACAGATTTCATGAAAGTTATTACAAGGTTCTCGATTAAGTTTAAGTTACTCTCTTTTCAATGGCATATCAACCTTTTGTGGGATATTCAAAGGAAAAGCTATCGTTGTAGAAGAACAGCAGTGGTACACACGGTTTAGGTGGTTGTACCTTTCCCAATCGTTAGAATTCGCATACCACGATTTCTCTGTCAAGCACGTTTGTCATTAAGCCAGGGAAACTTCCGCTCACTATTAATAAGCATTTAGATGAAAAAGAAACTTTCTGAAGTTGAAATTCTAGATTCTGCTTTAACTGTATACTTAGCCACCACATAAGAATATGTATATAGATAGATAGATAGATAGATAGATAGATAGATTTTGCAATTTTTTCTTACAAAGTGATTTAAACATGAAAAGCCCCGAACAAATTAGTTGTGTGTTTGTTTTTCTTTATAGATATTTCCAATCATATAGATTTTTTGAACATTTTTTTTTTGCCAAAGACTACCTTGGTATTTATTTATATATGAGACGGTAAAACCGTTTGATTTAATCTTGGCCAAATTAAAAAGTACTCTTTCTGATGTTTGGGAATGTTTTTGAAAAAAAAAAGAAACTTTTTTAGTTTAATCATGAAAGATTATCAAAAGATCTAAGGTCACTTCGAACAGCATAGCTAAAAGAAAGCTTGTTTATTAACTGATTTTTTGACAGCCTAAAGAAAGTTCAAACTTTAAAATATTCCGTCTATTCATCTAAAGGGAAAAACATTTTGATAGGAATTGAAAAGATGGAATAAAAAAGAACGTTTCTTCATGTTAGATGATTTTTTTCTTAACGTTAATCAGAGAAAAGAGATATAAATTGTTATTTCCACTAAAAGAAAAAAACGACGAAGTGGCTCCAGCCGAGTGATAACTCTAGGACAATAGTTAGAAGCTTATTTCGAAAATCAGCTGGCAAATCGTTTGGATATTCGCTTGATGCTTTAATATCATGGCCTTGTCTCAGGCTCACCAAAACTTAATTGGAAATTTAATACTGTCTTCAACTGAGAGTTACCTCAGTCAGCCGGGGTTGTAGAATACGCCGACTGCATTTTTGTAAAGGTAAGACTTCCTCTTACCAATGAGTGATTCTAAAATGCATCACATGACAAGGCTCCTAATAGCCATCTATGGCTCGAAAAGAACAAGTTAATCATTTACTCAAATGAGTGATACTAAATAGAAGTATTACTACTGTATAACAATACAGAAACCATTTAACTGTGATCAAACAAACGAGTGATACTAAATAGAAGTATTACTACTGTATAACAATACAGAAACCATTTAACTGTGATCAAACAAACGAGTGATACTAAAAAGAAGTATTACTACTGTATAACAATACGGAAACCATTTAACTGTAATCAAACAAATGAGTGATACTAAATAGAAGTATTACTACTGTATAACAATACAGAAACCATTTAACTGTAATCAAACAAACGAGCGATACTAAATCGAAGTATTACTAATGTATAACAATACAGAAACCATTTAACTGTAATCAAACAAACGAGTGATACTAAATAGAAGTATTACTACTGTATAACAATACAGAAACCATTTAACTGTGATCAAACAAATGAGTGATACTAAATAGATGTATTACTACTGTATAACAATACAGAAACCATTTAACTGTGATCAAACAAACGAGTGATACTAAATAGAAGTATTACTACTGTATAACAATACAGAAACCATTTAACTGTGATCAAACAAACGAGTGATACTAAAAAGAAGTATTACTACTGTATAACAATACGGAAACCATTTAACTGTAATCAAACAAATGAGTGATACTAAATAGAAGTATTACTATTGTATAACAATACAGAAACCATTTAACTGTAATCAAACAAACGAGCGATACTAAATAGAAGTATTACTAATGTGTAACAATACAGAAACCATTTAACTGCGATCAAACAAACGAGTGATACTAAATAGAAGTATTACTACGGTATAACAATACAGAAACCATTTAACTGTGATCAAACAAATGAGTGATACTAAATAGAAGTATTACTACTGTATAACAATACAGAAACCATTTAACTGTGATCAAACAAACGAGTGATACTAAATAGAAGTATTACTACTATATAACAATACAGGAACCATTTAACTGTGATCAAACAAACGAGTGATACTAAATAGAAGTATTACTACTGTATAACAATACAGAAACCATTTAACTGTGATCAAACAAATGAGTGATAATAAATAGAAGTATTACTACTGTATAACAATACAGAAACTATTTAACTAAGTGCAAACAAATGATCTCTGGGTCATTTGAACATGTATCCAACAATTAATTCGCAAACAACATTTATACATGTATATAATCTGTGTTTGTGTGAGTATGAACAGTATTCAGGATTAGATTAAATAAACCACAAGGGTTGATATACCATAAAACACAATCAGTCAAGTTTGTCAGCTTACGCCGTAAGTGTCAGTTCCTGTCAGATCATTGCAGTTAGGCATTTATAAGCCTATTCAAAACCTTTTCTAAGCAGTAGTTGTGTCAGTACTACTGAATGATTGCACCATTTTGTCTTCAATAAAATCTCAGGGGAAAAAGCTAGATGATGTGGAAGAAACAATTATGAAGTGAAGATAAGATACAATTAATTCAACATTTCTTTCAATAGTTTTCGTTACTTGTCAGACACGTAAATGAATAATATTTAATATTCATGTCTGTACTAAGAAAAATAATTACTTTTGAATAAAATGGATAAAAGTCTGCTTTATCTCTGAGAAAATATCTCTTTGCATCAAAAAATGTATCAACAAAGTTAAAAGAATGATTGATTATGTCAAATGATGTTCGGTTTTAAAGATGAGATTTTACTTAATATTTCAAAAGGTTTTTTTTGATAGGAGGGTTTATTGTTTGTATTTTTCGTCAAAATGTGAATTTCAAATACAATCTTTAAAGTCTGTAGTAATGCTTTATTTTTTAAATTTGTCATTGGAATATCGTTTTTTGCCATTTCGGTATTTGACGAAACGATTACACCCGTTGATAAACTCATTGTCTTAGCGAGTATTATGAAAATATATTTATAAATATAGTATTTTCATTTGAAGAGTCAAGATT
Source organism: Sepioteuthis lessoniana (assembly GCA_963585895.1). Classification (NCBI taxonomy): domain Eukaryota; kingdom Metazoa; phylum Mollusca; class Cephalopoda; order Myopsida; family Loliginidae; genus Sepioteuthis; species Sepioteuthis lessoniana. The sequence continues at coordinate 35,239,246 of OY757924.1, forward strand.
TTTAATGATAATGAATTAAGGTTTGACTACTTGACAAAATCAACTAATACATGTATCGATATGGTAAGCGTCTTGCCTGGAAACTAAAATACGCGGATTGCTGTCTTAACGCAATAATAATAGGTTATAGAGTTCTATTGCAAAATGTAAATACCCAGTCAATCAGAAGATTAACTTCTTTTTTCGACTGAAAAGAATTGCAAACTCTAACTAGATAAATGTTTCTAATTCGAGGATTTGTAAAATCTACAATAATTTCTTTTTGTGGTAAAATCGATAGCAATAAAATATGAGTTTTTTCTGTTTGTTTGGTTTTTTTAAGGCGAACACCTTCGCGTCGACTAATCAAGGAGAGAATAAGATAGCGTAATTAATTGTGAAGTAATATCATTAAAATCACTTTAATCTTATGGAGTAGTCGATTAATTTGGTATTTAATTGCTTGTTTGATGAGTGGTTGAACATTACGAATCATTTAGTCACATAATTACACATAAATCTGAGATCTTCTGTTTGTTGTCTGTGCAGGAACTTGCCGATTGAATTTATTACTTTTACTTTGAAATGCCAACAAAGGTGATGTTAAAATTCCAGTGAGAAGGTATAAAACTAAACTCAAGGAGGGGAAATTTTTTTAGAAGCAGAAGAAATCACTGAACAAATAAGAATTTTTGCGTCATCTTAGAATCAAATTTATGAACTTAAAACTTGGTTGTTTAAGTGATAATATTTTGACTGGTGTCTTCATTTCATCTCTTATAGGAAAAATAAGAGTTTTAAAGATAATTGAACTTAGGTTTGAATGTGTCATAAAGGAGTTATACAGAAGTAACTCCGTCGACTACATCATAAGATATAGAACTGTAATCATTTAGATTTGTTTCACGTCAATAAATTTTAAAATCATCTACATAAAGTTAAGTTCTGGACAGAATAATATGAACCATTTAAACAACAGTAAATTTCCATGTATTCACAGAATACCAAACGTACAAGAAAGTTTTCTTTTTTTTAAGTTCTTAGTAAAATTATAATTTATTGTAATAATGTTGACCGAGCCTTTCTGCCGATACAGTCTTCATCATTTATGTACTTTTTAACTAAATAGTTTTGTCATGACAGCTTCAACTCCGATCTCCAAAATATACATCATCTAATTTTTATAAAAAATATTTTTTCTTCTACACAAATTTCTCTTTTTTTTATATAAATGTCTCTCGTCCTCGAGAAGGATATGGCTGTTGATCATACCCTGTAATAGTGCAGTGGTTTTGTAGGATGTAGATTTTATGGGGTGGAGTTTCTAGCCCCACCCATACAGCTTTTGAATTCAGAGGTTTTTTTTTCTTAGACCTATTCCTATTTCAAGACTAAAAACTCAATTTTCCTGAATATTTATCAGTAAATGGGTCGAAATGGATGGATTCGTGCCTTTCCTGAGGTCTTAAGCACGAAAATGAAGTGCAAACAAGCTTCGCTCAGAATTTGAACTTAGCTCGTCAAGTTTATTTCCTAAGACTAGAACCATAACAACACACGCATACAACACGCCAAAGATACCAGAATTTTATTATTTCTAAAGGAATAATGTGGTCCCATGTGAGTCACGGAGCCAAATGTGGTGTGACTACTAGTCACAGTAATTGCTGTGGCTATTGTGTTCGTGACTACAACATTAGCTTCCTATTGTTTGCTTTGTCAAATCCCTCCCACACTGTGTTTGGAAGATCCACGGAGGGGTTTGACACAGTTCACCCGGATCTTCTTCTGACGGTCAGGTAATATAAGTGGCTAGATTGTCTAGCAACGCAAAGAATAGAGAAAACCCGTTGTTTAACAACAAAAAATCGTTTTTATTGAAACACGTTTGTGAGACAATAAGTAACAAACAAACGAGGTTTGCTTCCCTGGCAAACATAAGGAGAAAGAATATCGAGAGAGGAAAAGTGACGATGAGGTGCGGTTGGAGTAACACTAACGTCTCTAATGTATGGGACTTTGAATTTTTGTAACGTCTGAAGGTTGTTCGGAGTGTCTTGGGTCTTGAAGAGATACTTCTTTGGCAGTCTTGAGTTTCTTCTTGGTCCCTTTTTCTCATCCTCTCTGAGGATTCATTTAATTATCCCATTTCTATAGATCAATATCTGGACTAAAAACGGTTTCAGATTGGTTGTCCAATAAGATACAATTAGGAGTCGTATTCCCATTGGTCAGCCAATCCTAGATAAGGATTATATCTTAGACGTATAGAGAATATCCCTTTTAGATGCTTTAACCAGTGGGAACAGGTTTAGAGAAAATAGGGATGAACAAAAAGTTCTCAGCCTCACCAGATTGGATGAGCCATGCTCAGCTCGCCTTTATTTAGGGTGGAGCAAAATTAAATCTCACTTTTGACATTGACATTCAAGATAAGGACTAGAAAAATATGTTTTACGAAATGACCCGTTTCATCATTATGATTAATGAAGTTAGTTAACAACCGAAAAATCGAATAAATTTGCTCAGCTTTAAAATCAAAAACGATTGTCTCGCACTTAACTGACCTTTAGGATCAACCAGCTTTTTAGGTCAATATAAGCCTTGAACAAAACGATACTTATTTTCAGGATTTTTTTTGTCTTTGATATATATATATATATATATATATTAATTAGAATATATTTCATAAATTCTAATTTTTACATATTAAGTACTCAACCGCACGTCGTGTTACAACAATATTGAATCAAAATTGATACGTTTTAAACATTATCTATTTGAAAACTCTTCTGCAATTAAACTTTCTTATAAATTACTATGTAGTACTTAAAAGATTAGCACACCCTTTTATATATTGATGCAATTTTCTTTTGGGTTACAATACTGAAAATTTTGGTATTAATATAATCTAATTATATCCGTTTGGATTGTCTGATGTTATACTAGAACTGATATGCTTGGTTTCGAAATTTACTTTTTATTGGAATATTTGTTGGTATAC
>OY757924.1:35247228-35352228 GCA_963585895.1 Sepioteuthis lessoniana
CATATGGTGTCGTATAAGTTTAATCTATAGATTAAAACGCTTTGTTTTCTGTCTGAACAGTAAAGAAAAAAGAAAAACAATATTTTACCAACCGGGTGCACAAGTGTTAACCTCCCCCATACACACACACACACAACTAGGCTGAAAAATGCGAGTAAGCTGAAAAGTATATTTTGAATCCTTTGTATACAGAAGCATTAGAAACGTAAAATTTTAATTTAGAGATAATATGACGGCAGTTTTGTGAAAAACTGGTTTAGCAAATCACGTTGCCAAAGACGTTTAACGAATCCTTGAAAATGAGTATACTTGAGTTCGGCAGGTAAGAGGCAAACTTGAAAACAGCAGGTTTATTCTGATCAGCTTCATAAGATGATGATGTTCCTTATTATTATTATTATTATTATTATTATTATTATTATTGTCGAAGGTAATATTCATTAGTGAAGTGATCGAGATGTTACGAAAGTTGGATCGTCACACTTGGGTAATTTTCATATATCATGGGGCTAAATTACATCACAAACAAATTAAAATAGGAAATAAGCAGAGTATAATTGATTCAATTTCTCTGTCTCAGAAGTAAGCCTTATTGAGTTGTTATTCGTCTACTTGCAAATTTCACAATGCTCAAGTAGCGTCGAATACCCACTCGATATTTCTTTACAATTGAGTACATCGAGTTGTTTAACGAAACAGGTAACTAGCTAATCAAGCAAAGTGGACAAGACATTATTTTCTCTCCACGTTCTCATCTACACCCTTATATTTCTTTCTGGTTCTGTTCTTCCAGTCCATCATTACGTTCCATTAATGGCTGGTTCCATGCAAGCACAATAGAGGAACACACTCCGGACATGCCCAGAATTACTACGGTGTCAATATCAGTTACATCAATTACAGCAACAGAGTAGAAGTAAATAGACACCTTTATTGAGCTGTTTTAGGTTGTCTTAACCGAAGAGGAGATTGGAGTTGAGGTATTTATTATAGTCCTTGAACTGTTAGTTTTCGACGTGACTTCAAGGCTTGCAGTCTCTACCGAGCTCCATATTTTGACTTCATTGGTACTGATGTTTCCTGAGGTGGGTAATCAGTGTTCATTATTTCATCAACCAATGTACAATCTGCTGTTCTTATATCGAAGGACGACAACCTTTATAACACTGTGACCCACTTTCATCAAACTTTCTAATCGTTCTAAAGTCTTATCAGACGTTATCTTTCTTTGGCCTGAATCTCGTTATAAAAATAACTAGTGTTACATATTTGGTAAGTTAATCTGCGGAGCTGGAAGAGTTTAGAAATGAATATTTTACTAAGCAGAAATCGAAAAATCTTTGGGGAAATTAGACATTTCCAAGATAAAAGTGGTAACAATTTCTACATTCATTGATTTTTCAATCAGTAATTATACTTTCGCTCTATCAATATGTTAAATCAGTGTTCTATTTAATAATTTACTGAAATTCTATAAAATCATATACATATATATATATATATATATATATAAATGTTATTATTTATCTGACATTGTATACATGTTAAATATTCTTACAGTAGAGTTGCGTGTGTGTAGTCAGGAATAATCGAACGAAAAAAAAAGGAAAAACTTGAAAAAGTGATTCACAACAATTACGGAACCGGAAAACTTATCTGCATGCTGTCAGTAGTACAAAGACATTTGAAAAGAAACCAAAAACAGAATTCTTCTCTTCTGAATTCCTTGCATGTTTTATTATTAACACGTTCTTTTGTTGTTAGGATACCCAAGATGCAATGAACAATAATGAGTAAAAGATTTCTATTAATTTCCATTTCATCTGAACATTTTATAAAGAAAAAAGATGAACCAGATCATCATTGAATCAAGTATATTTGTTGATAGAAGTTATGACTACCATATTAAAACTTAGTCGATTTGTAAAGAATACAACTTCGGTAATGCACGTAATCGTGAATATATATATATATATATATATATATATATATATATATATATATATATATATATATATATACTGGATTTTGTAGCCTCGATAAGGCAACCAGTACAGAAAGTAAATGTTTGAAATTCATAACTCAAGAAATATTGTTCTAAAAAAATGTGGCTCGCGGGAGCATCATTCTTCTGAAATCAGTCCCAGCAATAATTGTGGAAGGTTCTACAAAATCCTTTTGCATTAGAAAAAAAGTGTACACAGCGAGCGTTTCATATCATTAACTAAACAGTTGGATTATATATGATAGGAACGATATATATATATATATATATATATAGAAGCAGGATGTAACACAAGGTCAGTATTTAAACGGAGTTTAACAGATTTAGATTAAGAGTTTTCTTTGTCGTATGCTGATTTTCATTCCAAGGTTAAAGAGCCAAGTCTACCGTACAATTTATCCTCACCTGAAGAGAAAATAGTTGGATTCTTACCTCTCCCAAGGATTTTAGCAAACAGCTGCGTCCAAGATCTGAACACGGGTCACTGAGCCCATTTCCTATGATATAATCCATTATAATGCAGGTGCCTCCATCAACTACGTATAAAATGCATTTTTTAAATATATAATGCTCAATATATTTCTTAAATGTTGGGAAAATAGCTCACTTGCCTACGAACAGCTATTTGAACATCGAGAAGAGAACAAGTCGTTATATCCTGATTGCGCATTGGTCATACAGGGCTTACTCACGGTTTCTTGCTGAAACAGGAATCACGACAACAGTTTTTGACGTGTCAGACAATTTGCACGGTTAAACACATTCTATAAGAATGCAGAACTTTCTCTGTCATTAGAAAATCCATTTTTCAAAGTAACTAGTTTAACCGAATTGTTCGAAAACGTCAAAATAGATGACGTTCTGTCCTTCTTGCGAGAGACAGGGTTGTACAAAAAAATATGACGAATTAAAACTGATCAATCATGTGCAAACAAATGAAATCCTGCTTATAGAAAATTTTACCAACAAAGTATTCGTTCAGAAATCTTTGATTGAATGTATAAACATATAGACAGAATTTGGGGTTAAATAACCTACAAAGGTTGATACGCCATAAAACCCAACCAGCCAACCAACCTATTCATCTTTTACCGTGTTTTCAACATAATTAACAGGTATTTTTTCACTGGTTTTATAATAAGTTGACTTGGTCTATTTCAAATTTATGTAACATTCTTTTATCTCAAAATAATTCAGTTTTTTGACTTTGAATATTACCAGCATTTCGACTGGCCCATATTATTTATAACACGAGTGTAAATGAATGTACCCGAATTAGGAGAGCGGTATAAGGCTACTCTTCGTTTCGTCAGTATGTGTCTTTCTTCTTCGTTCTTGAAATGAACGGTCGATTTCTTTTAATAGTATTACATCATCGCAATAATCTCTGTCTCCTTACTCTTCGGTTGGCGAATAAACGCGTTGGTTTTAAAATTCCGTGAGATCAGCTCGACCGTGAGTACATCATCCGAAGTTTAATGTAAAAAAAAAAGGACGAAAAGAAAAAGAAGCAGAATTTTAAGTTTTCAGGTTGGGATTCCATGTATGATGGACATTTCAAACGATTCGATTTAAGTAATGAAATATAGAAGGTTACGCCACTTATACTAACTTATATATGAATATTGTATCTTTCTGAGAATATTCCTTTCTTCTCTTTTATTTGATACACTAAAACAGACATAAATATGAAAATAAGAAACAAGTGAATTTCTCCCTGACTCGAAGGCCTAGCATGGAAGTAAACAGTAATATTACATATTCACTGTGTAAATACAAACTTGCAATGAACGCAGTTCACTAACCTCAAGGCATTAAAAAAACCAAGACGGATTGACATGCCGTTAAAATTAATAAATCACTCAATCATATAATGTCCCATTATAGCACATGGGAAGTACAATGGTACGTATTATCAACTTCCCCAGTGCCGGGCAAGATATTACAAAAGGTCAGTTTTATAAATCTTGAGATATTTGAAAAAAATCTTCAACTTGTAAACTCTTTGTAAATGAGATCGAGAAAACTCTGAACCTGACGTCTCTTTACTATTTCCTCTAAAAATTCTTTCAAACTTTAATTAATGCAATAGACGTTAATGATAAGACATCTTGATGCACAACGGTTGACAGTAAAAGATTCTTTGCTACAAATTAATTAAAAAATTCGACTGCAAATTAAGTTGTTTTTGTTTTGTTTTTGTTTTCAGGGAGGTATTATTCAAAGGGTTCTTGGAACGAAGCCATAGACGCTTGCTTGTAATTCTATTAGATATGCAAAAAGCTCGAATTCAGACATTTAACTTCCTTTTTCCTTTTTTTTTATTTTTCTTGTTTTTTGTTTTTTTTGTTTTGTTTTTTTTTTTCTTCTTTTTAGCACCATCCAGTTTTTGCACTATGTATTTTATTTATTTTTTCACTATACCTTTCTGACACCTCAAATTATTATTATCCTGAAAATCTGATGACAACCTAAATGTTTAAACAAAGGAATATGTAACTGAAGATCGTTGTTACACATTTTTATTGTTAATTCTCACAGCTATTTACATATAATATTTTTTGTATACTTTTTTTATAATCTTATTCCTCGACATTATCTTCTCCTGATTAGGTTATTACATTATTATTAATATTCTTTTTAAACTTCCCAGATCCGGAGAGGAAATATATTCATTATTGAATATATTTATTAATCAGATTTAATTACTTGCGCAATTGTTTTGCCATTTTTATCCCAACGCATTTACCCGATCGACCAATGTACGATTTGCTGTATGAGTTCAGAAAAAAATATGTTTACACAAGATTCTAACGTCTATCCTTTTAATCAACATCTGTTTCTTAAATTGAAAGAATTTCATAATGCCTTAATAGTACAAAATGAATAAAAAAAATAGTAAAACAGCGAGAAATAAAACTAGGGAAAAAGATGATTGACTAACTAATTTTAATGGCATATCAATTCATCAAGGGTTATTTTATGCCAAGAGCTTTAGGAATTATGTTCATTGGACATGTATAGTTACATTTGTATTATTGTTCTTTCAGACAGTTTTTTAGTACGGTTATTTATCGTTATCTAATACAAAGAATTTGCACACGGTGGTATGATTTCAAATATTTCTATTTGATATTAATAATCATAAGTTTAAAGCAATTATTTCTATTTAATAAGTCATTTTTTGGCTCAAAGTTATAAGGTTTCAAATAACTAATTATTATAAACTATTGTAAAAATTACAGCTTCAGGTATCTTAATGCGAATAATTTACAGTTATAAAGCATTAAATATTTCTATTGAATACAAGTCATTTTTAAACCGATCTATTTGCACATAAATGGGACTCAAACAGGTGCTAACACTCTGGATCAGAGTGGGTCTGGGAGTAATAGCAATGAAGAGGTAATCTGAACTCCTCAGATATCCCTAACTAGAACTTCACTACTAATATATATTTATATACAAAATATTCTTTTTTTGAGGAAGGGATTTTACCTTTCTACTGGGGATGCAATCTACGTATTCAAAGTGCTACTGATAGGTGGAAGGAAAAAAAGAGACAATAGTAGAATTTCTAGAGGTAGAAATTTTCACTTATCATGGTTGTTTTAAAAGCCAAATTTGTACAGGCATTGTATACGAAAGACTAATTCCAAATGTATGTGATGCTATTTCTAATCTCTCCCAAAGATTTTTCATCATACCTAATTCATTCCTGCATCTTAATATCTGAAGAATAACACAGCTAAATGGATGTAAGAAAAACACTGAAAAAGATGAGGAAACGAATTAAATGAAATGATAATGGAAATTCTTCTTGTTATAATCTCCGAAGACTGTCATTACTGCAGAATGTTCTTTCTGTTGTCGTTGAAAAGTCATGTACTTTTATCCGATTTCATTGGGTTTTATTATTTTATTTTAGAAAGACTAACGTTGTCTCATTTGACGCGACGCTTAGACTAATGTATCAATTCATTGCTCTGAAATTGAAAAGAAACGAAGATAACTAAATCCATGAACAATACTACAAAGAATTAGTGATATTACGTCTGTCGATAAACAGATTTTCCATCTTTCATTTATCTTTACTTCAAAGGAAACTGCTTTTATTCAGCGTATATATTGTTTGTTTTGTTATTTTTCCTTTTCTTTTTTTCTTGCTTTTTTTTTGTTTTCCTTCTCTGCAATTTTGATATTATCGGCTAACACACATTAGATTACTTCCATAAAAGTTATTATTTACATGAGTTGATTGCATTAGTGATATTGCAAAACCTCCATTCCTCTTGAAAGTAAGATATTTTATACTTGCCAAAAAAGTTTTGTTTTGAAACCCTTGTCTTCAAGCCAAAATGACAAGCATTCGAACGAATGTTGATATATGACGGCAAGAAGCAAGACGCCGTTACTACAAGACTGGTTGAAGGTCGATAAGAAATGTGTAAGAAGCCAATTCAAGTTGTCTTAATACGCTTTAAAGTCTCCTGCAGAGTTTAAAAGATATCTTTTTATGGTAAAGACATCTTGTAAATTTGCCAGAAATGGGTTTCGGTATTGTCATTAGACTTTTAAATGTCTTTGAGCTTGTGATGTGAAATAATTTTTCTATGTAACAAGATATTCAAATTTTATATATATATATATATATATATATATATATATATATATATATATATATATATATATATATAAAGAATGATTACTCACAGTATTATTGCTGCAACTAAAAGTTTCATGTGGCCAAAGGAACTTTTCTAAACTCATCAGACAAGATGTTTGTGGTTAGGTGTTCTTTGGCCACTCGATACTTTTACTTCCAGCGATAATACTGTGAGTAATCATTTTTTTAGTGTTTATATATCAGTGTTTTTAGGCATTCGAGGTCTTTTTTTATTTCTCCCGACTGTATATCATCTGTTTGGCTGTCTTTCTGTTTGTCTCTCATATATATATATATATATATATATATATATATATATATATATATGAGAGACAAACAGAAAGACAGCCAAACAAAACGGAATATATGTGCTATAATCAAACGGGGGACATCTCCACTCTCGACGGAACCCCTCTTAAACTAGTAGACAAATTCACTTACCTAGGAAGCAGCGTCATATCAACCGAAAAGGACATCGACACGAGGTTAACGAAAGCATGGACAGATATCAATAGGCTATCGATTATATGGAAATCAGACCAAACCGATAAAATGAAACGCAGTTTCTTCCAGGCAGCGGTCGCATCGATACTGCTATATGGATGCACTACATGGACTCTAACAAAACGGCTCGAGAAGAAGCTAGACGGCAATTACACAAGAATACTGCGAGCAATCTTGAACAAGTCCTGGCGGCAACACCCCACCAGACACCAACTGTACGGCCACCTGTCTCCTATCACGAAAACTATTCAAGCTTGACGAACCAGACATGCAGGACACTGCCGGAGAAGCAGGGACGAACTCATAAGTGATGTACTCTCATGGAACCCCACACATGACCGTGCAAAAGCAGGACGACCAGCACAAACATTCATTCAGCAACTATGTGAGGATACAGGATGTTGTCCAGAAGACCTGCCTGAGGCGATGAACGATAGGGAAAAGTGGTGAGAGAGGGTCAGGGATATCCGTGCTACCAGCACGACATGATGATATATATATATATATATATATATATATATATATATATATATATATATATATATATATATATATTGTAGATTAGCGTAAAAATTAAATGTAAGATGATATATAAGAGTGTCTGTAAATGAATTACCCTTCATACAGGCGGTTGTGACACAACGTCAATTCTTTTAGACGAGTTTAACAGGTTTGAATTATGTGTTTCCTTCCTTCAAGAGCGGTTGCCAAACCAAGATTACAGAACCCAGTCTGCTCTACTAATTACCCATAATTCGAGAGAAAAGAGTTGGATGCATTCCTTTCCCAAAGGTATTAGCACTATGTGAAATGAAAATAGCCTAATTCGGATTCAATTGGGACCATCGTGTTCATTTTCCTACAACGATAACCATTGAATTACCAGAATATATATATTTAGAAAATTTCACATGAAATTTGCTCGACGCCATTATGATATATCAGGAATAAAAAATCTGAAGTACGTTTCTTTTAGTTTAATCCTCTGACAAAAATGTTAGAAAGGTGGCTAATTAACCGTATTCATAATTAAGTCAGTTGGGTAATCTATAGAATACACTGACTGCATCTCTGCAGAGATATAATTCCCCCACCCGGTAACGTATGTCCTGAAAATGACCCTAAACTACCTAATGGTGAGGATCCAGTCCTGGAGCTCTGAAGAATATAAAGTACCCCTTCATTGCCATAAATCACGAGTCCACTCTGATGGGGTTCCATCTACAGGTAAAATAGAACACGTGTTCTAGGTATGAAACTGAACTGCAACTGATAATGAGACTCCAGTCAAAGAGATTTGGGGAATATGGAGGACCGCTTCATTAACATAACTCTTAGGTTCACTCTGAATAGGAGAAGCACTTGTTAAATTCCCAACTAGAGTTCAAATAGAACTGTTCCACCATTTATCTGTGTGAAAACAAAAGATTGCTGTAAGATTGAAATGTTGGTGTTACGTAGCAATACATGAAAGTAGAGACCTATGTGCGAACTAATGATTAATTTTAAATATAATTTTTAGTCTTTGATTGCAATACTAGAAAGCTTTTAACTGTGTGTTACAAATGATCAATATTAAATAAAAATTATCAGTGGTTGATAGCAATACTTGAAATCTTTTAACTGTATGCAAACAAATGAAATCTAGCTTATTTAAACTCTTACCCATAAACTATTTGTTGACATAGGATTTGCCATTAAATATCCTTCTTCCAAACGACCAACTGTAATTATAGCGAGGAGGATAATCATGTGGTAAGATGTAAGCCGAACAATTATCAGATGGAAGTGTGAAAGTTTTCAAGAAAATTTTTAATTAAACAGAATTAAATTCTTTCATTTTCATACTCGCCAATTCAGCTACGCATACCAATATTTACGTTTTATGATTTAAACAATTAAAAAAAAACTATTTAATTTTCCAGCGAGTGAATTGCTTGTTTAAAGTCTCTGCTAAATCAATCTCTTCGATTCAATTACTGATATATAGCTTACATAACCATAAATAAAAGCAAATATTTGAATTATGCATGTACATAGGCATTTACTGGACTATTTTGTGACGCTGTATTTTTATGATTTACATTTACCAAGCTGAAATCCATGAATATAATCAGTCGGGTTGCTTACTTATAATCTCTATGTCAAAATGTTTTATACACCTATACTTATACTGCAATGGCAACTCTCTAGAGATTTGAATTATTTGAGTTTGTATCTTGAAAAAAATCGCTTACCATTCTTCCCTCCGAATTCATCTCTAAATCTGGTTAAAGTCATCCTTAATGTCATCATCTGGTTCATGTTTGTCCTATACTTTATATCTACGTGTTGTGGCAACGCAAAAAAGAGAATAAAACAAGCTGACCTTTCATGAAAGTTTAAAAGAATATTTAGTATAAGTTGAATGGATGTATATACGAATGTCACAAGGACTACATTACATGGAATCTAAAAAACATCTATTGACGTACCCTTACCCCAACCAAAGAAAAGGATCAAGAAATATACACTAGGAGAAAAAAGGAGGAATATGTAATTCATGTTACAATTCAGCAAGCAATCTGAAAGAAAAATGGCAATATTACAACATTTTTCATAAAACAACTACAGAAAACTGCAAAGTGTGCAACATTCTCAGGTACCTGCAAGTAAGTTATTCTTTAACTTACTCATGTAAAATCATTAAACGTACAAATTTGACACAAGGCCTCATCATAAGAAAAGGGATAGGCTGGTTTATACAACAGTTAACTTGACTAGGTTAATTACCTGATGGAAACTCCATCTTCTTCGACATAGTCGCTGGAGTCTTGCAAGGAGATTTATTAGCACCATATTTATGAATAACCCCCCGAGACAACGTAATTCGAACGTCCATAGAATTAATAGAAGAAAATCGTTTTACATTTTAAAAAAAGGCAAGAAGCAGACGCTATCCTTCAGACACTGTCAGACAAAGACTACACAGATGACCAAACAGTTCTCACAAATACACTAGCCCAAGCCGAATCCTTACTGCATAGAGTAGAGCAAGTAACGGGAGGTATTGGCGTTGACATAAATGTCAATAAAAGAAAACAAATGTGTTTTAGATAAAAAGTACTCATCTTTATTTTTAGTTGAAATCCTCTTAAATTAGTTGACCCGTTCACATACCTCGGCAGCAATATCTCATCTACTGTCAATATACGTGACACACGACTGACGAAGGCATGGACAGCTATCGATAGGCTCTCGATCATATGGAAGTCGGACCTAACGGATAAAATGAAACGAAGTTTCTTCCAGGCAGCGGTTGTGTCAATACTGCTATATGGATGCACCACATGGACGCTTACGAAGCGGCTGGAAAGGAGGCTGGACGGAAATTATACAAGAATGTTGAGAGCAGTATTAAACAAGTCCTGGCGACAACACCCCACGAGACTCCAACTATACGGACACTTGCCCCCCATCACAAAAACTATACAAGTTCGACGAACCAGACACGCAGGACACTGCTGGAGAAGCAAGGACGAGCTCATAAGCGATGTACTCCTGTGGACCCCCGCACATGGATGTGCAGGAGTGGGACGACCAGCACGAACCTACATACAGCAGCTGTGTGAGGACACGGGATGTAACCCTGAAGACCTACCGGAGGCGATGGATGATAGGGAGAAATGGCGGGAGACGGTCAGGGATATCCGCGCAGGCGGCGCGACATGATGATGATGATGAATGTTGTAAAATGCTATTGACAAATAATTGATCTAAGGAAGTCTGATCAACCCGATAAAATAAAACGAGATTTCTTCCAAGCTTTAACTATGTCAATACTACTATAAAAATGCACCACATGGACACTAACAAAACGTATAGAGTAAAAGCTAGATGGGAACTACATAAAAAATTTTCACGCTGTCTTGAACGAAATCTGAAAGCAAAAACCCACAAAATAGCAGATTTACGGTCACTTGCCGCCCATCTCACAAACTATTCAAGACAGAAAATGTTATATTTTGACCTTCGACCCGGCCCAAAAATACTATTCCAAGGTAATACACCGGAAGGAAGTGACACATTCCAATGGCCTGTAATCGAAAGAGATCGCGTGGGCGGATTAAGGCTTATGAGGTGGGACAAGGTGAAGGTTCCATTGTGTCACTACAGTGATGCACCGGAAGAGAGTAACCTCTGATCTGCATGATGACGATTAAACATCCGATTTCAAAGATCCAGTAGGCGATCGTGTGGGCGTTGAATTATTATTTAACTCAGTTGAGTTCGGGGTTCCAGAGCAGTTGCCAGCAGACTTCCAGACAGCTAGAGACCAGATGGGGAAGGGAAAGCCACACCCGACCGAGGGGGCCCTCGGAAAGCCCCGATGGAGTAGACCCCAACATTAAGAGAACAAGAAAGACACAACGTGACGGTAATAACAGTGGGGTCAAAATATGAAGTTTATGTTCGGTCTCCAGCACTCTCTCACATGCAAACCTTGAACAACCCTTTCGAAACCCTTGCAATAAACTGAGAGGTGAATATATTTGTTAAGAAGTCTTCTTGCGTCTTCCTTCCTTCATGCGTCTTTCTGCGTGCGTCTATCTTTATTATTGAGTCATTATGATACAGTAAATGAGTATATAACAAAAAGACATGCTGATTACTGTTGGAGAAGCAAGGATGAACTTATAAGCCACGTTCTCTTATTGACCCCTACACATGGACATGCCAGTGTTGGCTGACCAACAAAGATTTACTAATATCAGCTCTATGCGGACACGAGATGCAGCCTAGAAGACCTACAAGGAGCGATGGATGATAAAGGTGGATTGCTAGTGAGAGAGACAGAGACAGAGAGAGAGAGAGAGAGAGAGATTGTCATGGAGCTCCGTGCTGTCAGCGTGACAAGATAATGAATATCCCAGAACCTTCGATAATATTCCTTTCACTTTAACGTCATATTTATTCAGAAAATATTTCGCGCTGCAATCACCAAAATCTACCAGTCATTCTGTCTAAACATATGTTTTGAGAAAGAGAGGAGAATAATTGTTTTGCTTCTTTTTTTATTTACCATATTTACCCAACCCCTCCGCTCCGCTCGGGCAGGATATGACAGAAGGTCAATCTTTTTAAGCGGAGTTTAACAGGTTTGAATTCAGAGTTTTCCTTCTCCTAGACTAGTTGCCTTAACAAGGCTGAAGAACCTAGTCTGTCCTACTATTTACCCATAGTTGGAGGGAGAATAATTGGATTCTTACCTTTCCCAAGGGTATTAGTGCTATGAGAAATGCAATCAGTATCGTCCAGGATTTGAACTCGTGTCGCCGTGTTCATTTCCTACGACGATAACCAGTACACCACGGGCACTTCCTTTTTTTTATTTACAAGTGAAGAAATCCCTCAACTCGTGAATCGTACTCGAAACGGGTAATGAAATATTCGAATCACGTGGCTATTTTTTTTTTTTTTTCATCTGATTCAATTCAGTGCCAAATTAGATAGCAGATATTTAGCTTCATGAACCCATTTTCATACCAACTCCGATCTCTTATTCAAAATATTCCAATGATTAGAAAGAATTCATTACTTTTTTTTTCAATTATATCAAGATATATCAAAAGTATTTTCGTTGATTTTTATCGCCTGATAGTTCATGTCGAACCTCTCGATAGCTCTTGCATGTTGTGAATCCTTCATGATACTTTACATATTAAATCTTTCAATGATTTTAGCAATTGGGAAACTTTTCCAATGTTTGTGGTTTTTCTTTTCTGGGCAGGATATTTCAATTTTTGGTACATTCGTGATTAGTAGGGAAAAACTGATATATCACAAAAATAGAAACCTATACAGATAATGGCTTATTGATGGATTAATTGATTTTAATCGCATATCAACCACTCTGGGTTTATTTTATCATGATATGTTAGGGAATTGTGTACATTCTACGTTTATATTTACAGTTTTGTGTATTTTGTAAAGTTTATTGTAAACGTAACAAGTATTCGTATCTAATACTGACAATTTACAGGTTAATTTGAACAGTATATATATATATATATATATATATATATATATATATAAGCAACGTTAATGAATACATTTTAATCTAAAACTGATAGTTTCCCCTGATTTTACATTCGGGCGTTTACAATGACGTCATATATACAAGAACGAAACTGCAAAAAGCTCAAACTTTTCACAGTTGTCTTGTACATACAAGACAAATTGGAGATTTTGATTTGATTCCTAACATTCTGGACATTCTCCAATAAAATTAACCGAATCCTACTTTCGAGACTATTAACTTTTCTTTTACTTAAAACGAACAGGTTAACTCTTTGCAGCCATAATAGTTCAGTTATTTGTACCAAAACCTTCATTGTTACATTAAGCGGTTTCTCTACAGCGGAATTCTTAGTACATCGCTTTATTAACAGTAGAACAAGTACAAAATGGCAGCAGTAAGAAAGCTATTCAAGAATAAAATACTCTCAAGCATATATAACTGAATTTTTGAAACTATTTTTGCGACCATTTAGATTTATGGAACAAATTCACCAACTGCTGCATTTAACTCATATGTGTGTGTGAGAGAGAGAGACAGACAGACAGACAGACAGAGACAGAGAGAGATTCATTCAGTAACTCTTAAAAGAGGAGGATTCACCCTTCTGATGATTTGTGTCAAATTCGACGCTCGAAATTTGATTAACAGGAGCAAGAAACTAAGCGGTCCTTTTTAGATTGTATACTGTTTTCTTGCATCTGAATGCTTGGATTTTATTGCAAACCTTTGTTTCTTCTTCTTTAAGTTAAAAGTAAAATTAAATGACCATGTTTAGAGGCGCCTCAGGTACTATAATGTTTAACAAGATATGCTTGAAAACCTTCGCGTGTCCGAGTTTCATTGGTTGCCCCATTCACATGGCCTAGTATGAGATCCAAGCAAAAGCTTGGTAAATTACTATGATTCGCTTTAAGTATATCTTCATTAAAATTAAATTTTTATTTTGCAAAAACGAGTTCTACAGGTGACAATAGAAGAAATCTCTCTCTCACTCTCTCTCTCTCTCTCTCTCTCTCTCTCTCTCTCTCAAGGTTGCCTATGTCTTCCACTCTCACCGCCAATTCCATAAATAAGGAAAGTTTGTCTACCTATAAATTCGTATTCGGAATTCTGGTCTTTACCGGATTTTCGAATACAACATTGAGATTGCTCAAAACCACTTACTGTAAAAAAAGATAAATAATATTTGCTTCTGACAAAACGAATAGATAGGTTAATAAGCACAAGGATCGATCAGCACGAGTCTTTTTTTTTTTTGCAAATGGGAGCACCTGGCTTTCATTCGTCTTCGAACGTAAACCAGTGTCTCTAATGTTAATGGAACATAAGCAGTTATCATTGGTAAATTATCGGTCAGTGTTAAATCCCTGGTAAGATATTCTTGTTGCTTACTCTGATCATTTTGACTTCAAAATTGGAGTGATGATTTTTGGGGGAAAAGCTCTCATGGCACATTGGTTAACGAGCTGGACTATCATAGTAAGCAATATCAAAATTTATTCAGGCACTTACCTTCATTTACAGACAAAAACTCTTCGGAAAGGTATGAACCTTCTTATCCCCCAGTCTATCGGCTAAATAGCACCAATACTGTTTTTCTCAATCGATGGCTTTTACGTTTAATAAACTGCGAAGTTTGATATGCCATTGACCAAAGAACACAAATTGAATAATCTTTCTATTTCCATTTTTTTTTTTTTTACTTTTTCTCGTATCAATCTTATGTTTTTTTAAAAAAACATGCTTCAAAATTCACTTTGAACACTAGAACTTCATAGTTTAGAGCAAAACTACAATTTTTGGGGAGTGATACAAATAAAATGATAGATGGTAATTAAGAGTCCCCGAAAGAAATAATATGTGTATTATGTCTTGGAAAATAAATACCTGCTAATATATATGGATATATAAACGAGAGGAAGCGAAACAACATAATTGTATGTCGCCAATAATGTTGACGATATTAGTCAAGGAACAAGTAATTTGCTGTGTTACTTATCTAGGAAACGGTTGCATCAAGATATCTCTCCTGACTCAAGAATGAAACACAGAAATTGTGGAACAATTTGAAACTACTATTATTATTTTAATTATAATTATTGGTTGTAGTAGTTTTTCAAATATGTAATATAATAGCTGCTACCACCAGCGAACCAGTAACTTAGCTATATTACAATTATTTCAAGGAATAAAATCATAATAGATGCCGATAAATCTGTTTGCATCAATAAGTGGCCTCTATGTATAAATGTATGTTTTTTAATTTTTTGGAACTGAAATATATGCAGAGATCGATGGATTTGTTATAATTTTGATATAGAGATAACACCAAGGTAATATATGGTTTAACTAATTTGTGTAATTAAACTATGGAATGGGCGCCTCGGGCTACACTTGCAAACCTTCATGAATAAGTTCAAGTCCTACTGGGTGCCCTAATCATATGGCCTTGTGCCATATCTTAGCAAAAAGCTTTGTAAATTACAACGGAGAGAGGAGTTCCCGTGGCAGAGTGAATAATGTGCTGGACATTGACATCATAGTTAGCAAGTTCGAACTCCAGTCACGCTAATACGTTCACTTACTGACTAATGTCCTGGGGTAAGCTATTAAATCTCCTATTCCCCGAACTATGGCTTAAACAGTACAATCACTGTTCTTTTACAAGGATGGATTTGACATTAAGTAACTCACGAAGGTTGATGTGCCATTAAACGAAGAAACCAAATATATGCAACAGCGGCATGTGAGATATACAACCAATGCATTCAGATTTAAAAAGAATTGAGGTAACGATTTAATTGTTAAGCAATACAGTTGTTGACGTTTTATAGGAAATCAATATATAAATCTTGTAATTTTCCATTTAAAGATTTAAACGCAATAACAGTAGATATAAACAATGATAGATTTTCCGAATTTTTGGGTAATAAATTTTACAGATGAATACACAGAAGAAATCCTCTGTCTATATATATATGTGTGTGTATGTGTGTGTGTGTCTGTGTAAAAACAAAAATCAAGTATATTTATATATATATGTGTGTGTGTGTGTATGATATATATTTATATATACGTACAAAAATTATATATATATATATATATATATATATATATATGTGTGTGTTGTATAGTCACAATACAACTATACAAATATGCAGATGCAGGGAAATACGAAACACTGACGACTCTCCGTTGTTCAGGTACGAAATGTTTATTAACTTCTCGACTTTAGTTTTTCGACACGAGGAGAGAGAGACACAATTTTTACTATGCTGACTGTACTATCTGACCCAACAAACACGCTGCGCATCCCGTAGCCCCCAAGATCTCTGTTGGTAGGGATCTGCAGAACTCCATGGTCACATCGTCCACAGTCAACCCCCCAGCTGGACTGGACTGGCCCGGCCCAGAGTCAAATCTCAACTATCGTCTTTTTCAAAATCACCAAATTCTCAGCCCATCACTTCCGGGTGTGATGTCATTCACACCCTCGTCGCATTTCCTATCTGGGGTTTTTATTATGACATTTGTGATTGTCATATCCTCTGTGAGCGAGCGTGAACTGTACTCAATGTGTTTACACCTGCACTAAGAGCCGAATAGTTCAAAGCCCAACCAAACTGAATGATAAAATATAATTAACGAAAAATGATTAATACAAAAAATTTATTCCATAATTATGTAATATACGTACAAAAATTATATATATATATATATATATATATATATATATATGTATATATAATTGTTTATACGTACAAAAATTATACATATATATATATATATATATATATACGTACCAAAATTATATGCCTAAAGAGCCAGAAGTAATCTACCAAGGTTTCACCTACCGTATCATCTGGATAATTCTGACTTAAGAAGGTTGTCCCAAACGACATTTTATAAAGTGGCACCAGAAATAATAAAAAAAAAGTTAACACTAAAATCCGCTCTATTTTATTTGCAAAGAAATCAGGCTTTTCTATGCTTACAGTCATTAGGTATCTACGATCTTTGCTTTAGTAATTCATTAGGATTATTGCAGGAAGCTAAGCTAGATTTTCCTCCATACATAGGAGGCAATATTCATCGTCAGCCTTATATATACGGACTATTTTTTTTACTGTCTCCAATTTTAATATAGATCAATATTTTTTAATTTCTCACTTGTAATTAAACGGACTAATTCTGTGTCTATATATTTCAGGTACTAATCTACTCTGGTTGTAATATCTTTTTGAAAGGCTATTCGAGAGAACTGACGTATACTTTTTTATCATTGCTACCAACATTATTACTACTGTTGTTGGTCCTGCGGCCGTATACCTCCACCTTATACACTATGCATTCATACTGACATTTACCCTTGCAGGTACAAATGGATTTATTAATGCACTTGAATTTAGGGGGCTCAATGCTTTGTGTATTCCTGAGTTTTTAGTGTTAGTTATATTAATCAAATTTGCGACGTTTTGCATGTAACAATAGACTAATTTAACGGTGTTCTTGTTAAATATTTTGTATTGCTTGCTCGACAGACGAAATTTTTCTTTAATGATCTAAAGAATTCCTTCCCAAATTTATTAGCAACGGATATATTACATGGTAGCGTGAACCGTAATATTCCTTGCCCTACTTTTCCGCCTACGCGGATAATTAAATAAGTTTCCAGACTTTTTTCGTATGGGCACTTTTATTGATAGTAAACACATGAAACTCAAGTCCCCTTCGAAGTAATCTCCTGCAGATGCAATGCACTTGTTGTACCGTTTCAACACCTTCTGGAAGTCCCCATAGAAGTCCTCTTGTGTGAGCGTGTCAATGACCTTCGTCACAGCCTCTTTCATCTCAGTTGTTTCATAACGACAGCCTCTGAGCTTAGGGGATAACCAAAAGTCACAGGGAGCAAGGTCTGGACTATAGGGAGGGTGAGGAACTATCTTGATGCCCATCTTGGTCAAATAGTCTGTGACAAGTGTGGACTTGTGGACTGGTGCATGGTCCTTGTGGAAATGCCACTGACCCGATTTGAAGAGTGCTGGCCTCTTCCGACGGAATATCTTGATGAACTCCCTTAAAACCTCAACATAGTAACCCTAACCCTAACTCTCTGGCCATCCATCTCAGGCTATTGACTTCCTTACTCCTCCCACACCTCTCATCATCCCTCACAGACTCTATGCCGTCCTTGAATCTCTTATGCCACTCAAAAACTGATGCTCGATTCATGCAAGATTCTCCAAAAGCAGTCTGAAGCATTCCACACGTATCTGTGGCATTTTTTTCCAAGTTTAAAACAGAATTTTATTGCATATCGTTCTTCTGAAGTGACAGATTGCATTTTTAAAATTCACCAATCAGGCTTTAGTAGGGTATATTCCAATTGCTGCTGTAGCAGGTTCATTTGAACCTGAAATCATAAAAATTGGCCAATCATCTCATAAGATGTATAGCAATAACCTAGTGAATTTTCAAGAGTCTATGAAAAGTTAAATGCTTGAAACTTATAAATAAACCCCGTAGTACGTGCATCTGATGTTTCACTTGAGGTTTAATAAATAAATTTGGCCTTTTAAAACATAATTTTCTAGCGCCAACACATAATTGTGCTGGTTTATAGTTAAGATATAGACGTTAGAGTAAAAATACACTATATAATATATATATATATATATATATAGAGAGAGAGGAGAGAGAGAGAGAGAGGAAATGTATATATGTATAAATATGTTTTTTATCTGATAGGGTATTCGAACTATAGTTTTCATTGTTTTATATTGTCAATGCTTCGGCCGATGCGTCCATCGGCTTACTTCAGATGTTCCATGTCAAAATTGCGAGCTGACGAAAAACTTCGAACTGAACCCTTATTTATTCCACAAAGGTCAATAAATCTAATTCCCTTACGCATGTCTGTGTACAAGTATTAAGCTATAGCATGTATCTCTTAATATTTACCTGCAGCTGACAGTGAACTTGAAACCTCCAGATGATTTCAATTATAAGCTATGTCCGTTAAACTGTGTGTTCTGTCGAAAAATGTAGGGGATATATATATATATATATATATATATATATATATATATATATATATAATATATATATATATATATCCCCTACATTGGAAAATCGGATAAACAAACACTGAAATTCGATTCAATTATATTTTCGGTTTTTATTGGAAACAGAACTTCATCATGAATTTGCTTCCAATAAAGAACGAAATATCATTGAATCCGTTGTTAGTGTTGGTTTAAATTCCATTTATATATATATATATATATATATTCTTTGGGTTCAGTTTGAGATCCGACTTTAAGTAAATTTAAAAACAATTTTATTTATCTATTTAAATTGGGAGAATGCATTTCCATTAATAAAAAAGAAATTACGTTGGCTACAACCACAACAAAATTACCACGGAGGCTATCTGAGTCTAGCTTCATATCTAAACATTCAAAAACAATATGACTGATTTATTGCAACATAAAGAAATATTTTAAATTCTAGAAGGTTTGTATATAAAATTTAGACAACCCGCTATTAATGGAATTTACTTTAAAAAATAGTGATAATATTTCAAAATGTTTAGAATAGATAAAAGAATCTATATTCCAAAATTCTTACAAAAGAAAGCAAATTTTTATTCTACTTGACATAATAGAAATATTTTTAAATTAACTGCCACCACCCCTTAGCCTCATCAAAGGGATAAAAACAATGCAAAATAATTGTTTACGTAAATATTAAACAGTTCTAACTAAGAAATATACATACACATTACCTTGGTAATGGTTCTGATAAGAACCGAAAGGTTCTCGGCTTACCACAAATGGCTTCTTTGAAGAAATCATTATTGAATTTCAAGACCATAACATTAAAAAAAATCAAACATTCGGACTTTTGAAAGAAAAAGAGACTTCAAAAAAACAAGGATTTCATTTTATTTAAACTAATCTGTTTATATATATATATATATATATATATATATATATATATATATATATATATATATATATATATATAGTCTGTTTATATGTATATATATATATATATATATATATATATATGTGTGTGTGTGTGTGTGTGTGTGTGTGTGTGTGGTGTGTGTGTGTGGTTTAAGTAAAAAGGAAAGTGAAAGATGGAATGAACACCCGGCAGAAAATCTCTCATAGAAGGGACAGTCGCCACTTTAGAAACCAAAATCATTAAAGCTCTTTAAAGACAGGAAGAGCTAGAGAAAAACAAATAAAGAGCAAAATAAATACTTTTGATAGATATAAATCCCTTTGTGGACCTATTCATTTTCAAATATATAAATGTTATATATATATGTGTGTGTGTGTGTGTGTGTGTATAGAGATATATATTTACTCACTGAGGATGCAGTCAAGAAGACCTGCCGGAAACGATGGATGATCAGGACGAATGGCGAGACAGGGAAATCCGTACAACTCTTTTTATGAATATATATGTGTTTATATACATATATGAATATATATATATATATATATATATATGCACGGAGATATATAAGTATATATATAAATATATTTTTTTAAATGTGTATATATATATATGTGTGTGTGTGTGTGTGTGTGTGTACACCATCCTATTAGAGGCAGAGACCATTCGCATAATCTCAATCAAAATATTTTACATAACTCTGCAAAATCTCAAAGAAATCCACAGAACTAATACGGAAAATAAATTAACATAATACTTTAACGTCTAAGAATCAACTGAGAAGGGCTGACTCGACGTTTAAAGCGAAAAAATTTTTTAATGAATTATATAAAATGTGGCTAAAATCAAGATAAATACATGATACTCCCCTCATAAAATATATAACCGTATGCGTGGTCTAACCCCGGACGGTATTTGTTGTCCAGTTTATTTATTTACTCGTAAATAGAAAGCTAAGACAGATCTTGAAAATGATTACAGTCTTTCGAATCTTATTTATAGGAGAATGACATGTTGAGCGAAAGCAGGTCGAGAGACGTTGGATAATTTTGGGTTTCTCAACAGATTGCCGTAGATATGTAAACGAATTAACAACCAGTTGTCGGTGGAAAACTTCTGGCAAATTCCTTCGCTATTACTTGGTGACGTTAAGACTAAAAACAACGCAAAGCTGACGATCTGGCTGTTGTTCCAGGAACCTGTCGCTAGTCGTCGAACTGGATATAATGCGACATAAGAGCTTATACTTACCTTACCGAGATGTGCATCAATTTTTATATCATACCAGAATGCCCTCCCACAAACAAGCACCCACCCACACACACACACACACACACACACACACACACACACAAATATATATATATATATATATAGAGAGAGAGAGAGAGGAAACTCGCGCGTCTTAAGATTTATCGACGTAGAAAATAGACCAGCCGAATTCAGAGCATGGATAGACTGCTTGCATTTCACTACGGGTCGGTACGGTTCAGAAAGGCATGAATCCATATATTCTCCCTCACTCTGCTTTATATTAGGAAATAGTAAGTCACACTGGGCATTTTAGGCTTGGTTGAGCAATTTGTCTTGAAAAAAATCTGGTTTTGTATTCTTGATATATCTGGGGAATTTTGAAATATTTATCATATTCTAGCCTTTTTTCTTTTTGCGTTCTTTCATGTTGAAATTCAATTTTAGTTTTCGGTTATTTTTGCCGCCCAGATATCTTCGTGAAAACCGACATTTACAGTTGATATATTTATCCACATTATTATTCTGATACTATTTACTGCGAAAACACTTCCTTTTTTTTTCAAGAAAAAAGAATATAAAATATATGTAGTATCACTTATAAATACCAACGATTTTTACTTAGAATACCAACGATTTTTACTTAGAATATCCTAAAATAATGATAATATAACTTATTACTTTTCGGAGGAAATCTTCACCATCAAAACCGGTATTATTAGACATTATTTATTAACACTTTCTAAAACATTTTAACAAGGTAGCCAAAATATCATGTTGTAGAATATGCTCGAAAATAAATACGAATGCAATATACGAAGGTTATTCAATAAAGATGGGAATTTCTTTTAAAAACACTTTTTCCATTAATGTAAAATCTGCTTTGTTTGAAATGGGTTTGTTGCAAAGATTATTTCACTCTTGCAAACATATTTGCTTTGAGACTATATGAAATAGTGGAAAATCAAATAGTACTTCAGGCTTTAGCAGAGGTCTGTCATTAGAATGTATGATGTGTAAGGGGAAGCATTTTTTAGTCAAAACATGTTTACAACTGTGCAAAACATGGCTTTGCCACTACGAGCCTGAGATGAAAAGCTAGTCTGTGGAGTGGAAACACACTGGTTTTCCAGTAGAAAATATGTAACTGGAGCAGAAGTCACAAAAGAAAATCATACTGACAGTCTTCTGAAAAATGAAAGGATCCTTTACCATTGAATTCTTTGCTACGGATGCAACTTTAAACAATTATTTCTCTCGTCAATTCCTGAGAAAAAATGCATCTGATTTATTGTATGAGACTCCTATTTTGGTTTGATCTTTGTTTAAAGAGTTTCAGTGCTGTATAGTTTAGTAAGGATAGTAATTAATAATAGCCGTTTGGATAGGAAAATATTCCACTTGAATTAATAAATTACTGGAATATTACGTTTAGAGTAAAATTGTAAGCTTAATGGGTGATATGTATATATTAGATATATATATTTAATTCATGGAATTTAGACTGCGACCCCTTGGTTTCATGGAGTTTTTTTGCAAAATAACAATCATCAGGCAGTTAACAAAATGAAATGAATAAAAATCGAAAAAATACATTTTTTGTAGGAATCTTTACGTGTGATTGTAAGTGTGGGTGGGTGTGTGCATGTTTGTGTGGGTTATAGTTGCGTATTATTGTGTGTATGTGTGGGTGGTATATAGTGTATGTGAAGGTACAAACGCACCACGTTGTTTTAACTGGATGTAAATTCGTCGGTGTATCTTATTTTTTGCTTAATTTTCTTATTTCTGTATGTGTCGGCGACTATAGCTAAGGAACAAAACCTCATCATTGCATTATATTGCATTAGCTTCGACACAAATCCACAAAGTGATTTAGTGACAACTACCACTGTTATAATATATATATATATATATATATATATATATATATATATATATATATATATATATATATATATGCGTTTTTACTATCAAAGTTTAGTCTGGCAGAAGGTTAAAATATTGAGTATCAGTATATGTATGATGATCTGCGAGACAAACTTTCCGTTACAGCAAATCAAATTACCCAACTACTTATCTTTATTTCGTATAAGGTCATAAAGTTGGTGTAATAGTAATGGATCGAACTCAGTATGGTAATTGACTAAACATGTATCGATGCGTCGATATATCGATATTCATTATGCCTCGTTCTTACTTAAGTAAAGAAGTGTGCCGGGCTTAAGACTTGTCGTTGTAAGCCGTGTTCAAACCTGGAAGAGGCTGTTTACTTTTCACTTTGCGCTAAGGTTCTGAGGAAATGTATGAATTGTTATATTCTCCACCAAGCTATGATTAAGTAGCTGGTCAAACTGAGCGTTTCTATGAGAAGGAAAACTATGACCTGAGAAATGTTGGTCTTGTTATCAACTCTTTCAAAAAGTGTAACTGGTCCTACAAAAGCCTTTATCATAATAAACAAATCATATGGGTAACCTGAATACATCTGAACCTTTGGGCACTCATACGTCGTACACGACAAATAAGAGCAACTGTAACCTAAGTATATAATGTTATACCCCTCCGCTCGAGCAAGATGCGACACGTTAAATGGAGTTTAAGAAATTTAAATTCGGAGTTTTCCTTTTCCCAGATAGGTTGCCATACCAAGGTTAAAATATCAATTTACCCTACTATTTAATCAGAGCTGAAGTGAGAAAAATTGGATTCATACCTTTCTCAAGTATATTAGAGGTTCGTAAAACGCAAATACTCGTCTAGGATTCGAACTCGTATCACTGTGTCGATTTCCCTACGATGGTATCCATTACATCACAAACACCTCCTATTAGCATAATAGGGTGCACGGGCGGATGGGGTACGAAGATTGTATTAAGTTATCTTCGAAATGAACACCGACTGCCAGAAAAACCAGCATTCTAAATTTGGTAATGATAAAAAGATACGTAACTATATTGGCCACGAGTAAGAATTTGTATTATTCTTATATATATTTCGTTCATTTTTCAGTGTAAACCAGATGTAATCTTTTAGTTATCACTAAGGATTGAATGATTGCAAGTCTCCTTAAATTTCCAGCAACTTTTATTCTCGCAAACAAACATAAATATTGTGTTATGGGAAGTTTTAAATCTTACTCAAATTTCTAATGTGTCTAATCACATCCTAGAGTTTTCAACATAATTTCTAGTGCTCCTAATATTATCGGCACGATTTTAAATCTTATGATATACTCTTATCTCTCTGGCAAAGGTTCTGGCGGTTTTTCTTATGTTTGCTTTGTTTTCGCTATTAACTGCCAAGTCCTATTTTTTGTTTGCAACGTAAAACCCCGTCATCATTCTATCGTATTAACCCATGAATAATTTTCAAAATCAGAAAACGATAGATTGACGAACATTTTTCAATTAAAAAAGAACAATACAATAATATCTCGCTTTACGTCATTCCGACTGCCGTGAAGTTCGCCTTTACGCCATTTATCTTTACCAACGACATTACATCCAACGTTCCATTACTTCGCAACATTACCAGCATATAATAAAAGGGCTTGAATTAGATAATTTTTCCTTTTTAGAATATATTACATTTAAAACTAAAAGAATTGAGTCAAAACACATTAAAAATGTAAATACAGAAGAATGTAATCAAAATTCTTAAAACTTTGTCTTTTTTATGTGCTTTAATGTTTATTTTATTTTCTTTCTATCAATTAAGCCCATTGGTTTAATTTGTAGAGTGTTTGCCAATAGCCCGGGAGACCGACGTTCAATCCCAGGTCGAGTCAAACCAAAAACATACCAAAACATGCTACCTGATGCCGCCTAGCTTAACTCTCTGCATTATAAGGTACATATCAAGGGTAAAATGGCGCAATCCAGAGAAAGGAGTTGTGCCCTTCCCTACAACTCGGTGTAGTAGTTAGGGAGCCTTCGAGTCGGCCTTGACTACGATCGCCAACAACTTCATGAGTTATTTTTGCTAGTTTTAAGGTGTTGTTTTTATTTTAAGGTAATTTTATGGCATTACGTCAAAGATCAGGGTACATCTTTCGGAAAGAATTAATGACGTAGGGTGGAGTACAGGATATCTGGTCACCCCATTGATATTGTTCGAAATCTGAGAATGATGTTTTGAATATTGCAAAAATATCAAAATGATTACGATCGATTTTCATTTTTTTTTAATTCAAGAGCCAGGAATTTCTGCTGCTATATCAGACAACACATGTAACCTTCTATGCCATATCGTGATTAGTTTTTAATATTAACTTGACTGATAAACATACTATTAAATGATGAGAGAGAAAAAATAGTTAATGATAATGATTTGTGCAATCAAAGATGATAGCCTCTTTAGCATCTCTGTAAATAAATAATCGATGAAATTGAGCCTTAAGAAATATTAGGCTGCCGAAATTGTCTCAATTTCTTGAAAACATCTTGTCTTCAGACGACATTCACTTGAAACTATTTCTATTGATTCAAGAGGAACAAGTGTTACAGATACAATTACATCTCACGAACGACGAGTAGGTGCTTAAAGCTGTTAAACTTGACCTTGCGGGCAGCCTTAACGCTTTCGTACGATGCGACATCATTTGATTCTTGTTGTAAATAGTGACGTCACGCCAACCATAGATTCTAATGGGTACAACAACGTCATAATAATAAAAAAATTAGACCCTATCGATTTCTGATTCCTTCCCCACTCCTTCAATAATCGCTCAGTTTAATAGATCAATGTCAAATCTTTGGTATAAGAAGCATTGTTTGCTCTCTTTTACAAAGCACCGTCGATATCTGACATGTGTACTCAGAGGGTGAATCACATCATCTTCCTTTCTCTTTCTTATGTCTCTCACAATTGTTTGTGTGAGCTCCTGCTGATTTTTTCAATTCCTTGTTTCGGTCACCAAAAGATGTAAACAGTTTCTTTTCAAATTTAAGAGAGAAAACTTTTTTTTTTCTACTCTTATTTTTCTCTTTTGCTATCGGCTCCTCTCTGTAGGTGAATTAAAGGATCGATATGCCGAATAACATTCAATGTTAGAGATCTATTCCCAAGTGGATCGATAATATAATCAAAAGGATAAGGAGCAGCGGCCGGCCGGCTGTATTTTTTTTTATCTCACTACTTGCAACTAGTGGAGGTGTTTCTGTAAATGTGTTGATCTTTTAAGATTGTATTGAACATTTTTATTGGCTTTGTTTATTCGGTAACGTTTGAGAATATTCCGAGATAATGTAATATTCACAGAAGCAGAGAAGATCTTTGTATAGTAAAGAAAATACTCTTGTGGAAAGGCATAAACACTAAAAGTTTGGATTCGATAGAAATAAAAGCAAAAAAAAATCTCCCCTTGAAAGAAGGTAAAGATTGAATCTCAACAAATTTTACTTTATTGTTTCACTTTTCTATAATTATCTGGCCATTCAATGTCCGTCATCATTGAGCGACAGTTTCAATAAAATTTCCCTGTTCAAAAATAACTAAATAATAATACATCCCATTACTATCATCCGAAATGTAACTGTCTAAATAAGATTCTACCTATTCAAAAATACTTGAATTATAATATTTGCTATCAGTTCATCTCGTACGTAATATGCGAAATCTAAGAAAGGTAATTTGAATAATATTTTAGATATTGAAAAATTCCTAAACTATAACAATGCAGATCATTCTATACGTAATATCCGAAATCTAAGATAGATCACTTTATTTGCATAGTTTAGAAAATACTGACTCTATCTCCCCAACGTAGGCTGTCTCTATAATAACACTTAACTGCATTTGATGGTGAGACTACAATTCAAGAGATCTGAAGAATGTGAAATACCCTTTTATTACCATTAATCCTTGGTCAGCTTTGACCATGGTTCACTCTATTTGTCATATAGATCTGTTTGATTAATGTCAGAAATCTGGGAAAGATAGCTTGTATATTTAGGCTGTTAAAAAGTACCTAACTAATAAAATAATAATGTCCACACCAGCATGCCTTCGTAGTTAAACAGGAAGAGGGCTTAGTAAGAGCAGTATTATTTTTTACAGTTGGCACTATATTAGCTCATACTATCGGCTACGTGAGACTTGATTGATTGATTTTAATGGAATGCCAATTCGTCAATGATTATTTTATGCTTAGAGGTAAGGGATTCGCGTTCAATGCATTGTTTATAATTTTATTAATTTGTATAGTTGTTTTGTTGGGGTTTTTTTGTTTAGGGGGGGTGGAGATTTTTTGGCACTGTTTAGTTGTTTCCTTTGTTTAATGGCATATCAAACTTCGAAAGTTATTTAATACCAAAGCCAAACTTGAAGATGAACGGTAGTAGCACTATTCAACCAATAGATGAATGTGATAAGACTTTCATATTTTTTTCCAAGGGTATTAGTCCGAAAGTAAATGTTTTAGTGCTTACTACGACGTCGCAGTTTGGCAGATAATCCACTATATCACGATGGCTCCACCTTTTTTGTACAGTTATGATATCAAGTATTCCAATGTAATGCAAATAATTTCGACTAAGTTGTATGTTTTCATATATTCCATATCTGATATCAATAATTATATGGTTTCGCATTATAAGTTATTATTATTAAATAGAAAGTTATCTAAGAGTTAATATCAAATACTTGAAACCTTTCGATGGTATACAAACATTTATTGCTTCAAGTAACTGTTCTTAATACAAATCATTTAGTCATGTGGTATCAAGTATTCCCGTCCAATGTTTGACCCATAGATGGTACCTTAACAAGTACTACCACTCTAGGTCAAAGTGTACCTAAGAGTAATGACAACATGAGGCTTGAAGAACTGTGCACCGTTAACTTACACACAATACCCGAAAAGTTTCCATAGCAACAAAAACCAAGCATAACATCTCAATGACCTTTTAAAATACAGAATTCAGCAAAAAGTACACAAAATCAATTTAACTATATAGGTTAAATAACAAAAAAATTTCGATTAATTGTTTATTTGAATGGTTTGCTGTTGTTTGTATATACCCAGCTCCTCCCTCACGTGGTCAGTTTTAAGCGGAATACAATTTGTTTAAATTGAGACTTTTCTTTCTCCTAGACTGATTATCGTACCAATGTATTTACCCATATATTAGGGCAAAATAACTGGGTTCATATCTTTCCATAGTGTATTAGCACTTTGTGAAATGCAAAGAGCCTCGTCTCCTGATTTGATTTCGGGCCACCGGGTCCATTTCCTGTGACAATAACAATTACAACAGAAGCTCCGCTCAGTTCATTGGCGTTATTTACGAAGACCTTCTTAGTTTGATACAAGGACCTCATGTTGCTTATAGTACCTGCTGTTCCCAATCTCAGAACAGAACAAACTCATCGCTGCTTAACATGGTTTGATTTCTTTGATTAATTAAAGGCATAATCAACCTTCATGGGTTATTTAATACCAACAACACCCTTGTAAAAGAACAGTTATACCATTTAACCCATAGCAGAGAAATAAGGGGGTTCGTACCCTTACTAAGGGTATTAGCTTGAAAGTAAATGCAATAGCTTAACTGGAGTTTGAACCCGCTTACTAAGATGTTGCTGTTCAGCATGCAAGCCATTACACTATGGGGACTCACCAGCAACTAAACATCAGTAATCTGACAAGAACCAGTGCTTTCAGCCTTACTTGTTTGCTGTTATATTTATCTAAGTCAAAAAGAATTTAACGAAAATACAGATAATGTTTCATTTACACTTCTTAATACAGTCAAATGTTTGATAACGTTTATTAAGAAGCGACTTAGAAAAGTTCAGTTGTAGCATGAATTGATCTAAAATACTTTTTTATGAGATAAATTAAAAATTGTAAAATTCTGCACGTTTATTTTTTAGCCTCTGCTTTAGTTCCTGGAGCCATGACCAACATAATTGCCCATTATTTTTTCTCCCAAAGTCACTAAAACCAGAAGAAACGTCAGTTCGATAGAAATTGAGACACTTGAATAAACGGGTGATTCTAGCGAAGGTGAGAATAAAGT
This sequence comes from Sepioteuthis lessoniana, assembly GCA_963585895.1. Taxonomy (NCBI): domain Eukaryota; kingdom Metazoa; phylum Mollusca; class Cephalopoda; order Myopsida; family Loliginidae; genus Sepioteuthis; species Sepioteuthis lessoniana. The sequence continues at coordinate 35,276,709 of OY757924.1, forward strand.
TTTGAATAACTTTCTTTGACAAGGGCGTGGCTGATGGGGAAGTTCACTGGGCGGAGGCAAATATGTCAATCTTGCCCAGGCTATCAACATCGAAATGGTAAATCAAGTGTCGTCCATTCAAGTCTCACCTCTTCGGAGAAATAGTTGAGAAAGTTGCGGCATGTTTATGGTCAGTCTCTATTCTAAGTTTTGTCCTTTCGTTTGAGAGTCATTGCAGGTGAACAGATCACATGGTTTATGAGGCAGATGTGGTATGATGTTCTGTGTGTACGAGAGTGTATGTGCGCGAAGGAGACTTACTTGTTATAAGGCCCGCAAGGCCAAGGTTTTCTATTGGCTTCTCTCACCACACCAGTTTCTTCAAGATGCTAAATCAACCCAATAAAACCCACTGGTCATGTCATTTGTGCGTCTGAGAGGAATTGACGGACTCCGCTTGCACTGAGATGAACACTATAATTATTTCTCGAGTCTTTCTTCTTTTTCATTGGTTTTCTACTCTGTCCTCTTCTCTACATTCTCTCTCTCTCTCCCTCTCCCTCTCTCTCTCTCACACACACACTTTTTCACCTTTTCTTTTACACCTCTCGGCGAGATCTCTATCCCTTTATGGCATTCTTCCTTTCACTTTATGGTTTTCTCTCTCATTCCCTCCCTGTCTCTCACTTTACCGTTATCTATCTGTTTCATTTAATTGTTTCTCTCTCTCTCTCTCTCACGCCCCCCACACCTATATTCCCACCCTTTCTTTTCTTTTAATTTATTCTCTTTCTTACTTCATCTTTTTCTATCTGTTACCCTTCTCATACGTTCTTAAGAAAACTCTCTCTTTCTTCCTTATAGATTCTTTCCCTCTTATATAGTTCACTACCGCATGTCATACTTTTTTTTCATACTTCCTTTTCCTCTTTCTTTTGGTTTCTTTTCTTTCTTTTTTTTTTTTTCTTTTTTCAACTTTTACTCTCTTTATATTATTTCTCCTTATTTTTGGTCAATCCTTAATCCATTCTTTTTTTTCTCTGGATTTTTTTTATGATTACTCAGTTAAAATTGCCTTAAGCAGCTATTAAGCTAAATGTCTTCTAACATACTGTTTAGGGAATGTATACTGAATTGCAATTAGGTAAATAAGAGAAGGTAAAATGTTAGTATTTAATAGTTATTTTTTGATAAGTTATAAAGAAAAAGAAAAAAATCTTCCCATATATTAAGGTGTAAATTAAATATAAATTCATGTTATTCTTAAACCAATGGACACCATTATCTCATATATGGAACGTTTAATAATCTTTCTATATATTTTGCTCGTTTGATTTGGTTTTTGACTTAACCTTCGTGTTTTATTTAATGCCATAGCCATCCTTGTGAAAATACAGCCGTGATACTATTTAACTCATAAATTGGGATATATATATTCTACATCCCGCTAATGTCGTGATGATAATAGGACGAAGCTTTTAACACATAATGAATATTTGTATCAATCTTAAAGTGTGTGTATATATTATCTTTGGTAGTTTTGTTATTAGGGAAGAAAATGTTTCGCTGGAAAAATTTTGTTAGGTATCAGCGTAAGTTCTATGGTGCTAACCAAGATCTTGGTGCAATGTGCTCTTATAATATAGATGCAAAAATCGACTCAGAGTAATAATGAATTTGTAGAACATAATTTTCTGTCTATCTTTTAAATTTATTTTTAATGTTTTTGTTTCGTTTCACGGAGTTTTCACTTTGGATATTATTTGAATGTGTGCTTTCCAATAGCCACCTTTTCTCGAGCTACCTACAAATGTACATAATTACTCCCCCAACCATATCCCTGTCTCTCACTCTTTCTTTTTAACTACTGAACTCGGATTGAATCAATTTATTTATATTTCTAATACCCCCCACTTCTTTCTCTCTCTCTCTCTCTCTCTCTCTCTCTCTCTCTCTCTCTCTCTCTCTCTCTCGTTTGTATAGGATCCTTGATGCCGTTTTTTTCCTTTTCCCTACACTAACGCGACTGTTGCAATAAATCCATGCCGACTTGTCTGCTTTTCGAGCAAGAAAGCATTTCCTCGGCTGCTTTTGAAATCAATGAGTGCTAAGTACAGGTGCACCAAGATTCGATAATTTAAAACAACAGGCGCTAAATTAGAAGTTTAAAAAAAATGAATCAGTTTACTTCCTATATTTTAATATAGTTTAATTCAATTGAAAGTTTCCGCTTGTATATCTAAAGAAAATAATGTTATTTTATATGCAAGAGCAAGCCGTGGAGAAGGGTAACATGAATCTGGTGGTGAATCTCGTGTTCTGGAGCTTTACGAAATCTGGCGTTCTACTTCTTTGCCAGTACTGCTAAGTTCATTCTGATCAGGAGTGGTGGTACCTGTTAAGGCCTCATCAGTAAGTCAAAAAGATCTGTTTAAGAATTAGAATTAGATGGGAATATTTGAAACTATATAACTATATGCAAATTATTTGCATAAAGAAAAGTTTCTTGAATTTATTATTTATTATTTTATTCAGACTTAGTGACAGCAAGTATCCTTGGGTCTCCAGGACTTCTGAGTTTTCTAGCCGATCTTAACAATGCTGTAGTCAGTGTTGTCTCGATTCGTCCTCTGATTTCCAGCTCTTTCAGTCCTCTTTCCAAGCCTTTAAGGACTGTTCCAAGTGAACCAGTTACAATTGGTATCACCATCACCCACACGTTCGACAACTTTCTCAGTTATCTGGCAAGGTCCAAGTACCTGTCTCTTTTTTCGCTTTCTTTGATTTTCGCTCTGTGGACTGCTGGAACAGCAAAATCCACAATACAGCAGGTTCTTTTTTTTTGTCGTTATCACTAGGCCTGGCCTCCTGGCTGGGATCAGGTGATTGGTTTTTATATCAAAATACCAAAGAATCTCATATGACTCAATCTTTAGGATGGATTCTGGTTCGTGCATATAGAATTTAGCAGTATAGTCATATTTCAATGTCTTGCGTTATTCTGAGTGGATCACCTTCCAAATCCAGTCGTATCTACTCTTTTTGCGCTAGTTTGCTGCGTTCGCTTATGTGATTAATCGTTTCGTCTTAATCATCACGTAATCTACACGATATTCTGTCGGGATTATCGATTTTAGCTTTAATATATTTGGTCTTGATAGCAATGCTTTTTGCTGCTATTAGAAGAGATCCAGTTTCTTTCTAAAGGTTTCCCATTTCTTAGCCATGTCCAATTCTTCTTGTGCGAGATATCAATAATTCGTCGCCCGAAAAATCCAGATAGATATTTTTCTTCCCATTTCGTTTTCCTGGTTTTTGTTGTTGTTCTGTTTGATTTTACATTGTTAGTGCTGTTATTGGTTGCAGTAATTAGTTTTTCTTATAACTTTTTAATGTAGTTCTTGTATTGATGTATCCACGATGTTTTCAAAGCAGGTGATGCATCTTCTCCCTTCTTTTCGGAGCTCATAGCCTGTTTATGACATCTCCCGGATGCCCTGTGTATCGTGATCAACTTTCTAGTCTTCTGATCAATTTGTCTATCCTCCCTTGTCATTCCAGAAATAGTCCCGAGTATCTTGCCCAGATATTTAACCCGTTGATGAGATTTCTACTACAGGGCCTGGTTTCGAGGAGTTTTCTCGTTCTTTTGAGATACTCTTTTTTTAATTTTTCTTTCATCTCTGCTTATTTGATGATGTCTGTTTCTAATATTCCCTTGTACTTCCAATTTTCGTTTTATTTTATTCTTTCTTGATTTGGGAGTTCCATTCCTCCCGTTATTTGTCTTATTTAACTTCTCATTATTAACAAGCTACATTTTACCATGCCAAATTCTATTTCTATATCATTCTGTGCAAATTAATTGCATTAAATTCGAATATATGAAACAATATAATTATTAAAACATATACATACGAGGTGCATACGATAAGTTTCCATACTTTTTTTTAGTATGGGCACTTTTATTGATAGTACAAACATGAAATTAGAGTTCCCTTCGAAGTAATCTCCTCCGGCTGCAATGTACTTCTTGTACCGTTCCAACAACTTCTGGAGGCCACATGGAAGTCCTCTTGTGTGAGCGTGTCAATGACCTACGTCACAGCCTCTTTCATCTCCTCAATTGTCTCATAACAACAGCCTCTGAGCTTATGGAATAACCAAAAGTCACAGGGAGCAAGGTCTGGACTATAGGGAGTGTGTGGAACTGTCTTGATGCCCACCTGTGACAAGGATGGAGTTGTGGACTGGTGTATTGCCCCGGGGGAAATGCCACTGACCCGATTTTAAGAGTACTGGCATCTTCCGACGGAATCTCTTGCTGAAATCCCTTAAAACCTCAACATAGTAACACTAACCCTAACCCTTTGGCCAATCAACTCTGGTGTATTGACTTCCTTACTCCTCCCACACCTCTCATCATTCCTCACTGACTCCCTGCCTTCCTTGAATCTTTTATGCCACTCAAACACTAATGTTCGATTCATGCAACATGGTCCAAAAGCACTCTGAAGCATTCCATACGTTTCTGTGGCATTTTCTTCAAGTTTAAAACAGAATTTTGTTGCATATCGTTCTTCTAAAGTGTCAGATTGCATTTTTGAAATTCACCAGCTGTGAAAATCAGGCTTTAGTAGGGTGTATTCCAATTCCTGTTGTATCTGCTCCTTTGAACCTGAAATCATAAAAATTGGTCAGCTATCTCATAACGTATATAGCAATAATATACTGAATTCTCAAGAGTCTACGACAATTTTAAATGCCCATACGAAAAAAATCTGGAATCTTATCGTATGGAAATTTAGTAAGCTTTTTGCTCAGATGTGGCACAAGGCCATATGAAGGGGGCACCCAATGAGACTCGAACTCACTCGTGTAGGTTTGCTAGTCGAGCTTGCTAACCATTACACCACCAGAGGCGCCTCTGGAACCTTATCGTATGCACCTCGTATATTTCTACTCTATGATTAGTACTGTTTGATTTGAAGTTCCGGCCATAAATAATAACCCACAAATCTATAAAATGCCGCTAAACAGAAAATCCAACCAATCTGAAGAATCTTATTTCCTGTTTATGGTTGTGATTCAAAATTATTTATATAGCCGTTTTTAGTTCTTTAACCATTCAAAGTTTTATTAAATTCTTTAACTATACGTCCAACCTCCAAGAGGTCATCAAGTGATTGATCTGTGTCTAAAGTCTGGTTCACTAAATCTTTCATTCAGATATTCTCTTATGCAGAAATCAAAATGTATCAGTGTCTGTTCTTACAGTGGAATTGTTGATATTCCTCGGCATCTCTTGTTGAGTTTGAGAAATCCTATATGTCAAAAAAAGATTAAGTTAGCATGATTCCCCAATGTGTGCAAAATGCAAAAAATATCGATTGTGAATTCAATTAGATACGCACCTTTATGTCTCTGTTAAATGATGTAATACTCGTTTTTATTCAAATTTACACAACTTTGGCTTTTCTCTGAAGTCTGAGAGATAGAAAGTCATTTCAGGCCTCCAAGATTTTTCTGAGTATTCTTGCTGTAGTCTCGATGTGTTTAATTCTTCCTCTGATTTCCAGAGACTAACCATAGTTAGTATCACCGTCACTCTTATGTCTTTTGCCTCTACTTTCTTTTGTTTGACACAGGATTGGTTGTGCATGAAGTGCCGCGCAGGAAACAACAAGCAGTTAACAGAGTGTAAAAATAGCTCACTGGACTTAGGAAGCTTACGGTAACTACTGTTCCTCAGTGGCCAGTCGTCTAAATTCAATATAAAGACTGATTTTTAAACGAGTATCTTCTAAAAGAAGAGTATAGTTCTTATAATTAATATAATCGTTTAAGTCCGTATGAACATTGAGTCGCACAAAGAAATATGTTCAAAACATCTTTTGTAAAACAAAGAGAATGACATTTAATTGTCTTGATCGCCACGAAAAAGAAGCTTTGATTTGCTGATTATCATACCGACCAATTTCTCCGTTAAAAATAAAACAGCACTTGAAAAATTAGTTCTCTCTTATACACTTAACACAGACACACACGTATAGGCATACTCACAAACGCATTTATGTGTGGGGGGTGAGTTAGCAGTTATAATTCTCTCAGTAACATAGTTTCGAGGCGGTGTAAAGATTTTGAGCACAGAAAACTTAATGTGCTTTGAAAAGACTTGAATCTACTTCTGTCGATCAGAGATATCGATTTTAACGCTAAGTCAATTCGTCTGGGGTTATTTTATGCCAAGAAGTTAGGGAATATCGTTTATTGTATATTCATATTCACATTTTTTGTGCAGTTTTTGCTTAAGATTTTCTTTGCACACGGTACTACAGAATACAAATAATTTCAAAACAGATCTATTTGACCCATATATGGAACCTCCCCAAAATACAATCCCTCCGGGCCGGAAGGGACCTGGGAGTAATGACATTGAATGGGTACTCCACACTCACCAGATCTGCATACCTGGAGCCTTTCCATTACATGAAGTTTATTCATAACAAAGACACCCCCTCTTGTGAGTTCTCATCTTTCTGCAGATGATGCTGTCAACTTATTCGGCCCCACTGACAGGATGATCTTCGAACTGAGCCCAGTCTCAATGCCAGTTATCCCGTGAAAATATTAGTCGTGAGTGGGTCAGATAGAAGAAGATAGTGTGTGAGTACCTGTTTAGAAATTGCCCAGTCAGCTCGGGCTGTAGAATACACTGACAGCACCTCTGCAGAGGGGTAAGACCCCCCATAACGAGTGTCCTGGATATGACACTAAACAATCTGCTGGTGAGGTTCCAGCAGTGCTGGAGCTTTGGGGAATGTGGAGTACCCCTTCATTACCATCGCTCCCAGGTCCACTCTGGCCCGGAGTGGTAGCACCTGATAGGGCCCTATCTATGGGTTAAATAGAACTGACAGCATACTTATGCTAAACTGAATTGAGTAAACTGAATAGCTTGAAATAGAAACGTTTTTGACAATTAAACCGTACTTACACTTAAACTGCGTGCTCATGCTTAACTGAATTATTTCAAATAGAACTTTTTTTTCGACATTAAAACTGTATTTACACTTAACTGAATTGTTACATATAACTGCTTGAATAGTTTGAAATGGAAATGTTTTTGACAATTAAACTGTGTACTTACGCTAAACTGAACTATTTTCAATAGAACAGATTATTTACATAAAAATGGATTTGGCGTTAAATAACCTACAAAGGTTGATATGCCATAAAACCAAACAAACCAAACCTGTTCAGAAATGAATAATGTTTGCAACTCCTCATTAAACTTTTTTTCTTACGAAACACTTCATATTAAATTGACCTTGTGTCTCACCCTAATACTGTGAAAAGGTTGTAAATAATTACTTATGATAGTTGAAGCAAAATCATGATAGATTCCTGTTCTATTTTGACAGAAGTCAAAAATTAAAACACATCTAAAGCAGCAAAGAGGAAAGTTCAAAATGTAACACTGGATGTAAGCATTAGAACTATAACAGTCTGAAAAGTTCCGTTAAGATCTTAGAATTTATTTATTGAAGAGGAAGCAAAAAAGATAAAACACTAATTAACCGTGGAATAGATAAGAAAATTGCCTGTAGCTTCTTCCTATGAAAAATGAGAAGAGTTATTGAAAAAGAAAATATTTTTAAACTAATGAAAAGATGAAAGGTGAGAGCGAAATCTATGAATCTGAACTGTGAAAGTTTAACAAAGTACTCTGTCGTCGTCCTTGTTGCAGCTACTACTACTCAAAAAAAAAAAAAAAAAGATAAGGCGTCCGTCCGTCCATCCGTCCGTCACAACAAATGCAAAGAAAACGAAAGAGGAGCTCTTACTTCAACTATGAATATGATCTGAGCATTTTTTCAATAATTTTAAAAATATAAACCATTTTTTACTGGCCTTAACTCTATTTTGTAGTTGCCAGGCTTACAGAAATGCCCTCTTGCAAAAGTGTCTGGCATGAGGCCACTACTGCTGACCGCCTACTACTGATGTAGAATATCCTGTGAAGATGCCCCTTTGAAGAATATAGACGATCATTTTGTCTATTGTTATTTTATAGAATACGTCCGATGTTTTCCATTGTAGAACCGGCATTACTTATAAAGTGACAAAATTTCCACATTTATATAATTTAATCAGTTCGTTAAGAGTTTTATGGAATTTGTTTTCTGTTACATTTATTTAAAATGTGGTCGATCATTCTGTATCCTTAGGGTTTTATGCAAACATCTTTAATAATATCAGACGATATCCATCTTGGAGCTGTATTTACCATGACAGAAATGGACATTAAATGAAACATAAATGGCAAATGGACAAAAATCTGAGGAACCTCAGTGTTACTGACTGACGGGTGAACAAACGGACATTTGGTGAATAATGAGGAAAAGTTTAGAGTATTAACGAGATGTTTTTTTTTTTTTTTAAATTTCTATGAAGATTAGTCATTTGCTGAGTAACTTTTATTATAATGGGGTGATGTCAAAAAGTCAATACTGTTGTTTGAACGAACCGATGTCCATCCTCAAAACATATGATCAGCAGTTTTTGACGAAACTCAGGAGTGTGCAAATACAGCGTCTTTCATACTAAACAATCTTGCTCTGCGCACCCTTTTGTGTCTTAAATTAAAAATAGATCCCAACAGTTAAATTAAAAGAAGGGTCAAGTCACAGCAAAGAGGAGCTACAAAGATGCTTTGAAGCTCGCTAGAATGATTGTTTTTAAAACCAAGGAGAGCATTTTAGGAAGTAGCGTTTCATTTATGTTTGATTTCTGTTTGGAAAATACAGCTTTAGTCTTAACACTTTAGAATACTCGTCTTGGCTATTTATATTGATTAATCGGCCAGAGTCCAAAATGACTTTCAATGAAGAGGTGATTATGACACAAAAAAGTGAGTGATACCCAGTGAGGATCGAACTTGCAACACAATTTGCTTAGTCATTAACCTTTACTCCTAGGTAAGGCGTCCGGTTTGTAGGATGTATACTATCTTCATATTTATGAAAGTACGTGATATAAATCGCTTAGTAGATGGCACTAACCGTCACTTAGTCATTAGAAATGTGTGGGGTACTGGAATACTTATAGCCATTCGAATCGTCGGAAAAAGATTTAAGTATTTAGACAAAGGTGTTGTGAAGATGATAGACAGTGCCGTTGTAAGTAATAAACGGACCGTAAATGCTTCTTACTCAGTAAAATCATTAGGAAAGGTAATGAACATAGCTTATGCTTGGCAAATGTTGACCGAGTTCCCAGATGTAGTCGCACGATAGAAAATCTTATTAGTTTGCTGATTTGGCCGAACATGAGCAAAACAGAAGCAAGTAGAAAAGAACACTTCTTTTGCATTTAATTCCATTGTTATTTTCTTTTCTTTTTAGATTAATATGTGTATATGTATACACAAACTCACGTACACACAGACACTTGTGCGAGGGTGTTTTTATGCATGTATGTATACACACGCACACACGCTCACACGCACATGCATGTATATTTCTTTGTGTGTGTGTGTGTGTGTGTGTGTGTGTGTGTGTGTGTGTGTGTATGTGTGTGTTTAATTTACTCAAATTCTTTTTCTTTGAAAATATATTTTTTAGAGTTTAAATTCATCAACGTCGTCCTTTCTTCCAATATCTTTTATTTACGTGGATTAATAATCAGCAAACTAGATTAACAAACCACAAGTAATGAGTTCAAATTTCACTGGGTGCTTTATGCGCTCGGACTTATGGTCGAACGAAGCAAAGTTTAGTAAATAGTTATCTTTGGTCCGTTTCAGTGAGCATTTTCTTTCTGTATTCCTCTATTCTTTCTTTTCTTTTCAATTCTTTCTGGATTCCTCTATTCTTTCTTTTCTTTTCCATTCATTTTGTATTCCTCTATTCTTTCATTTATTTTCCATTCTTTCTGTATTCCTGTATTCTTTCTTTCTTTATCCATTCTTTCTGTATTCCTCTATTCTTTCCTTCCCTATCCATTCTTTCTGTATTCCTCTATTATTTCTTTGTTTATCCATTCCCTCTGTATTCCTCAATTCTTTCTTTCCTTATCCATTCTTTCTGTATTCCTCTATTCTTTCTTTCCTTTTTCATTATTTCTGTATTCCTCAATTCTTTCTTTCCTTATCCATTCTTTCTGTATTCCTCTATTCTTTCTTTTCTTTTCCATTCTTTCTGGATTCTTCTATTCTTTTTTTACTTTTCCATTCTTTCTGTATTCCTCTATTCTTCCTTTTCTTTTCCATTCTTTCTGTATTCCTCTATTCTTTCTTTTCTTTTCCATTCTTTCTGTATTCCTCTTTTCTTTCTTTTCTTTTCCATTCCTTCTGTATTCCTCTATTCTTTTTTTTTCCTTATCCATTCTTTCTGTATTCCTCTATTCTTTCTTTTCTTTTCCATTCTTTCCTTATCCATTCTTTCTGTATTCCTCTCTTCTTTTTTTTTTCCTTATCCATTCTTTCTGTATTCCTCTATTTTTTCTTTTCTTTTCTATTCTTTCTGCATTCCTCTATCCTTTCCTTCCTTATCCATTCTTTCTGTATTCCTCTATCCTTTTTTTTCCTTATCCATTCTTTCTGTATTCCTCTATTCTTTCTTTTCTTTTCCATTCTTTTCTTTATCCATTCTTTCTGTATTCCTCTATTCTTTTTTTTTCCTTATCCATTCTTTCTGTATTCCTCTATTTTTTCTTTTCTTTTCTATTCTTTCTGCATTCCTCTATCCTTTCCTTCCTTATCCATTCTTTCTGTATTCCTCTATTCTTTTTTTTCCTTATCCATTCTTTCTGTATTCCTCTATTCTTTCTTTTCTTTTCCATTCTTTCTGTATTCCTCTATTCTTTCTTTCCTTATCCATTCTTTCTTTTCTTTTCCATTCTTTCCTCATCCATTCTTTCCGTATTCCTCTATTCTTTCTTTGCTTTTCCATTCTTTCCTTATCCATTCTTTCTGTATTCCTCTATTCTTTCTTTTCTTTTCCAATCTTTCTGTTTTCTTTAATCTGTTTTAGTTCTTTTCCTTTTTTTTCTGTATCAATTTTTCACATTTTCTTTCATAGCCATTCCTGTGATACGAACTGTAATGTTACCATTTTCTAATGTGGCGGTTATTTTGACCCATTACCTTCGGATCATTTATATACAGGGTGGCACCAATTTCGTATGTGGGGGAAAATGTGTAAATAAATTGATCGGAACTTTTTAAGAAAAAAGATATGTCAAATTTTAACAAGATTAATGCTGGACTGAATTCAGAGTTGTCAGTCTCGTAGAATAATAGACTTACTAAGGCAAGGTAATCTAGCCTATTCTTCTATTTACCCATCACTGGAGTGAGAACAGATGAATTAATTCCTTTCCTTTGGGCATTAGCCCGAAGTTAAATGCAAACAGCCTTTGAACTTGGTTCACTTATTACGTTTCTGACAGCAATAGCCGTAACGCTAAGCACGCCTCCTCTAATATAACAAATTTTGTCTCACCCTGTACCAAGCAGAAACTTTATTGAATAAAAAACACACTAAGTACTTCGAAAACAGAAAGGTTATCCATCATTTTTTTTTTCTTAATTTATTAATTACTTTCGTTGAATCTTCGAATTTCAAATTTAGGAAAACCAATCCTTGATTATGTTTTGGAGGTTGTTTTAAAATTTTATGCAAAATTCTTTTTTTTTAATCGTAAGGGAAATTAATACATTCACTAATGAAAATGGCAAACAGATATAAATGGCATTGCTGACGTACTCGTTGTATTTGTTTGTTTGTTATTTGATGAATTATAAATTACGACCTCATTAGTAAATTCTTCATTATCCGATGATAAGTTTAAGCTTGATTGATCATTTTCCTTAAGATATTTGCAGAGCTATTCATCAATAATTAACTCACTTTGCAAAAACGAAGAGAAAAATAATGGAAATAACTCACCTTGTTTAAATAAGTTTTGGTTATTTAAAGGAATAAACTCACCGATAAAGCTGAACTGTCACCAATCACTATAAAATGGACGTTTTCGTCATATTTATAGATTTATAGTTATGTGACAGACATAAGTTTCTGTCACTTGCAGTTGATACAATGTAATAAACGAGCTTTCTGTCACTCACAGTTGAAGTGTTAACACATTTCCCACTTCAAATCTGTTTATGATATTTATTTTCTCTTACTTTTATACATTTTTCTCTTTTCAACTTTTTGTTTATTTTTTCTTCTCACTCTTCTCTTTATTTCATTCTTTCCTTTCGATAATTCATTCTATTTTTCTTTTATACTTTTTCCTTTCAGTCTCTTTTATTTTCTTCTATCTTTATTCTTTATTTTGTTCTTTTATACTTTTTATTTTTTATTTCATTCATCTCTTCTCTTTTATTATTTCTTCATTCATTCCTATCTTTTATTCTTTCTTCCTTTTTTCTTCTTTATTTTGTCCTTTCCATTTCTTCTTTCTCTTTCCTTGAGGTCTTTTATTCTTTCTTCGTTCCTCCCGTTCTTAATTTTTCTTTCTTTTCTTTTTTTTTTTCTTTTTTTCTTTCTTTTCTTAATTTTTAAACAAATTACTTTTAAGAAAGAATGAGTTCAAGAAAGAATAAAGGAAAAGAAAGGAAGAAGAGAGAAAGAATAAAATAGCGGAAGATAAAAAAAGAAAGGAAGAATAAAAAAGATAAAAAATCTTTTTAATTCTTCCTTTCTTTTTTTATCTTCCGCTATTTTATTCTTTCTCTCTTCTTCCTTTCTTTTCCTTTATTCTTTCTTGAACTCATTCTTTCTTTCCCTCGCCTTTTCTTTCTTCCTGATTTAATCTTTTTTTATTAATACCCAAATCGCTTCATTATTTTATTCTCAGCATTCCATTTTCTTGATTGTGTTCTTTTTTCTGTCCTTCATCATTCATATTTTCACTTTTTCTTTTCTTCTCTTTCCTTTATTCAAAATCAACGTTGTTCATATTCCTTCACTAATTTCTTTATCTTCTTTTTCGTGCACTCCTTCTTTCATTGATCAGAATTAATATAGTTCTTTTAGATTCTTTTTTCGAATTTCAGTTTTAAGATGCTTCACTTTTCTTATTGATATCTGAGTTTCTCCCTAAGGTTTTATTGCGTTTGAACAACAGATTTAACGCAATTTTTTCCCTTTCAAACTTTAAACAAATTACTTTTAAGTGATTCTTGAGGATTATTGAAAAATATTCAAATAAAGCACTGTCAAAAATATTGCCTTGAGAATCCTTTCAATAGGGGAAAAAACTCCTTTTTAATTACTGCATAAAATTTCATCTTTTCATTGTGAGTCGTTGTAAATTTTTCTAACAATGTTCAATTGGCATGTTAAAAGGTAAGGCATTTTGCTATCTTGTCAATAGTTAAATTATCTGATGACGATTTCAGATCTTAGAAACTGCTTAGTTATTCAAGCATTCTTTATTTCAATCATGATAGAAATCAGAATGTTCATTTTATACTTGCTCAAATAGGCTGGTTATTGGATATGTGAAATCCAAAGAGTTGGCATCAAGCTGTTGGGATTTAATTTTGTGATTTCTTTTGATAGCCCAAGTCTAATAAATTCATGATTTGCGGAAGTTGTGTGAAAACCATACAAATGAGAAAGAATGCTACTTGAGAAATATATCGTTCCAAACTGATGCTTAGAAGATGCTTGGTCAACGATAAATGAATGAGTTGTATTCGTTCCTTCCTTTTCATTTCTTCCTTCCAAAACTTTATTATTCTTCATTCCTTTCTTTTTCTTCCTTTTTTTCTATTTTTCTTCCTTTCTCCTTTTCATTTTTTTCTTTTGTTCTTTTTCTCCCTTTAATTTTTCTTCTTTCCTTGTATTCCTTTTTTCTTTGCTTCTTTTTCATTTTTCTTCATTCCTTTCTTTTTTCTTCCTTTTTTTTTTGTATTTTTCTTTCTTTCTCCTTTTCATTTTTTTCCTTTGTTCTTTTTCTCCCTTTAATTTTTCTTCTTTCCTTTTATTCCTTTTTTCTTTGCTTCCTTTTCATTTTTCTTCTTTCCTTTCGTTTTTCACCTTTTTCTTTTTTTCCTTACTTTCCTCTTTTCCTTCCTTTTTTTCTTTACTTATTTCATTTTTCTTCCTTCCTTCCCCGTTCCTTCCTTTTTTTCATTATTCTTCTTTCTTTCCTACTATCCATTTTCCTTTCTTTACTTTTCATTTTTCTTTCTCCCCTATTTCTATCTTAAGGACTCGGCTTCGGGAAAAGCATTGTTTTTAGGTGGGCTTTTTCTTGTCTTTTTTTAAGGGATTATTTGAATATTCGAATGATATTTTAATGTTTACGATTTTGATGGATTCTTTCTCCGACCGTCTTATTCGGGTTGTTATGATTCTTTATTATCCTCTTAAATTATCTTTCATTATTCATGACCAATTAAAAGCTAATGAAGTATTTTAAGCGATCTTTTCAGTATATGTTGATTTTTGTTTCTTATTTGCCCGGTAATTCTAAAATCCGCCATAGATTTATAACGCTCGGATATGCGAATTTCCGTTACAGAAATACTGGCAAGAGATAAGATAATTCTGAATTTAAAGATTTCTGGGTGCCAAAATATACCTACAATTGGACGTAGTACATATGGATTGATTGATTGATGGATTCAGAAACAAGTGATGATGATCTGAAAATATTAGTTCTTATAATGTATTTGATAATAATAATAATATTCCTATTTTACCTAATGTATGAATTAAAAATACCTTAAACCCTTTGTCGGCTTTCCCACAAATATCCAAATTATATTTATATGAATTTCTATCGTGCTGCGTGGGGTTCCTAGAGCACGCTGACTGCATCTTCGGCGGAAGGGTAAGACTTTCACACACACAGCTACACACATGTCATAAAAGGTTGCCCTGGGTATACAACTAAACTGCATCTTGTGGAGGGGCTCCAATTCTGAATGTTATATCACCCTTTTGTTGTCATTACTACCAAGTCAACTATGACCCAGAGAGATAGTACTGTTTAGGGTCCTATATACGAGTTAAAAATTTATTTTTTATTTTTAGTATTTAATATGAATACTTGAAATCATATAATTGTGTTTAAAATTATTCTTAGCGCTACTTGAATTTATAATTATTTTCAAAATTATTATTAGTTTCTTAAAACAATATTATTGTTTGAAACATTTCAAACCATACAATTATTTTCAAAACATTTACATTAAATAGGTACACTTAAAACAATATAACTGTGTAAAAAATAATATTATTTTACTCTTTTGAAAGTCTTTCACCCGAGCGTTAGCTGATGGTTTCTTTCTGGAGTTAGAGAGGCAGCAAGTCTCCTTAAGTCTCCTGAACTCTTCTCAGTATTCTGGCCGATAATTAATAATGCTGTAGTCTGGAAAGCCTCAGCTTGCCCTCTGATTTCTAAGTTTCTTGTCCCTTAATCATTCCTTTAGGGATTGTTCCAAGTTCACCAGTTATAAATGGTATCACTTTCACTTTTTATGTTCCATAGTTGTTTTTTTTTTTTTTTAGTCTCTCTTTTCGCTTACTTTTCATTTTATCTTGTGGTCTTCTCGGAAAGCAAAGTCCACAATTCAGCAGCTTCTGTATTTTTTGTTGACTATTGCTAGGTCTAGTCATCAAGTCGATATTAGGAAATTTGTTTGTATCTCAAAATCCCAGAGAATTCTGTGCGTCTTATTCTCCAGGACAGATTCCGGGTTGTGCATTTACCACGTGTTTGCATGGTCAAATTTCAATTTCTCGCACAGTTCTCAATTGATCACCTTCCCTACCTAGTTGTGTCTCGTCTCATACACTTTTTGCGCTTATTCACTGCATTTGCTCATTATGTGATTGATCGCTTCGCCTCTGTGACTACATAATCTACATATGCTTTTTTGTTGCGTCTTGTCTATTTTGCATTGGCGTAGTTACTCGGAATGGTGTTATTTTAGGCTGCTATCAGAAGAGATGCCGTTTCTTTTTTATGGTTTCCATTTCTTAGCCATCACCAAATTTTCTCGTGTGAGATTTTACTTATTTGTCGCTTGTAATATCCATACAATTGCTTTTTTTTCCTCATTTTTGTTTGCTAGTTCTTCTTGTTCTGTTGATCCTTCTGTTGTTTGTGTTCACTAGTATTAGCTTTTCTTTGTTCTTTTTATATCGTCTTCGAGTCGTCGTATAGATATGTCGACACTATCTTCAGTGCTGGCGAGTCATTTTCGTCCTTGTTAATATTGTTGATATTAAGAATAGTTACTTTAAGATATTGTTTCGAAATGCTTATCAGCAGTTGCTTGGAACCATGGAATAACTTGTAAAATTATTGATTTCAACATTAAGGGTTGAAATGTGGTAAAACCCACTGACCAATCACCAGACCTGAAATCTGAGATATAGAATTATCATTATTGCACAATCATATTTACCAACCCCTCCGCTCGGGCGGGATATGACACAAGGTCAATTTTTAAGCGGAGTTTAACAGGTTTGAATTCAGAGTTTTCCTTCTCCTAGACTAGTTGCTTCACCAAGGCTGAAGAACCTAATCTGTCCTACTATTTACCCATAGCTGGAGGGAGAATAATTGGATTCATACCTTTCCCACGGGTATTAGTGCTATGTGAAATGCAATCAGTCTCGTCCAGGATTTGAACTCGTATCGTCGTGTCCAATTCCTACGACGATAACCATTACACCACGGACACCTCCATTATTGCACAATAATACTCGAAATATGTTCATCGTATTGTTATAGTTACGTTTCGCGGTGGTGCCCTCCATTTTACCAACATTTTTTAATGTGTCAGTGAACTTAAAGCAGAAGTTAAATGTTATCTCGTTACCTGAAGATTGAAATTTAATCCTCCTGGAACTGATACATGTAATTTTCTACACATGGAGAGCAGACTGAGAAACATTAAACTCTAAGTTTCGAAATGATTACTAAAAAAGATTGAACGGTACAATAGCCAAAATTTTGTGACTATAATAACAATCAAGATACTAGTCTATCTTCTTTAGTATGGAATAACCTAAGTTTTTAAAGTTATTTTTTATTCATAACTTGCCACCAATAATCTCTTTAAAGAGTACTTGCCCTGTCAGCGGGGCTTAAAATAGACTGACTGCATCCCCGGCAGTTGGCTAAGAACTCTCCCAAAAACAGTGTCATGTGTATGATATTAAACAATATCAAATGGTAAGGTTCTAGTTCTGGATATCTGGAGTACCAATTTATTGCCATTATTCCCAGGTCCACTCTAAACCAGAATGGTAATACCTGTTAGGGTCCCATCTATGGGTCAAATAGATCTGTTTAAAATTATCCATATTTGATTGGACGATGTATAAAAAAAAACTCTAAAGAACCAAGTACTCAAAAGTGTATATATGAACAATAAACGCGTTCCCCTACACTGTAATATAGCATAAACATAGAAAGGTTGACATGCAGTTAAAATGAAGAAATCAATCTAAGCACCTCCTCACTCTAATGCATAAAGGGGAAAATATATTATTTGAAGTTGACCGTTTATGGTAATGGTTTTGAATAGATTTACTAATATCAACCTCGGAAATAAAAGAACAATTTATTAGAATTAATACTAATGAGATTATTATGATTACGCAACGGTAAGCACTGAGCAAAGAAGAATCCAAGGAAAATCTAATGTACTGCATTTATAAATAAGATCAATGTAAAGCAAATTGTATTATCGGTTGTGAAAAGTTCAAAATATCGGACTCTACCTGTCTTAATTAATCAATTAATCTGATCTCTTTGCAATGTTCTATGTGGAAGATAGGCAACACTCAATCAGGTCATTTTCAAATGACTGGTTTTTGAAAATATAGAACTAATCACAATTCAAAATTTAGTCTCAGCTGGATTTCCTAGAATAATTTTTTCATATATGATTGTTATTTTGTGGAGGTTTCTTTAAAATCAGACCAAAAACGGAATCTTAGCGACACTCAGTGGAAATGTTTATTTTTTTATGTTGACTTGGAACATGAAAAAAAATTATCCATACGAAGGTGGGAATTCACCTGCCAACGACTCTAGCAATACTAGAAATATTTATTATCTTTAAATAAATTGCCTATATAAAGGCAGCCTTTTTTTACGAATGATAATATAACGACACCCTATTGTAATTATTAAAGTGTGGTGTAGCTTTTACATAATTTCATACCCAAAGGCCTATTTTAAATTACATGGATTAATTGAGTGTCGCGTTTTTAGTCTCTTGAAATGTTCAGCATCTCGAAAAGGTTAGAGGACGAAGAGGTTGTCTCTTGATTCCACTGATGAAAGAAAGAGACAAACTCGTATTCACACTTTGGTAAATACTCTTATCAATGCGTTCATAATTTAGATCGGCTATCTCTCTGGGTTTCCAAACCGTCCTTCATCCGAAGGAGGAAATAACAGCTTGAAAGAATATATACATTTATTTATTTATAAGAATTCAGTTAATAACAAACACGAAAGTAGATTTCATTAATTATATTAAATAATGAAGATAACGTTAATTACTGAAACATAGCGATAGAAAATGGGGGCATGATTGACGTAATAAGAGTTAATTAACCGTATATTTTGAGAAACCAATCAATTCACCATGCGTAGACTCATTTAAAATATTTGCATCCTTCTTTGCAAAAGCTGTTTATATGAAGGCGGCGTAATCATATGAAATCTCGTAATCTCTAAGAAATCTGGGAGAAGCTCATTTCATAAACACGTTGGCACTGATTCATAGGTTGAAAATAGGATTCTTCTTTCATTAATGCCAGAATGGATGTTGGCTTTACTAATAATCTCCCATCTTTGGTAGGATTAAATATTCTTCGATTGAGAGGCTCGTTCTCACCAATTTACTTACGTTGCTACATTAGGTTAATTGCACTCTGGACTTTTCTCAACACATATTCTGTCATCTATCACAATTGACCGTACTACCAACAAATTTAAAAACATTTTAAGCTAATGCAGATATATTCTTATACAGTGTCTTTATCAATGCTACAGTAAAAAGAAATTCTTTTAAATATTTCACTAGCACATATTTCCATTTGCTGACTCGTATATTTAACATAAGTCTTTTTTTCACAAGCTAATTCTAAATTTTCTCAATTTTTCTCGTTTTTTTTTTTCCTTTTAATTACATTTTAGTGGTTATTATCACAACGTTCAGGTTACCCTGTCAATTAGGTTTCGAATACGTATTGTGTATCCGCTGCAGTGTGGTAAGCCCCTGCCTAAAAAAACTGTTATCTGGTTATGACACTAAACAGCGTTTAATGAAGTTCCATTTCTGGCTATCTGGAGAGTTTGGACAATCTCTTTATTGCCATTACTCTCGGGTGCACGCTGAGTCTGAATGGTAGAACCTGTCAGGGTCCTATTTACGGGTCAAATTGATCAGGTCAAAAAGTATTTGTATTTGATAGTACTGTATGTTAAAATAAAATTTTAAAAAAATTCTTAAACAACTAAACAGAAAATGGAAATATGAGCGTACAATGAATGCGATTTCCTAACCACTTGGAATAAAATAACCCTAGGGAGGTTTCCATGCCATTAAAACCAAAGTCTTTTTGTGTTAGTTTGCTGTTTGGGGTTAACTGTTTCATCTTTTTCTCCACATAACCTAGACTTGCTTATCTGTGTATTCTAAACAAACTATTATTAAAAAAAATAGTTACTTGAAAGAATATATTTGTTTGCTAACTATTCGGATGAAGAATACTTGAAACTATATTGTTGTATACAAGTTATGTATTAGGAATAGTTTCTTGAACTTATAATTGTTTTCTAAATAGGAAACAATACTTGAAATGATATAATAGCTTGAGAAAAAGACTGACTGCGGCATTGAATAATTCTACAAAAGTTGACATACCGTCAAATCAGCCAACCAAGCAACAGATTTTATTTATCTATGTATTTGAAATTACAATATAGATTTTAAAAATCCAGTAATTATGATCTGATATTAAATTTACATGCCACCTTCAATGGAATTCAAGCAATTTCCTAAACTCACATCATTCTCTTGATGTTATACTCCTTCCAAGAAGGCAGGTAGTTTTTGTTTTTTTTATTTTGACATATCATTTCACTTTGCTAACAAATAACTGGGTTACTTGTTTTGCAAGGAGGTTTTTTTTCCTTTTACTCCAATTGTCCATTGATATAAAATCCAATATCAAAGATTGCATTTGATTGGTGTGATAATAAAATAAACTATGAAAATATTACGATCTAACTCGTTAATCTTTGTGAGTGAAGACCAAAGTCAAGTTAAACTTGTAAAACAAATTAATAAATAATCAATTAAGTTTTTAAAATTACAATGAATCAATTGAGAAAATATTGTTGTTTTTATCTAGTTTTCTTTATTTAATGGAGAACGTTTTGATTTATTTTTTCATTATTCTATTCTCTCTTACATGACTAGAAGTAACAAAGAATATTATTTTCAAGCGTCTTTTTTCTTTTTTATTAGAAATCGCAAGTTATTTTGGTAGCCTGCAAGTCTTGTTAGTCTTCAATGCTTTTATATTGGTTATAAATTTTAGCCAACAAGTGCACATCGTTGTAGGAAATATTCGAAATTGTGTATTCTCGGTGGTATTCAAAATATTATTTTTCTATCAAGTAACTTGTCAAAAGATTGTCTTTCATAGCCAACAGCTTTGTCTACAGCCGACAAGCTGTTGAACGATAAACCAATCAGTTGCTCATTCAGTCTTATTGTTTAATATATTTGACGATAACATTTCTCCAATCACTAAAGTCAGCAGGAGAAGCGACAAATCTCCAAAGGAAAGCGTACTAAACAGTTTTATTTAGAAAAATATAACTGAATTGTTCTGCTTCTCTTTTTTTTTTTTCTCTCAGAGATTTTAAACTACAAAATAGAATTGGGATTGTCTGGTAATTCATGGCATAAAACAATTTGAATTCTATTAGAGGGGAGAATATTTTCAATTTGAATTCTCCAAGGGGGATTCCCTATAAAAATAATACATCAACGAACGGTTTATTTTTTTACCAAAAGAAAAAAAAATGAATAACTAAAAATGTGTTTTTCGAAACGGCAACGTCCGCTCCAAAAACGATAAATGCACACTGAGGACAATTTGGATACATAAAAGCGAAAGTTCGATTGAACAAAGCGATTTGCCTTATTTCCTAATTGTTTCTCTGAAGCAATATCTCTACAAAACAAGCCACACACGCAACACGAAAACAAAACAGAAAATCTATTTAAAGAATTTAATTCGTTTCTCCTTCAAAATATTCGTCCATCACTTTTAGATATTTTTATACTAGATAATATTTACGCATTAAGTAAAGTTATACGATTTCCTACCATTTATTATTAACTGAAAATGGTTTTACTCGAGTTCTCTTCAAAATACTAGGAATCGCATATACTTAGCGCACCATCATTTCATCTTTTTCAAACAGTAATCAACGTTTTCTATCAGCATAGCTATCAACTGTCTCATCTCGTGCACTTTAATCTCGACCATGGTCCGATATCTTAATTTTAACAGAGGTTTTAGCTTTAGGAAAAGCTAGAAACAGAAAAGGGAATTTATATTGTTTGGAGAGGGGGCCGACAGTTGTTGAATATGGTGTTTTACAAAAAGTCTTTCACCAAACGAGAAGAAAAAGCATTTTCGTGATGAATACGACGGACAATGCTACCAACCTCAGTTTGTTATATCTCGCTAAGAACAGTTTAGTTCCGTTGGAGTGGATTAAGGTTCCCTCTGATCTCTTTGAAAGATTCATCAAGACAGCTCAATGTATTCGCAAAATATTCAAAATAACTAGATGCATCCAGAAGTTTCAGTTACTTAAAATGTTTCCTGGAAGCAGTTGTATTATTTTGAGTTTGGATGTACATCAGAATGAATATTGAAGATTACTTAGAGACGGTCTCCATGTGATGCAAGACATTTTTCTTTTAAAAGGCATTGAATGGATTTAAATAATTTTAATGAAAACTTTTGCATATTTATCTGTGTAAAAATAGAATAAATGGATTTTAACATTTCTCGGATTGAGAAACGCATTTTGATATATTTTCAGGCAGTGTATCATCCGTTCTCTTGCTTTTGTATATATATATATATATATATATATATATATATATATATATGTGTGTGTGTGTGTGTGTGTGTGTGTGTGTGTGTGTGTGTGTGTGTGTGTGTGTGCATACATCTATGTATATAAATGTGTTTGGGATTTATGCCATATCAATATTTGTAGATTATTTAATGCCAAATCCATTTTTATACCAATAAACAGTTGCTTCTAAACAATTCAATTTAGCATAATTACACAGTTTAATTATCGAAAACATACAAATATTTCAAGCCATTCAGTTGAGACAAACAGATCAGTTTATTCGAGTATAGTTTTTGTTTACACACAGTCAAATGTCAGAAGAATACTATATATATATATATGCATGTATATAGGTAGATGAATGTGTGCGTATATGTGTATAATAATGTGTGTGTGTCTATGTGTATATAAATATATAAATGTGTTTATATATAAACAAGAATGAATGAATATGTGTGTGTCCGTGTGCGTGAATGAATAAGGAATATATGAATATGTATAGATGTATGTGTGAGTGTATAAATACACAACATGTGAATATGTATATATATACATGTGTGAATGTATAGATATATGTATATATATGTATATATATATGTGTGTGTGTGTAAATATATATATATATATATGTGTGTGTGTGTATATATGTGTTTATATATATATGTGTGTATATGAATATATACGTGTGTGTGAATGTGTGTTTATACATATATATATATATATATGTATACATATATATATATATACATACATATATATATGTGTGTGTGTGTGTGTGTGTGTGTGTGTGTGTGTGTGTGTGTGTGTGAATGTGCGTGTACACATATATATATACATATATATATTGTAAGTAAATTTGACAATCGTCGTCTAGGACGACCCGAAGGCTCACTTTTCAATAGCTACTACACAGAGGTGTAGAGGAGGTCGCTACTCCTTTCCCAGAATTGCTCGACTTTACCCTTGTGACGTACCTTATAGTACTGAGTGTTAAGCAAGGAGGTATCAAGTACCCTCTTTAAAGTCTTTGGTATGACGCAACCTGGGATTGAACCCAGGTCTCACATATATATATATTGAGAGAGAGAGATAGAGAGCATAGAGGACAATCCCCGAAAATTCACCACACTATGACTGCCCAATGTCAAAAGACTAGCCGAAAGATTTCAAAAGATATGTTGTCCATATGACATCAGGACAGTATTCACAAGTGGTTCAACTCTCCGGAGATATTTCTTCTGTGTCAACCCACGAACGAAATTCAATATGATCAAGAACTGCGTTTACTCCATCCCTTGGAGTTGTGGTAAAACATACAGCTGTGAGACAGGTCACCCACCAAGAGTAAGCCTAGAAGAATATCGGAAAGCAGTAGTACGAGGTGAGATTGAAAAATCGAGTAATGTGGACCATATATTGAAGGAAAAGGGAAGCCATCTGCCCTTATGAGATGAAGTTGAAATAAATGATAGTGCTGAACACTGGAGTATAGACGCCTTACGGAATCATCACATATATTGGGCTACAATGACCTGCTGAGTTGACTAAGTGTAGAGATGAATACAATATGGGAACCAATAATTAGATATCGATAAATAAATCTCAAAATGAGCACAAGTAAAAAATCATACATAATAGTAGTAATCCTAGTCAAGTAAGACCATTAAATATGTAAGTCCCAAAAGTCACTCTAACCTGTCAAGCAGGACATATAGCGCAACGGTTAAAGGCGTTGGGTCTCTTAACTTCTAAGGAGACAATCATCTGCAGGTTCAATCCTGACTGCAGGCGAGTAACAATACAGGAATACTTAACACTTGTACCCAGTTATTGCAAACGGATTCAGAGCAAGTGACCAGTGTGGATTCAATAAAGGACTTAGTTCAAAGTTTCGCATAGGTTCCCAAGTTCGACAAACACCTGAAGAAGGCCGGTGGACATGTCGACCGAAACGTTGAGGACAATAGTCCGAAAACCCTTAATGATAAAAATCGTCAAGCTTCGTCACAGAAATTTAGACAACTAACGTATATATATATATATTTGAATAAATGTGTGTGTATATATATATATATATATATGTATATATGAATAGATTTATGTAAATATGGATGGATGTATATATACGAAAGTGTGTGTATATATACGAAAGTGCGTGTGTGTTTATATGAATATGTCTATATATATATATATATATGTATTTGTGTATATATAAAGAAAAATTGATAACAAGGTAATCCAAGAGGAAGGAGAGATTTATTGATATATATTCTTTTTGTGGATTTTGAGGGTTTTAGATTTAAATCTAAAGCCTTCCAAATTTACAATACGAATAGGCCTCGAACTAATGCCACCTCACAACCTTATAAATCTAGTTCCCTCGATAGGTTCATAATTTTGCCATGCTATTTTTCTTCCAACAGCATAATAAACAACTAAATAAACTCGATATTAAAACTACCTCTTCAGCCTCTAAAACGATCCGCGATTTACTACCCTCTAGCCCCCAACACAACAATTTTTCAGAGCCTGGTGTTTATGGTACCCCTTGTTAGAATTGTAAATTAAAATATATTGGTAAAACATCTCGGAACCTTCGTGTTATCTTGAAAGAACTCAAAAAAAGACATTAGAATTGGTAACTTAAACAATACTCTATTTCAGCATTTACATTCATGATAAAAGACTTAGACGAATTTTCGAGGGCGGTGCTATTTCACACGGTATTTTCGTAAATTCTCGTCCGGGCTTTTATATTTCTCCTTACTTGAGCAAAACCATTTTGAATAGCAACAATATATTCTATCTTTAGTTAATATATTCCATATATATCATAATTTTATACTTTTTCTTTTTCTTTTTCTTTTCTTTTTCTTTTCTTTTTCTTCCACCTTTTGATTCGAAATCTTGTTTGATAAACAAACGGAACATACATTCTATACAATATTTCTAATAAGTCAAATGACATAATTCAAAAAACAAATAAACGCTAATTTACTAATTTCCCAAGGTTTTTGTAATTTGTACTTTTAAACACGCGTCTTTGATTTATGATTACGAATATCGTCCTGATGATGGTTCATTAGAACCGAAACGCTATCGTGTCGACTTTACTTCTCAATAAATCTTTCCCTCCTCTTGGATTACCTTGTTATGATTTTTTCTCTACATATTGTTGGATTACAATCCATTATTTACTTCTATATATGTGTATATATGTGTGTATATATGTGTATGTGTGCGTATATGTGTGCATAAATATATATATATATATATATATATATAGCTCGTCCGTGTCCAGGAATCCATCAGAGACGTTCGCCCTTACTTCTTCAACAGTTTCCAGCATGTCTGGTTCGTCTAATTTGGGTAGTTTAAGATATAGGAGGGATGTGGCCGTACGGCTGTTGTTTTGTGGAATGTCGCTTCCAGAAGTTGTGCTATGTAGGTCGTAACATTCTTGTGCAATTGCCATCAAGCGTTTTCTCTATACGCTTAGTCAGCGTCCACGTGGTGCATCCATATAATTGAATAGATAGGACTGCAGCTTGGAAAGAATTGCATTTTATTTAATCAGGTAGGTCTGACTTCCTTATGACATAACCTATCGATAGCTATCCCTGCCTTCGCTTGTCAAGTATTGATGTCTTTTTTTCCGTAGAAAAGATGCTGGTTCCGAGGAAGGTGAAATTTTCCACTTGTTTCAAAGGACCACCATTCAGTATGGAGATGTCTCCTATTTGATTAAAGCTGACAAAAGGGAGTACATAAGCTTTAATCAAATAGGAGACATCTCCACAGTGAAAGGTTGTTCTTTGAAACTAGTGGAAAATTTCACCTTCCTCGGAACCATTCGAACTAACGTGTATTTGGAATAACGCTTCCATACCGAATATAAAACCGATTTTGTCGCCAATCTTTGTCAGAAATAATATTTTTGAAACAATGTGATAATGTCAAATGAGAGGGTTACATAGTGAAGTCCATGACAAAAGTGTTAGAGCTGGTAATTTGCTTCATGGTTATTCCTTGAACTCCTATGCATGTAATCATAATTCCCTCTCTCTCTCTCTATCTGTCTCTCTCTCTCTATATATATATATATTATGAGAGTGTTGGTCTTCAGTAAATCACTACGTGGTTATGTGTCGAACCAAGTACAATATAATATGGAGAGTGGTCAATATCTATGATAGAGCAATTATAATAATAATGATAACAAATAAATATATATTATATATATATTTAATCGATGGCATTTTCGATTTTTGTCTGTATTTTGTCGCATTTTCGATCTTCTTAACAGCCTGATGAATGTTGTTATAAACTTCATGAAACCTTAGGTTGCAGAACAATATTTTCCATGGATTAAATATATATATATATTATATATTTATTTATTATCATTATGTATATATATATATATATATATATATATATATATATATATATATATATATATATATGTATATATATATATATATAATCTCAGACGCATATACATGTATCAAGTGCATTGGATATTCACTGAAAATTCTTGCAAATAATAACATCAACTCTTCCCATTTAATGCTAATATTTATTCATTCATGTCAGTCCATCATAGAAGGAGAAGATATCGTAAGAAGAAAAGATTCATTGAACCCCGGGTAAACGTATTTATGGAACCTGTAGGTTTCCTGATCACCACCACTCTCCTCTCGGTTCAACTGCAATAACCCCAAAAGATGCAAAGGCGTAACTTTCTGACTACTACAAAACTGCAGGAGTGAAATATGGAATTCATCACCACAACCCTTTTATTCGCCCAACATGGATGAATCTATCAATATTTACTCTTTCATCCTTTGATATTTGCAAGCCAGCCGAAGACTCGTGAGAGAAGCAGGGAGAAGGCTATTACGCTTCATACAGATGCAAATATTATTTTAATGGAAATGCCGAACAACGTTTAGCGGACGTCTGGCATCAAGGGCATATCTTAGGCCATACTGGTAGTTTTGAAAGCTTAGGAAGGACAATTGGTTGGACGTTATTTGAATAGAATTGAGACTAAACGAAAATAAGACAGTATTTCGACTCTCATCTAACTGCAAGGAAAATATTTTCTTTTGATACTTTCACTTTAAAATTTAGTGGTATTCAGTTACAATGACCAACTCCCGACTCTTTTGACAGCATTCTTGTTTTTTAGATATTTTCTCGCCTAAAATAATCGACCTTTTAGTTCTTTTTAAGATTTAAAAATTCCATCAAATATTACAAATAAGTTTAAAGTTGTGACATTTCTTTGTTCGTAACGTCCCCTGCATTTTGTTCATAAAGTCAGTAAAAGTTCAACCACTGTTTCTAACTGCAAGCAGCCTCTCCGTAGTATATGTATGAGGATAGAAATTTCCCGTAACAACTTCGATTCTTCCAACGTACCTTCTTCCAGAGATTCGCAGAATATGGCTACACAAAGGCAACAAATACAAATGTTCTCAACATGTTTGTTATATTCATAACGTTTTGACTACTGAGCCCTCCTGTCTTTTTAAGTATCTCTTACATACGGGTTGTTAATTTGTTTAAGTTGAATTTATTTAAAAAAAAAACTTTCATGTGTTAATCAGAAAAAACAGAATTATTTTATTAATAGTTTTTTCCTATAATCGCCTCCTCAAAAGGGCTGGGTTTTTTAAGGGTTTCTTCTTAAATCTCGTCATCCCTACGAAAAACATGCTGATCCACAGAGAAGCCATATCTAGCACATAATTTTGTTGGATGGTATAAAAATCAGTCAGCTTATTTCTATGGGCCTTTTTCCTAATAATTTCTAGCAGACGTTTTTAAAGGTTAATTGAGGTGCCCCAAAATGAGAAAAGACTTATTTCCAGTGGTGTCTCCACTTTAAGCCGACTTTATATCATATACGAGCACGGTAGGGATTGGATAAATACCCATACGAAAAATACTAGAAAGAGGTTGGAGGATACAGCAGCTGAAACGTTGTGGTAAAAAAAATGAAAAGGGCAATAGTTCGAGCGGTATAAATAATAACTCCTTATGTCAGGATTGTTGATTGGTATTGAATAAGAAATAGCTTTTAAAGGCATCCGAATCAAAAAGTATTTTTAAATTCCTGCTTCATTAGCGCACATGCGTGAAAGATGTTTCTCAGTGTGTTCCGTTTTCTAAAGTAATCATTTTTTTTATAAGAAAATTATTTTTTTAATGGTCTAACTATTTATAAGACCGATATTATGTCTCTCTTTACTTTTAGCTCTCATATATCTCTTCGAAAGAAGAAAAAAGCCTATATGAAAAGATTGGTTTTAAATCCAAAACTTAGATTCGTTTTTAGCATCTATTGTTTTTCTCCTGCCTTTATAATCACTGGCCTGAAGCTTGTCTGTATTAAAGATTTCACAATCTTAGTTTATGATCCCAAACGAGACGAATTCCCTTGCAATAATGTCAGATTCTAAGAGGAAACGGCTGGCAGCAACGAATTATCAACATAAGACTCTGTTCATTAAATGAATCAATATGTGTACCTTCAGAAACATTTACGTAAATGGACTCATATACAAAACACATGCCTATGATGTATTTTTGAACATTTTAATTGAATATAAATCTTTCTTCCTTATATACTCTTCATATTTTTCTTTCTTTTTTCCCCATTTTTCATTCCTTCTCTTTTCTTTTGAAATTTATTCCTGTTCCGGTTCTCTGATTTTTCGTATTATATTTCTCCTGTGATTCTTTCTCTTCGACGGTCTTTAAGAAATTTTCTTACTATATAATATAATTATTCCTTTTTCTTTTATGTTCTAACATTCATTCTTTTATTTGTCTTGCTTTCATTTCTTAGTGATTTCTTCCTCCTGATTTTCTTATCTTCTTTCATCGATTCTTTCTTTTCTTCTCTCGATTTCTCATATTTCTTCCTGCATATGTTTCTTAGATTTTTGTTATTGGCGTATAGAATAAGCTGACCGTACCACCAACAAAAGGGTATGACCACTCGCCCAAAAGATGGTGTCCAAAATATGACATTAAAATTTCAACTGATTATGAGGCTTCAGTTTTGGAGATCTGAGTGTGAATTACTTCTTCATTTCAATTACTCACATGTCTACCTCAACCCAGAGTTGGAGTACTTTTTAGGGTCCGATTTACGAGTTGCTAAAGTAAATAAGTTGTATTCACAAGCGTTGCTTATATTAGAATAGTTTACTAACGATAATTATTAGTTACTTGAAATCATATAACTGTGTACAAGCAAATTATTATTATCAAATAAAAGTAATTACTTGAAATCATTTTGGTATAAATTGTTAGTATTAGATTGGAATACCTAAAACCATACGAATATGTGCAAATTATTTGTATTAGATAATAATATTTGATATCATATAACTGTTTGCTGAAAGATCTTAAATAACAACGGCAAAAAATATAAGAGTACAAGGAATATGATTTACAAAACTATAGGCATAAAATAACCCCTGACGGACTGAAAATCATCAAAATCTTTTTTATATTTGGAAGATTCTTTTCTTCATCATGTTTATGGATTTTTTTTCTTTTTTACGGTCCTTTCTTTTACTTTCTTTCAATTTATCTCCTTCAGTCTTTCGTTTATCTATTTTTTTTAGATTTCTTTATCTTTTTTCCTCTTAAATTATTCAGCTTTCTTTATGCCTTTTATGTCCTTTCCTTCCACCAATCATCTTGTTTCCTACTTTTCTTTACATCATCTAATTTTTTTTTTTGCAGCCAACCATTTTTTCTTTATTTCTTTCTCTTTCTTTTTCAGTTTCATCTTTCTGATTTTTTTTTATCTCTTTTAATCTTTTTTTTTTTCCTTTCGAATCCATTTTTAATACTTACAACGAATTGGAAGTCTTTCATCAATTTGTTTACAATTCCCTAAGGAAAAAAGTCTGCTATTATGTCCTAATGCTTTGATTAATTAACGAAATTATGTGAATCAGAAATAGCCGTATGTCGGTCATTCATTTTCCTTTGATACTCACAACAAAAAGTCATACTACTTAACATACTAAAATGTGGTTTATTAGAAACTAGACGTTGCGCTAAGTTAAGTTTCTGCCATAACAATGTCTCAGGATGATGGTGAGGCTTTTGTTTAGGAATAAATTATTATAATTAGTTTTTCAGATATCAAAAATCTGGATGATTAGAACTCCGTAGGTTGGGGTTAAAGAATACACCGACTGCATCTCTACAGAAGGGTAAGACCCCCTCCATTGAGTGTCCTGGATATGTCATTAAACAATGTGATGCTTGAACATTGGGGAATGAAATCTACCCCTTCATTTTTATCGCTGTCAGGTCTACTCTGACCCGGAGAGGTATCAATTGACATATAGAACTGTGCGACATTTAAGTTGAGTACAAACAAATGAATTATACTATAATGAATTGTTTGAAATAGAACTGTTTGATTATTTAACAGTGTGTAAATAAATGACTGAAGTTTTATTAAATTGTTAGTTATACATAGTTATACTTGGAACCATTCAACTTTATTGACTCATGCTAACTTGGCTTGTTAGAAATATAACTGCTTGGTTATTTAACTGTGTGTTTTAAAATGTGTTTACATATCATATATTTAATATATACGAGGATCATTAAATAAGTTTCCTGACATTTTTTGTATGGACACTTTTATTGATAGTACACATATGAAACTCTATTCCCCTTCAAGGTAATCTCCCCCAGCTGCAATGCACTTGTACCATTCCAACAACTTCTGGAAGGCCCCATGGAAGTCCTCTTGTGTGAGCGTGTCAATGACCTTCGTCAGAGCCTCTTTCATCTCCTCAATTTTCTCATAACGAGAGCCTCTGAGCTTAGGGAATAAGCAAAAGTCACAGTGAGCAAGATCTGGACTATAGGGAGGGTGAGGAACTGTCTTGATGCCCATCTTGGTCAAATGGTCTGTGACAAGGATGGAGTATTGGAGTAACCCGATTTGAAGAGTGCTGGCCTCTTCCAACGGAATCTGTACCTGAACTCCCTTAAAACCTCAACCTAGTAACCCTAACCCTAACCCTTTGGACAATCAACTCAGGTATATTGACTTCCTTACTCCTCCCACACCTCTCATCATCCCTCACTGGCGCCCTGCCTTCTTTGAATCTCTTATGCCACTCAAAAACTGATGTTCGATTCATGCAAGATGATCCAAAAGCAGTCTAAAGCCTTCCACACGTTTCTGTGGTATTTTTTCCAAGTTTAAAACTGGATTTTATTGCATATCGTTCTTCTAAAGTGTCCCCACGTCCAGATTGCATTTTTGAAATTCACCAGCTGTGACAATCAGGATTTAGGTGGGTGTATTCCAATTGCTGCTGTAGCTGTTGATTTAAACATGAAATTCTAAAAAATGGTCAGTCAACTCATAAGATGGATAGCAATAACATACTAAATTTTCAAGAGTCTACGACAATTTTAAATGCCCGTACAAAAAAGGAAAACTTATTGAATACACTACGTATGAACTTATTGAATTCACTACGTATGTAAAAAACAGGGTGAGGCAGTAAATAACCAACAATGGTTGCTATGTCATTAAACCAAATCAAACTGGGTGATTAAAATTAGGGATTCAATGCATACCCAAACCACAGAAAATTATCATACAATTTAATTTCGACAGGAAATAGTTTTATTCTCTGAAAGAATTTAATAATATTACTCGAATAAATATATCGCTCGGTAGTTCCAATTTTGCTGAATTATGGATGAACGATGTACTCCTGTGGACCCCCTTATATGAACGAATAAGGGTTGGACGCCCAGCTAGAACCTATATACAGCAGCTCTGTGCCGAAACAGGATGTAGCCTGGAAAACCTCCGGGGAGCGAT
Organism: Sepioteuthis lessoniana; assembly: GCA_963585895.1. Lineage (NCBI taxonomy): Eukaryota > Metazoa > Mollusca > Cephalopoda > Myopsida > Loliginidae > Sepioteuthis > Sepioteuthis lessoniana. The sequence continues at coordinate 35,308,741 of OY757924.1, forward strand.
GGACGATAGAAACGGGTTGCAAGAGAGCGTCTGGGAGATCCGTGCTGGCAGCATGACATGATGATGATATTTATAGATATTTGTGTTCTGAATGTAAACTCTGTAGTTCATATGAATGGAAATATTGACTCATTAATTCCTTTAAAAATTCCATGGTTAATATTCAAAGCAAATTATATAATCAAAATATATAGCGATTTGATCAGCAGTATTTAAAACTAAAAGTGCTCAATATCATGCAACAGTACAATTTAATTTCTGATAACACAAAGTTATTAGTTTTATCAGTTTGTGTTTATATATATATATATATATATATATATATATATATATATATATATATATCGAGAGAAAGAGCGAGAAAGTCTGACCAGTCATCATCATCAACTTGATACAGCAAGTTATTATCTACTCCTTTGTTTAGGATGACACACAGGACTTGCTGCCCCTAAATTGTTACCCATTTAGGTACTGAACGAACCCATCGTTGCTTAACTTCGATTATCTCACTGGAACTGGCGCTTACTGCATAGCCTGGCCGTAATTCCATCTTGATATTTCTAATAACTGTGAATGAACGTCACTTATTTGTCTCTTACAGCCTTTTCGTCCCCATAGTATCCAAACGACCAATGCTCTTTTAACACCATAACACCATTCTTTATATGAAAACTCTTCTCTTTATCCATAAATGACCTTCTGGCCCTCTCTGACGATACAAATTGAGTTTTATCTTGTCGGGTAATGGATTCTCCATGGCAGTTCCCGTCCGGTTCATCAGAAGAAAGATAAACTACTACTCGATAATACCGATGCCAGACACCGGGGGAAACCTTGGAGAGTTTCCAGAAATGCAATAAGCAAAAGAGATTTGACGGAATTCTGGGAACGTTTAACCACAATGGCGTACTCCTCTAGAGACGATATCCATCAGCCAAAATGGGAGGCAAGTGGCCATTGTGAATTCGAGTAATTCCGGAAAGCAATCAATCCGTTTCTCCTCTGTTATATGTGGTTTGTTTTTCCTTCTCGTGTAGGCCTCGCTGAATTGAAATCTCTCATTAATAAAAGGCTCCGATGTGTCATTATCAAATTCGATTGCATCTATCGCCACCCATTTTGACATGTCCTGTCCCTCTACTCAGAAGCGCATTACACACTTTACTCAAACCCGCTTAGAAACACTTAAAATATCGCTGGATTGATAATGTTCGCAATTCAAGGTAAATAAAATAAAGTCCTTGGTTACAATGAATTTAAAAGCATATATGTGAAATGAACCGCATTTGTAAAATCCCAGTAATGGTTCCTTCCCAAGATAAATAGTTATATAATAATACAGGTTTGATTTCTCTCTCTCTCTCACACACACACAAACACACACACTCTCTCTCTCTCTCTCTCACACACTCTCTCTCTCTCTCTCTCTCTCTCGCTTGTTCTTTCTTTCTTTCACTCTCTCTCTCACTCTCTCTCTCTCTCTCGCTAGCTTGCTTGTTCTTTCTTTCTTTCACTCTCTCTCTCTCTCTCTCTCTCTCTCTCTCTCTCTCTCTCTCTCTCTCTCTCTCTTCTTGTTCGATTCCTTCGTACGTAACGCTTTAATTGCATTTACTTTCTGATCCACTCAGGTATCTGTTAAGGTTCTATCTATGGGTCAAACAGTTCTGTGTGAAGTGTATCATTTTAAGTGTGAAATGCTTGGGACCTTATAACAAAAAAGGATAAATGCCACTTATCCAAAATAACTGATTTCTGTTCTAAATAACATAACAAAGGTTGACACGCCCTAATACTAACTAGAAGATTAATTATGTGTCTAAAGAATAGTTATTTCATGCGGTGATTATCTAAAAAAGATTATTATTAGTTACAGAAACATAAAATGCTTTCAATGTATTTCGTTAAAAGATACCCACTGTTAGCAGGGCGTAGAATATGCAGACGTTATCCCATGCACAAGACAGATTATCCGGATATGACGTTAAACTGCATCCGGTTGTGAGGCGCTAATTCTGGAGCACCAGGGGAGTGAGGAGTACCACTTAATTACCATTTCTCCCGGGTTCTCTCTGAATTCGAGTGGTTGTGCATGTTAGGTCCCCATCTATGGTTCAAATAAATCTGTTTTAGGATTATTCGTATTCGATAGGACCGTGTTAACAAAAAAAAAATCTCTTAAGTAACAACACAAAAATGTAAATATGAATGTACAGTGAAAATTATTCCCTCATCTTCTACTGAAATGCCTTTAAAATCAATCATTCAATACATTTTCAGACATATATTTTACCAAGTGATTTACAGAAAACTATGATATATATATATATATATATATATATATATATATATATATATATATATATATATATATATATATATATATATCATTATTGTATATTTTCATCAGAGTCAAACATTTTAGAACTGCAATGAGTTAATTTCTGCAACCAACAAAGTTCTGATTTCGACCCCATTGAATTTGAATTATTGTTAGCATGAAATAAACTTAGCCTGGTTCAAATACCCCTAAAATCAAGGGGGGTGTAGTCGTGGTGTAATGGTTAAAGCGATGGAATGCGGAATTGTAGTACGCGAGTTCGTACTCCAGTCGTGCTATTACGTTCACTTTCTGACAAATACCCTTGGGAAAGGTATGAACCCCCTTATCCTCCCAGCTATAGGTTAAATAGTACCACCACTGTTCTTCTAGGAGAATGGCTTTGGCATTAAATAACCTAAAAAGAGTTGATATGCCATTAAACAAAGAAACCAAACCACCCTAAAATCAATTAACCTACCTATCAATCAAATAGCCAACAGAAATATAATTTGTTTCCTTTAAATTATACTAACGTTTAGTGTAAACTGTTTTATATATACAGGTGCGTGTGTTTGTTCTAACAGAAAGACGAATATTTACGGTATTCTCTTTAATAATTTCAAACGTCATGTTTTTATAAGAAATATTTGGACGCATCAAGGAAGACTTTGTGCACGTCATTCTCAGATGTTTTTAAACACAAGTGTATATTCCGTTTTCTTCAAGGAGTTGACTCAAGAAAAAAATATAACTTCTTTGATACAGGAATTCTTAGTAGACTTGCATTCCCATCACTTAGGTTCTTCGTATCTTTGTGCCTTCATTTTCTTTTTCGTTTCTGATGCAAACATTTCGTTCCGTTTATGCGTTGCCAAAGGATGAACCGACAAAGCACTTAATTTGGCAGCATTGCGATCGCTTTTTCACTTACGCCAAGAAAGAATTGGACTGTGAGAAAAAGATAATATTTCCGCCCATGAGTTGGTCCGAGCAAGATGATGTTGACGATTATGATAATGAAAAGATGGATTAAAAGATAATTTGGAAACAGATCATAGAATAAGATAAGCGCTTGTTGTATGAGAATCTATACTACAGAATGTGGCAAAAATACAGCCCATATATTAAACTGTCCGCTGTGTAGTGCAAGCGAACTTAAGTCCTATTTCAATCCAAATCAGTATCCAGAAGAGCATCATTACAACATAAAATGAAATGAGCATGAAAAGTTATATGTAGTAATTATAGATTCACTACTCTTCAAAAAAACTTCAACAGCAAACGCACGGACCGCGTCTGTTGTAGATCTGGTCATAATTGATTAGATTTGAAAAAAAAATTAAGTCATTAGCAAGATAAATCTACTATTACGACTTGCCTTATTTCACTTACTTCACACGGTCAACAGTTTAAAATGAGGGTCGTATTCCTTTCACAGCCTTAAATTCGCCGAAGTTTGTACGTTTGAGTGTGTATCTGTCTGACAATGATGAATGTTCCGGAAATCAGGGGAGTATTTTTATGAATATTGTAATGACCTAAGGCTCCAACACAAATTCTAATTAATCTAAGATCATCATTTGGCAAAATATGCCAATTCTTACCAAAAAGAGTAGAAACAGAGTGATATGAAGTAATTCTTTTAATATCAACTGTGGAAAGTTTGAGATCAGATAGTTATTTTTGCATGCTCATCAATATGTTTAATGCTCACAAATTGTGTAGAAAAGTTTTTATCACTTAGAATATTCGGACTACTTAACTAATTCATTGTTATACTCATAACGTTTCGGCCGATATGTCTTTCAGCCTTCTTCAGGTGTTTCATAACGAACTCGGGAGCCAACACAGAACCACGAACTGAACCCTTTATCTAAGTCACATGGGGAGATTGTTCCAATTTTCTTTACCATGACTACATATTACTGTTTAGCTATAGAAACTCTTCCTTGTTATTCTTGCCTCTAGTTGGGATTGAACCTGAAATCTCTGGATGATTTCACTCAGAGGTACTTTTCAACCAAACGCTTAAGTCACTGAACCACGTGTCCTTGCCGAACCGGGTATATGCACAGTGGATAAGGCGGCCGAAACGTGAGTATAACAATGAAGATGAGATCAATAGTCTGAATAATCAAAGTGATAAAAATTATTCAGCTTCCTTTCTGAAATTTAGACAAATAATGTGAAAAAAATACATCTTTGCATAAATGTACAAGCAAGAACTTTTCTGTGCTATAAAACTCTACCAAACAAATCGAGATTATTTTTCTTAAAACTCTATTTTCTGTTGTTTGACGGCATGTAATGTTTTGAGTTATTTTGGTTTCCAATTATATAAGAAAGAAAATGTATCTTTACAGCAATTTCAAGTAGGTGAACATTTCATTCTTAGAATGTTTAAGCCCTAGTAATTTTGTATAGTTTTTAATCATTTTAACGATTATGTCAATTAGATCTGTTTTACCCGGATCAGAGCGGACAGAACAGTTGTGATGATAAAGAGATGATTCCTCAAAACTCTAGAACTGGAGCCTTATCACCGGATTTAGTTTAGTTTCATAGTCAGTAAACCTGTTTTTTATGTATTCATATTTTTGTAATCACTATATATATATATATATATATATATATATATTTTCATATATATATATATATATATATATAGCCCTGGCAGCAGCACCCCACAAGACACCAACTGTACGGCCACCTGCCCCCTATCACGAAAACTATTCAAGTTAGACGAACCAGACATGCAGGACACTGCTGGAGAAGCAGAGATGAACTCTTATGGATCCCCACACATGGCCGCGCAAAAGCAGGATGACCAGCTCGAACGTACATTCAGCAGCTATGTGAGGATACAGGCTGTTGTCCTGAAGACCTACCTAGGGCGATGAACGATAGGGAGGAGTGGCGAGAGAGGGTCAGGGATATCCGTGCTACCAGCGCGATATGATGATGATGATATATAGTCATCAACAGACAGATCTGTTTCATTCTATCAGAACTCATCAGTGTGGTTAGAGATATTACCTTCGCGTAGCCGGGATCGAAACCTGGTTGACTCAAACGTCAACCCAAGCCTCTAACCCTTCAGCCACGAGGAGCCATTAGCTGCAAATTAAATTTTAACGGTTATGAATCACAATTACAATTGTTTACATACATCTGTTCAACGGCTACCGAGACCTCAATTCATATGTATGAAGAGACTTGCAATAAACGCTAATGGCAACACGATTACTTCATTTGCCGGAGAACTAAACCACACGGGGGCAGGGGAGTATATATCTCTATAGAGATATCTCTCTCTTTCTCTCTCTCTCTCTCTCTCTCTATATATATATATATATATATATATATCGTAATTATCTCTTCAAAATATAAAGACTCATCTTTTCTCGACTGATGCCGGCTACCTCCTTAAGAGAAATGCAAAGAGCCTCGACCTGGATTTGAAATGGTATCGTCGATTACATTTCCCACGGCGTTAACAGTAATACTAAAAAATAAAAAGGAGTATTTATTTTAAATTCTAATTGGTGGTTGATGAATTCGTATTTCTTGCTACTTATTAAAAATGTAAATATCAGAAAGCAAAAGCTACCGCAAATATTTACAGCCCTTCATTTTATAATGCATGCTCACAGCATCAAAGACTGTCCTTCGGAAAGTAAAAACAGATTTTGTTAAACGAATTATTTTATTATCTATTAGCATTTTTGCAAAAGGTAAAATTTGAAATATTTTGCTATTGTTCTTCAGGATATTTACAATTAACAAATATCTATCCTCAAGATATGTTCCAATTATTAAAGGATAATTAAGCAATATTGATTTTTTTTCCTTTCATTAAAACCTACTTGTATTAATTCCTTTGTGTCTGATTATTTTGTTACTTTTGCGATTCTTTCTTTTCACCATGATGCATTATCCTGAAAAATGTCGTTTTTAGAAAACTCCATTTTTTATATAGAAATTAGATATTCGACATTCGGCCAACCCACGACTATGTAAAATATATGAATGAGTACAACTTTAAGAATCTAAATCAATTTTGTATAATATCTTTGATAATTTGTGGAAATATGATTTAAGTCTGAATTTTTTAAAACTTTACTCGAATATAATTCAATCTTGATGAATCATTTTTTTAAAAAGTGTACTAATTTATCGATTTACTTTTTGGAAGCCAAAAGTTGCCCATAGTTCCTTTCATTATGTTTGAATTTCAACGTTACAAAATAATTACATCAGAATAGATCGACACCAGCTTTCTAGTTTAAATATTAGTTCTTCGAAATACCCAAGAAAAATCAAATCTTGTAAAATATTCTTAACTTTCTGTTGAATCTATGAAAATGTTTCTGGATCTGAATCCTTTTCAAAAGTCTGCAACCATTTCTAGACAAAATTTGATCGTAAGAGAACAAGTTAAAACTATTCAAGAGACTCTCTAAAGTAAAAAGTTCTGGAATATTAAGTTTCTCCAAATGACACCATTCATAAAAGCATTATCGTAATCCTCAAATGAAATACTCGCTTGAGAATTAATTTGGCTATGCCACAAAGTGGCCCTATTCGAAAGATTCCTAGGAAGTTACTCGAGAAAGTCAGCAGTTGAGAAATTTTGTTTATTGATTATTGTGCTTCGAACACAAGACGAATAATCTTAAGAATGTCTTTTTTTATTTTTCGCTAAAAATTTAAGACACAAAATCACCGAAAATGAGTACATACTTTTATTTTAAAAATCGTTTTATTCATTGTTTTTGTTGTTGGGTTTTTTTTTTCTGCTTTTTGCCCATAGATTTTGCCAGAACATTCTATTTAAAGCTGTCATTAAAATTTCAACTTAGACCTATTTCTTCTTTATACTTGAGCAAATCCAATGTATATTTGAATATATAGAAAAGCTTATCAATCCGATTTTATGTAACGTTTCTAACAATAAATTGTGAACTGCAAAAACGTGAGTTTCACTTTCAGATTTTATAAATGAATAATTCAGTTATTAGTTTTAATAAATTTCCAGAGGCTAATAAGGAAAATGTTGATTCTTCGTAATTCACTACGATAAAAGATAACAATGTACATGGTATGTTTAATCCTCATTTCCATTTTAAGCTTCTCTACAACGATTTTGTGTGTTGCTTCGATCCACTGTATAAAATATACAACACGAAATAATAACCTATGGTTGCTCCATCAATAAAGATTCAGTTCATCTTTTATATTTGACTGTCATACATAGTTTTGGTTCGCGTAGTAATCTAGTATTAAAACCTAGTCTGTTTATGTGATGAAGCAGATTGCATTTGATAGTCACGCTAAAAAAAACATGCTAAATAGACGTGGTCCCAAACACATCCAGCCTACCTCGGCGTTCCGTGTGAATTAGTGTTCGTGAATTAGTTTTCAGAGGGGACATGGCCAAAAGAAGAAAGAAAAAAGAATATAAAGATGACTCTCTTGATTGGAAGGGATTAGAATACACCGACTGCATCTACGACAGATGGGTAAGGTCCCACTCTGAGAGTATGTCCTGATTATCACACAACACTATGGTTAAGTATGTCTCCGCTATTCAAACTTAGATCTCTGTCCGTCATTCTCTACCTCTTTCTTTCATTCTCATTCTCTCTCTCTCTCTCTCTCTCTCTCTCTATATATATATATATATATATATATATATATATATATATATATTGCCACAAGAGATGGTCACTAAATCCCTACCCAATCAAAAGCATGCAAATCTAGTGAGGCATCAATTCTGGAACTCTAGAAAGTGCGAAATCACTTCTTCAATATTATTATTCTCAGGTTCAAACTGACTTGAAGTAGTTTATCAAAACGAGAGAGGAATTTCTTATCTATGTAATTGTTATTACAGTCAAATCAAAAATGTGATTAAAGAATGAGAGCAGAGGAACGTTAGACAAACATTAACAAATAAATGGAATTTCGGTATTAGACAATTCATGAGAAGTTGAATTGCCGTAAAATGAACCAATCCAAACATTGTTATTTGATGTAACAGGAAAAATTATCAGAGTTCTTGAAATCAGAAAATTGTACAAATTATTATTACTAAGAATTGTAACTTGAAGCTACAAATAATAATAAAAAAAGGAGTCATCCGACGTAGCACCAAGTCAGATATGTCATGAAGTCATTTTATTAAAAGGGGCCACGCAGTCGAAATTCATGTATGGTCATCACATGAAAATACTTGATCCTCTTGGTATTACTCTTAAGGAGGAGCTCAAGCACCAAACAATAAACGTATCCCTACTAAGCAAATAGAGCTTGGGATCTGGTCATCAACTTAAAATGACCCCCCACACACTTCCTCGAACGCCCGATGAGCCCGCCTGAGTTCGCGTAATTTGTTTACAAAGGATTATCATTCGCTTAGTAACCTAGCCGGCTAGAGCAGTATAAAACACCGACTGCATCTCTGTAGAGAAGTATGACTCCCCCAACAAGTGTTCTGGATATGACACTATACAATCTGATGGAGAGGCTTCAGTAATTCTGGAACTTTAGGGAATGCTGAGTACCCCTTCATTACCATCGCTCCCAGGTCCATTCTGCTCCGAGTGGTATCACCTGATAGGGCCTAATCTATGGGTTGAATAGAACTAAACTGTGAGATTATGCTAAACTGAATTTTTTAAAAAATAGAACTGTTTATATATATATATATATATATATATATATATATATATATATATATATATATATATGGATTTGGGGTTAAACAAACTAGAATTGTTGATATGCCATAAAACAAAACAAAACTATCATTCGCAAAGAGAACCCATACATTTGCTTGCAAAAAGACTGATTTCGGCATTAAATAATCCAATAAAAGTTGACATGCTGTAAAACCAAACCAACTAACCAAGAAACACTAGGCTGAACCTCATGACACGAGTAGTGAATTATTTTTCCCTTGTCCATGCATACACATATGAAGCCCAGTCAGCTGGGGCGGGTGATCAACTTAAAGTGACCTCCCCTTGCCCAAGTCTTTCTCTCTGCAGTGATGCAGAGGATAAGACTCCCCCCCCATTGAGTGTCCTGATATAACCTTAAACAATCTGATGGCGAAGCTCCAGCTCTGGAGTATTGGAGAATATGGAATACCCCTTAATTGCCATTGCTCCCAGACCCATCTTACCATGAATGGTAGCATCCAATAGAGACTTATCTGTAGGTGACATAGAGCTGTTTGACCATTTAACTGTGTTTAAACAAATGACTGTCTAATTGAATTGCTAGTGATATATAGTAATACTAGGAACCACTTAACCGTTTGTCCAAACTGAATTAATGGTATTACATTGCAATACTTGAAACTACTTCATTGTGTGCAAACAGATGATTAATATTAAATAGAAATGTTTGTATTAGATTGTGTTTTAAACCATGTGTAGAAAAAAACAGTAATAATTGGTGCAAACAAATTAGTTCTAACTCATTTAAAAATAAAATTACCTACAAACTATTGATTCTCATAACCATTCTGTATAAGCATTTAAGTGTGTACAAACAAATGACTGACGTTAAATCAAATTGTTAGAGTTAAATAGCAATACTTGAAATCATTGTAAAACTATTGTTGGATAGAATGTTAAAACTATTTAACTGTGTACTAACAAATGAGATCAAGCTTGTTTAAGATATTACCAACAAAATATTTGCTCACAAATCATGTATCATCATCATTATCATATCGCGCTGGTAGCACGGATATCCCTGACCCTCTCTCACCACTCCTCCCTATCGTTCATCGCCCTAGGTAGGTCTTCAGGACAACATCCCGTATCCTCACATAGCTGCTGAATGTATGTTCGTGCTGGTCGTCCTGATTTTGCACGGTCATGTGTGGGGGTCCATAAGAGTACATCTCTTATGAGTTCGTCCCTGCTTCTCCAGCAGTGTCCTGCATGTCTGGTTCGTCTAACTTGAATCGTTTTCGTGATAGGGGGCAGGTAGCCGTACAGTTGGTGTCTTGTGGGGTGTTGCCGCCAGGACTTGTATACTTTATATATATGTGTAAAGAGGATTTGGCATTAAATAACCTTCAAGTGTTGATATGCCAGAAAACCAAACCAAACCAAACATATACAGTCGTGACCCTACGTTAAATTGACAATGGGCCTGTAGTTAAATACCTCTTATACGTCACGCGCTTGTCTGTATATACATTAATATATTTAATATATTTCATCATTTGGACATATACCCACTGATATTGACTGTTAGTTACTAAAATTGTGGCTGGGCACAAAATAAAGAAAGTTAACACTCATCGTTGACGTAAAACTAACTTTAACGTTTTATCAATTCAAATCTTGCGAAAGTTCATGTTATTCATCATAATCACAGATAATTTCTCGGTAAGTGAATGTCTTAATTTCTAATTACTCCAAAAAATATTTTTTAATGCGCCCAAAAGGTTTCTTATTACTAAAACGTGTTTTGACATCATATTCTGTGTCAATTTTTTTCTTAATTTCAACTTGATTTCCTATAAATTTCTCTCTGACAAATTTGAAAACAAGGAAACACTACTTTGGTGATTCATATGATTCTAATAACTGAATGCATTTCTTCAAGCCAAAAGCATAATTCACGATTGGCAAGAGTTCGAAGAAGAATTTAGAAAATGATTTCTTCCTGAATTATTCGTACCACTTGATACAATTACAAAATATTAGCTGAATTTGCAAATACATAATTTCTGTAGAAGCCAAGCAAAGATAAAGAGACTGAGTTGGGGGTTGGTTATAGTGAATATCAACACTTGTTGGATTATTTCATTCCGCAGTCTATCATTTTTATTTTCTTTATATTTGCAAGTAAATAATATTGTTTCTACTAGCTAATGATTAACACTGGGAAAGAAATATAGCCTCAAATAATTATTTGCAATTTAAAAAATGATTGTACACTTTTATAGGATTTTAGGAAGTCATAATGATTTATACACTATTATCTAGTTTATTGTAACTATTCAAATTTAATGATAATAATAATGACAATAATAATAACACCATAAGGACGATCTACATAAAGGCAAAAATAGATTAGATGCAGCAGAATAGCAAGTGTAGGTTATGTGGTGATAGACGAAACGATCAATCATAAGAGAATGCAATAATTCAGCACAAAAAGAGTATACCACTAGAAACAATTGGGTGGGTAAAGTAATCCACTGAGAATTGCACAAAAAATATTGATTTGACCATACGGACAAGCGGTATATGCACAACCCAGAATTCTTCCAGGAGAATGAGAAGCACATATTTCTCTGGGATTTTGAGATACAAACGGATTACCTAACGTCGACTAGTCGACCACGCCTAGTTACAGTAAACAAAAAAAGAACCTGTTTAATTGTGGACTTTGCCGTCTTCGAAGATCACTGAGTTAAAATTTAAAAAAAAACATTGCCAGAGCGTTTTAAAAAATTATAGTGCATGAAGTACATGGTGATACCAATTGTGGTTGGTGCTGTTGGTGTAATCCCCAAAGGATTGAGAAAAGGACTGGAAAACTTGGAAAAGAGGACCAGTCGAGACCATCCAGACTACAGGATTATTAAGATCGGATAGAATAATGAGTCGTGGAGACTGAAGGAGACATGCTTTCACTCCAGTGGGAAACCATCAGTTAATGCTGGAGTGAAAAACTCTAATAATAACTGTTATTTGATTGCACACAGTTTTATGGTTTCAAATATTCCTATGTTTAACCAATAGATGGGCCCCTCAGAAGTACTATTAGTCCGAGTCATTGAGAACCAGTCAACGAAGCAGTGAATCCACATTCCCTGGAGTCTTATCAGCGGAGGTAGTTTAGTGTAAAACCAGGACACGCGTTTTGGTGGTGTGAATTCTTACTCCTGACCAAGCGATGCAGTGCCGTTAAAGATGTTTGATGTTATAAATAATGTTTAATAATAGGTATCAAAAAGAGAAAAAAGTTTCTTCTTCTTCTTAACCTAACATATATTGAATTCTTTGTGTATGTTTTTGATAGGCTACGGATTTAATGACCCTCTCTCATGGTAATATATATATATATATATATATATATATATATATATATATTAACCAACCCCTCTGCTCGGGCAGGATATGACACAAGGTCAATTTTTAAGCGGAGTTTAACAGGTTTGAATTCAGAGTTTTCCTTCTCTTAGACTAGTTGCCTCATCAAGGCTAAAGAACCCAGTCTGTCCTACTACAGAGCCATGGCTGGAGGGGGAATTATTGGATTCATACCTTTCCCAAGGGCATTAGTACTATAGTGAAATGCAATCAGTCTCGTCCAGTATTCGAACTTGTGTCGCCGTGTCCATTTTCTACGACGATAACCATTACACTACTGGCGCCTCCATATATATATATATATATATATATAGAGAGAGAGAGAGAGAGAGAGACTGACAGACGGAAAGACATCTAAGTTTGAATGTCGTAGACATACTCAATGGTGCTTTATGACAGTAAATTCTCTGCCTTTGCGATCACAAGACCAATTACTTGTTAATAATAATTGGTCAGATAATCACATAGACCAGAAACTTGCAGTCACCAAGCGCTGTTGACTCTATCTACGCTATTTGAATTTGGGTCTACATATACTCTATTACTGACACTGAGCACTCGTTATTTGTAAATATAGCAAATTATCAAACTATATTATGAAGATACATTCTTACTTCATCTGTTTTAGAATAAAATCTGTGAGCCTCATCATGATTAGAATATAGAAGAGTGAAGTAATTAGAAAACCTGAAACTCTTTGAAAAATTTCATCAATTTTGCACAAATGGAAATCTATTATGTTTTGGTTCCTATCCTCCCAAAGAACATAAGAAAGAAAATATAAACATCAGAGTAAAATATGAGAAAATAATATTCAATCGCTTGGCAACATTTGTAAGATTAAAGACTTACTGCGAGTTTATAATTAGCCATAGCCGCTTGGCTTGTCAGCAAGTTAAGAAAACTGATCTTTTCAAAGGAAAACGTACATAACCCTTGAGAGATGTGAAGAAAGAAAATAGTTACAAAAAATATCCTTTCCTGAAGAGCCAATCAGCAGCTCAAATTATGTGACACACGAGTAGATTGTAAATAGAGAACGACAAACAGCACCTAGACTTTGCGTGTGTGATTCTCTTATCTTATGCCCTAATGATTAGGTAAACAAACATCTATTTTGCGCTGATATCACATATGATTTGCGGATAATTTAATAAAGACAATTCCTGTTGATTAGTGTTGAAAAATGAAGCGAAGTAAATGACTTAAAATTAAATCGAAGCGAGCCATATTTCTCTAAAAGTTTATTTCGTGAAAGTTTGCTTATGCTGGTGGAAAGTAATTGCCGAATGAAAGTCTACTTTAGATTGAGATCGAGATATTTAGCGTAAGTTATTTGATCCAATGAGACGTAATTAAGATAGGAAAAATCAATTGAAATATCGCCCAATCAGTTGGGGTTGTAGAATACACCGACTGCATCTCTTCAGTGTCCTGGATACGACATTAAACTGTGATGATGATGATGTTTAAGCCTTGCATCTTTCAAGAATATGGAGTACACCTTCGTTGCCATTACTCTCAGAACCACTATAAGTCTTAGAATAGTAACAATTAGGGTCCTATCAATGAGTCAAATAAAACTGTTCACTCGTTTACTTAGGATTATTGTTATTAGTTGAAACTAACTGCTCTTTGCAAACTGTATTAGATAGGAATGCTTGATAAATAGAATTACTAATGTTAAACTACAATAGCTGAAACCATTTAACTGTGTACAAACAAATGGTAAATACTAAATAGACTTATTAGCGTTAGAAAAGAATAATTAAAACCATTTAAAATGACCTCTAAAAATTTGTTCTAAAATAAAGTTACTAACAAAATTGGCTGAGAAATAAATTATATATATAAGGGATTGTCATTACATAACACTTAAAAGTTGATATGGCATAAAAAATCAACCAATCAATCGAATTTTTATGTATAACTTCTGCATTTAAGATTTCTTTCAATCTGGTACTCAATCCATTGAGAACATTACAGTAAATTTACCTCGGTGACAATTACTTTCGTAGCGGGTTGATATTTTATTGGTTGCCTCATATGTGTAATCTTCAGCTTGACTTAGTTTAGTATAATAAATACGGAAACTGGACATTGGGTTGGTTGGTTTGCGTGTCAAGTCTTAGTGGGTTATTTAATGCCAAATTTTGGCTTTTTGCAAGGAATCATTCGGGTTCAAGCAACTAATGATATTCATCTGTAGAAAAAATGTTAGCTTCAAGTTACTATTCCTAATAAAGATAATTTGAACGCATATCATTATCAGTATTCCTATCAGATACAAATAGTTTATATCAAAACCATTTTGTCGAAGCAATAGTGTTTTCAAGTGACAAATTATTATTAGCTTCAACTAATTATTCCTAATGCAAATTTGTACAGAATTGTATGATTTCAAATGACTATTCCTATTTAATGAAAATTTGTGTGCACACTATTTTGTGGTCTCATGAATTCATACCAAGCACTAATAATTTTTAAACCAATATATCAATCCATAGATGTGATCTAACAGGTGCTACCGCTCTGAATCACAGAAGACTTGGCAACAGAAGGTGGTACTTCCCAAAATCCAGATCTCCAAAACTGGAGCCTCACAACTGGTTGCGTTTTAACTTCATACGAGGAATACTCCTTTTAAATCAAAATTATTTACCAGTAATTACATGGTTTCATGTAAGTATTTGAATTAGATAATTTGTAAACAGGTATAACTTTGATTATTCTAACATGAAATTTCTATGGTTTCGTGTATCCCAATCGAATACTAATAATTTTAACAAAGATATTCTTCACAGTAATAATTCTTATTTGATGATAATGATCTTTTGTTTGCACAAAGTTTCACCGCTTTAAGTATTCCTTATATTAAGAATTTTTAGATGGATCTATTATACCCAGAGAGAGTTGCCTAGTAGGCTGAGTCTGTAGAATACACCGACTGCAACTTTGCAGAGAGGTAAGACCCCCCACTCCAATAAGTGTCCTCGATATGACACTAAAAAATTTGATAGTGAGATTCCAGTGATGCTAGGACTTTGGGGAATGCAGAACACCCCTTCATTACCATCCCTCCCAGGTCTACTCTGGCCCGGAGTGGTAGTACCTAGTCGAGCCCTATCCATGGGTTAAATAGAACTAAATTGCGTAATTATGCTAAACTGAATTGTTTGAATTAGAACTGTTTGACTAAACTGAATAGCTTGAAATAGAAATATTTTTGACAAACTGTGTATTCATGCTAAATTGAATTGTTTGAGAAAGAACTGATTTTTTGTATAAAAATGGATTTGGCATTAAATAACTTATATGGAGGTGCCCGTGGTGTAATGGTTATCTTCGAAGGGGAATGGACACGGCGATACGAGTTCAAATCCTCGACGAGACTGATTGCATTTCACTTAGCACTAATACCCTTTGGAAAGGTATGAATCCAATTATTCTCCCTCCAGCTATGGGTAAATAGTAGGACAGACTGGGTTCTTTAGCCTTGGTTAGGCAACAAGTCTAGGAGAAGGAAAACTCTGAATTCAAACCTGTTAAACTCCACTTAAAAAATTGACCCTCAGTCATATCCTGCCCGAGCGGAGGGGTTGGGTAAATAGGATTAAATAGGATTAAATAACCTACAAGGGTTGATATGTATAAAACCCAAACAACCAACAACCCAGAGAGAGGACTCTGATAGCCACGAAGGGATGATTCAACTCTATCTAAAGCTCTAATTTCACCACCAGATGTAGTTTAGTCTCTTAGCCAGGATAGCACTGGGTTAAAGTTTGTTGTTTATTAGTTGGTTGGTTTTGTGGCGTGTCAAACTTTACTGGTTTATTTAAGTCAGTTGTTTAGTAAGTAATATAGTTTCAAGTAACAATGTTAATCATTTGCAAATAATCATTTATTCAAATATTCTTAATACAAATAATGTGCACAGTTACACGGTTTTAAGTATTTATTCTTATACTAGTTATATACATGCAATAAAGGTCAGTCCTAGTTGGTAATGAAGATTATTAGACGTAATTCATCAGTTTCGTATCCCAATACGAAACAAATTTGTACCTAAGTATTTTGACTGCCGTCCATATCGTGATATTCTTTGTCTACGCCGTCTGGAAGAGCAATATGTCATATGCTTATCCACCCCTACCAAGAAAACCCAGAAGGGTGAATAAAAATGACGATTCTTTTAGTGAAGCTGATCGTTAACTTATCGGGTTTTGAACAAAACCTGTGGCCGACTTTTCTTAAAAAAAACAAGCATATGGCTGTGTTTAGGTCGTTTACATCTTCGTATACCCTCGGTAGCAATATCTCCTCTCAAAGTAATGTCAACATACTTATGAGTAAGGCTTGAACTGTTTAACGACCATCTGGATATCTGATTCCTCTGATAAAATAAAACTGGAATTCTAGCAACCTGTAGTACTAATGAATGATTGCCCTACTTAGACTCTCGCGAAACTTTTGACGGAAAAGCTAGGTGATAATTGCACAATGATGCTGGATGTTATTTTGAACAAATCATGAAAGCAATATGCTATAAAGCAGCTGTTATATGGCCATTTATCTCCTAATACACAAACCATCCAATTACGACTAAACATGCTTGAAACTGCTGGACAAGTAAGGAACTCACCAGCGAGGTTCTTTTATATACACAAGTTTTGGCCGGCCAGCAAAAATTTATATTCATCATGTCTGTGCAGATACTGGAGGTCGTCCAGAGGACTTACCCAGAGTGATGGCCGATTCGCACAGATAGCGAGAGCATTAAAGGAATCTGTACAGTCGATACACCTTGATGAGCAGGCAAAACTAGACGAGCTGCGAACAACGCTGCCACACCCCATTTAGCAACAAATAAGGATACAGAGTAAATATATTCTTCAGTGGTTGTGTTTTCGAAATTTTTTCAGTAAAAATAATCGATTATTGAAAGAATGAAATAATTAGCAACAACTGATGAAAAAATATGTATGAATGTAAATGATGTATACGATTACGTGCGAATAATTTTCTGTGTTTTGTTTTAAAGGATACATCTGTTGTCTGTCAGTGTATTGGTAGAACAAAGGACTGTTTCTCAAACATAGACTCCCTATAAATCCATATACGTATATGTTTGTGAAGAATTTCGTTTAAAGTCTGTTTCTGGTCTTTTGCATTGTGCGAGTAATAATGTTTATGCTATTTTTATTTTATACACAGATTATAGAATATGCCTTCTTTTAATTGCAATAGCTTTAAACAAAGATGTATGCGCCAAGTAACGACGTTTGAATGTATTTTATGTTAGCTTTTTTTTAAAACTTTTGTATGTTATCAGATACTATGTATATGAACGAAAGTTGACTATAGTTAAGTATCGCTCTACGGTAGTTGTCAAATGGAGATACTAAGAAAGCTTATTAAGATCCAAGGTGACAATAAACTAACAAAAAAATAAGGATCAAACTCTCAACATAAGCTTTATGAATGACTAACTTGATAGTCATAGCTCAACCAAAGTTGACATTAGATATTTACAAACTATATTTTACACAAGCCCCATAATGATAAAAGTAAAGTAAAGTTGGCGACCGTAGTCGAGGGGCGAACAGAAGGCTCCTTTTTCAATAGCTACTACACCGAAGTGCAGGGGAGGGCGCTACTCTTTTCCCAGGATTGCTCCACTTTACCCTTGATACGTACCTTATATTGCTGAGTGTTAAGCAAGTAGGTATCAAGTACCATTTTTAAAGTCTTTGGTATGACACGACCAGGGATTGAACCCAGGTCTCCCGGACCATTGGCGAACACTCTACCCACTAGGCTAATGAGCCGGTCAAATGGATGAATATATACTTCCAATAACGTATTGAATAATATTTGTAGTTATTCATGTCAACTGTCTTAGCAACAAGGTTTACTTGGCGTTACACACTTCCTATACCATAACCTGTTGGGGGTACTATGCCCAATATTTCCTTTCATCATATGTCTTACATGAAGAGGAGTCATTTGTTTCTTAGATTCTTAGGGCGGTCCGATAATTATATCCATTCATGGGAATTTTCCTGTCAATGGGTGTTAGTTGGCAGCGTCCATCTCTTCGCCAAGTAAAATTCAAAAGATTGTATTGGGTTACATGGTCCCGGCAAAATGAACGATTTCTGGCTTGACAATTACTTTATAATAAATACTCAATTAAGAATTTAAATTTAAAACTGAATTTGAATGAGAAGGATTGAAGATTACGTGATTTTTTCTGAATACAGAATCTATGATTTAAAAAAATGTAAGTAGACTCGGTGCATTTTTGTTTGTAGATTTCACCAGGACTGTTGGTAACGCGAGAGAGGTATATGATTATTTGGAAAATATACGTCTGTATATTCATATACATATCTATTTTCATGCACATGCGTAAATTGGATGAAATAGGACAGAATAGGAAAACGAGAAAATAGTCGACGTTTAAAATAGAAACCTTTTTGTGCATGTGTTGATGAGTCAATAAAAATATCTCAATGTGCAAACATTATTTCTTCCTTTACAAATACGTGTGCGAGAAAGAGTGTGCCTTTGTTGGTGTGCATTTTAGCTACTATTCCTTTAAGTAAAGGGAAAGACATTAGAAAGAAATTGTGAGGTTTCGTCAAAAATCTCAATACGCAAACAAATTAGGAGGATGAAAAAAAACAACGAAGAAACATAAAGAAAAGAAGAGAGAAAGAGGTGAAGAATGAAAGGAGAATCTAAAACAACTGAAAAAGGAGGAGAAAAATGAATAAACAATGAAAAAGAAATACAAATGAAAGTATGTGGTAAACAGAAAAAAAAGGAAGAAAAAAAATGGAATGTAAAAGAAGGAAAAAGAAAGAAGGTGAGAATGAATAAGACGAAGAGAGAAGTAAAGTAGATAAGAGAATGTAAAGAAGCGAAAGAAAAAAGAGATTTTTGCTCATCATATTTTAGGATTGGCTCAAGGCAGCAAGTTCGAAAGAACCAGTGAGTATCAAAGTCACAACTTGCCTAGTCGGTTAGGGCTGTACAATACACCGACTGCACCTTTGCACAGGGGTAAAAAACCCCACCACCAACCAGATCCTGTATAAGACACAAAACAATCTGATGGTGGGATTCTAGTAATGATGGGGCTTTGGGCAATGCGGAGTACTCCTTCACTGCCATCGCTCCCAGGTTCACTCTAGTCCGGATTAGAAGCACCTGATAGGGGTCCTCTCTATATGTTAAATAGGTTTCCTGAGTTGACTGGGTTTTTTTGCATTTAAACAGCGTAATTATGCTAAACGGAATTGTTTAAGATAGAAATGTTTTGACATTTCAACTGCATACTTATGCTAAACTGAATTGCTCGAAATAGAACTGATTTGACATCTAAACTGTTTACTTATGCGAAACTGAATTATCTGAAATAAAACCGTCTTGACATTAACTCTGTGTATTGGTCAGTCGGCTGGGCCTGTGGAATACACCGACTGCACCTGTGTAAGACTCCCCCAAAGAATTCCTGATATGACACTAAGCAATCTGATGGTTAGGTTCCAGTGAGGCTGGGGCTTTGGGAAATGCAGAACACCCCTTCATTACCATTGCTCCCAGGTCCACTCTCACCCAGAATGGTAGCACCTGATTGGACCCTATTCATGGGTTATATAGAACTAAACTGTGAAATTATGCTAAACTGAATAGTTTGAATTAGAACAGTTGACTAAACTGAATAGCTTGAAATAGAAATGTTTTTGACAATTAAACTGTGTACTTACATTTAAACTGCGTACTTATGCTAAACTGAATTGTTTGAAATGGAACTTTTTGTTATTGAAACTCTACTTTGGCTAAACTAAATTGTTTAATATAGAACTGTTTTGACATTTAACTGAATGTAAACAAAATCTATATTTATACTAAACTTAACTGGCTGAATTGGAACTGTTTGAATAAACGGAATAACTTGAAATAGAAAAGTTTTTGACAATTAAACTGTGTACTCGTGCTAAACTAAATTGTTTGAAATAGAACTTATTATTTGTATAAAAATGGATTCGGCATTTAATAACCTACAAAGGTTGATATGCCAGTTGCAGTTGTAGTGATCTGTAATACCTACTTTTAAAACATTGTCGGATGATGTGGCAACACAAAGGAAAAAGAAATGCAGAAAAAGGGAATTATGTAAAAAAAGGAAAGGCCAAAAAGTGGAGAAGCATAAAGTAAAGGAAATATACGACAAATGATGAAGATAAATCAGAAGAAAGAGAAGCTAAGTGTAGAAAGAAGGAAGAAGAACGAGGGTAGATATATCAAGAAGAAAAAGCAAAGAACGAAGAGTTGCAACAAAAGAGAAATAAGGACCGAATGAAGAAATTAAAAATGAAAATAAAAAGGAGAAAAAAGAATTGAAACAGTAAGATTGCAGGGAACTTTTTTTTAAAGAGTAAATGAAAAATTTTTGAGATTTTCTTTTGACAAACACAATTTTTTGTATCGAAATACTTCCCTTTCATATCTCCAGACAAGTAATTCCATAATATGGATGCCCCTTCGTCCTTCAGAGATATAAATTCACCAAGAATATATTTGTTTTTTCAATATAGACTTATTCGTGAAAACGAGGTGCTAACACCAAACCGACAAGAATAAGGCACTAAAGCATATATATATATATATATATAATTGTATGTGTGAACTTCTAATGAATTGAATATGATTTGACAATCCTCAATGGGATTTTCTTTCACTTTGTGTTGGCTATAGGTCAGTTCATTGCAGTTAATCAGAACAGCTTTTCAATGCGTGTGAATCTACACAGAAATTTGGCTGTTTGGACATTTTCCAATTGTTCTTCTACATACCTCCTCCTTCTCACTCAACCACGTTCTCTCTATAGAGAATAGTAGCTAGAACAGAGGAAAAGAATGTTCGATGCGGTCTCGTTCTACAACCACAAACCAATGCACACACACAAACACTCAATTCCGTATAAGTAAATGTTACTTCTGTCGTTTATTTCCTTGCAATTTTCAGAATTAAATGTGGATTGGGAATATTTATTATGTGCATGCATGCATATATGCTGACAAAAATGGTAGTCTTGGTGGACATGCGCACTGGTTAACGTTCCAAGCAAATTCGTCTTACATAAGAGAAAAAATACAAAAATAAATTATTGTATGTAATGAGAAAAAAAAAGACAGATGCCTATGAAAGCAAGCAAGCACACACACACACACCCACATACATACATACATATATATATATATATATATATATATATATATATATATATAACACTGGTTCCAGTACACTCCTTGTTTGTTCATAGGTCCGTATCAGCGGTTTAAATAGATTGTTTTTATGGGGTGGAGTTATCGGCTACACGTCTTCAATTCCCCGCTTGCTGTAACTGAGCTTTGGAATTGTTCCCTTTTTTTTTTTTTTTTTTTTTTTTTTTTCAAAGTGAGTTTCTGTGCGTTTCACTGTTGGTAAGATTACTCCAATTTCCCCACTATTTAAGCTTAGCTAAAGGACAGTAGCGGATTAATGAATTTCTCATAGGAATTATTTCAGAGTCAAAAAAAACGGACCCGAAAGAAATTCAGTTAAATAATTTTTTCGCACCAATGACCATGATGCACAGCATTATATCCTCTACATATTCTGTTTCTGTCTGTCTGTCTCGATAGATAGATAGATAGATAGATAGATAGATAGATAGAATTTATGAAGTGTATTTATATATGAATATGTATGTATGTGTCTATGTATGTACGAAAGTATGTATATATGTATATGTGTGTCTGTATATCTATATGTATGTATATGTATATATATATTAATGTATATATATATATATATATGTCTGTGTGTGTGTTTGTGTATGTGTGTGTGTATGTATATATATATGTATCTGTATATGTGGATGTATATATGTACATGTATAATATATATATATATATATATATATATATATATGTATATATATATACATATATATGTGTGTCTGTGTCTATATATGTATATATATACATATGTATATATATATGTATATATGAGAGTATATATAGGTATATATATATATATATATATATATATGCATATATATATGTGTGTGTATGTATATATAAATGTATATATATATATATGTATATATAGATATGTACGTATATATATGTATATATACATGTGTATATATTAATATGTATATATGTATGTACATATGTATATACATATATATATATATGCATATATATGTATATGTATATGTATGTATGTATATAGTGACGCGAAATTGGACTAAAAATCCCAAAACGGGACTTTATTTTCGCACGTGTGAAGACGGGGCAGGTTGGCACTTGATCCCCAACAGAATAAGTCCTCGTTCAGAGTTTTTCTCTCGGGCATATAAGAACTGGCATATTACGTGAGGGATCAATTTAGAGCCAGACTGACCGCCGCTGGCAAAGGGGTTCCAAATTTCACACTATCACAAACCCACCAGGCCGTTAAACTTCCTTCCCCTTGACAATGGAAGATAATGAGCCTATAGGTTTTAGTCGTAATAATATTATATTGTAGTAGTCGGCAACTCCGGTTTCCCGTGTGATATTTTAAAGGAATTAATAGGACAATTCAAAGCAAGATAACATAAGGCGAATAGAAGCTGAAAAGAAAATGTGACAACAACAAATTCGTAGTAGAACGGCAAAGAACAACTCAGACCAGGTGGTAACATAAAATACATGAATTCCTTTACTACAGTTATATACACTTTCAAAGTGTCAAAACATATAATAATTGGACAGTCCACGAATATAAATGTCTTTTCTTGACTTCTGTTTTTCTTCAAATTGAGAGAGAAAGAGAGAGTGGTATACAAAATTTGGGTATAAAGGAAAAATGTCCCCAAAGTTACTTATATTATTTTTCGATGGTGTTCCACTGGAGAATCTTTCTTCTTTCACGGGCTAATAGACTTTTCTATTTTTTTACACAGCCTTGAAGAACCTGGGGTCCTTCGTGTCTCAGGTATACTTTTGTCTTCAACCCGGAATACTGGCTATGGTTCGTCTGCCCGCTACGAATCCTGCCAAAAAACTAATCTTTCTTACTATCTATATATGTATATATATATATATATATATATATATATAAGAATTTAAATATGTACATATATAAGTATATATAAGTATATAAATGCATATATATATATGTATATTTATATGTATACATATATATATATATACATATTTATATATATATGTCTACGTATATATATAGATGTGTACATATATATGTATATTAGCTATATATATATATATATATATGTATATAGGTATGTATGTATATATATGCGTATATATATATATATATATTTATACATATATATATAGGTATATATATGCGTATATATATATATGCCTGTATGTATACATGTATATATACATATATATATGCATGTATATATATAGGTCTATATATATGTGGATGTATATATATATATATATATATATATGAGTGTGAAGGTAAATATATATATGTATATATATGTATGTATATATGTTTACATATGTGTATATACATATATGTGTATATATATATGTATATATAAATATATATATATATATGTGTGTGTGTATGTATGTGTATATATATATATATATATATGCATTTATATATATATATATATATATGTAAGCGTATGTATATACGTATGTACGTACATGTATATATATATATATATATATATATAGTGACCGAGTGGAAACCGCCCATTGTTTACTCTGCACAAAAGATAATAAAAACGTCTTTTTGAGGCAAGAAATTAAGGATCCCTCTTTACCGAAGTACAAAAATAACTTTAAACATTTGAGTTTATTTTTTTTATTGATATTTAGTACAATTAACTAGGCCAAAGCAGTGCGTATGTGCGTATTTTTCTAACGGCATATGGACATGTTATGGGTTATCTAAGGCTTAAATGTAATGCAGATATTAATTAATGATATTGTTTTATACCAATCTTATCCTTCAATCAAAATCATATGATTTCAATTCATTATTCCTATTTAGTAATATGAATCATTGTTTACGTTGTTATCTTGTTTTTGAGTTTTAATAACCTGGAAGTATCAGTTCCCCTATAGTGTAATTAAAACGGAAGTACTGGTTCTGCGTTTGTTTTTATCAATTCAAAGGATGTTGGACTTTCTTTCTTGGGAAGAAACATTTGTCTAGAGCCTAGAGTCGAATATATTACAAATACCTTTCCGTCCAATTGTGAAAGTTTCTCTAGTTATCAAGTAATTATATCGACAACAAAATATTCGCACACAGTTGTATGGTTTCCTGTATTCCTACCTAATAATCAAACATATCTAATTGACCCATAAATGGGGATATGATAGGTATTAGGTGTTCAGGTACGACTAGATTAAGAATAATAACAATAAAGTGTTACTCTATCCGCAGAGCTCGAGAACTGGAGTTTCACCATTGGATGCAGTTTAGTTTCCTATCCAGGATACGCCTTGTTGAATAATCTTATCCCTCAGTAGGGGATATATTCAACGTATTCTAAGCCTCCCGAAGGGGCGTGATATCTGAATTGAACGCGGGCCGTGGAGCGTGCACACAAGTTTGGAAAATTATTAGCAAATACAAAGTTAAACAGAATAGTTATCTTTCTTTGAACTAATTAACAAGTGGTCGGAAGATCTTGTAGCGTAGTTACTTACGTGCTAGACTGCAACATCGTTACAAGCGAGTTCGATCTTCAGATGCAATATTACCTTCAGTTTCGTTTGTCTACAGGGATGGCTTTGGCATTTTATAACCAAAGAAGGTTGATAAGGCCATTTGATAAAGAAAACAAACCGAACCAACTATCTTTCGCAAACATATACTAGTAAACAAGGTTGTAATTTTATTTTCATCAAACAAAACAAAAAGTCTAATTTTGTCATTCATTAACATGCAGATGGATTTATAACGGAATAAAGAACATCTGCACTTTAGATGCATATCTGGTATTCTAAGCTTTGCCGACAGGACTGCGACAGCAGATAGTCCCAATTTTTTTGTCAAACACTTACATAAGTGGCACACGTGGTTTAATGTTTATTGTTGTTGGAATTGAACGCAATAACCTAAATTTAAGACCTGGATAAAGCTCTTTGTTTTTCAGATAGCGCTAATATCCTTGTGATGGGTAAATACGAAGGCAGACTGGGCTCTTTAACTTTGGTGTAGCTACTGGTCAGGAAGGAAAACAATGAAACCTGTTAAATCCGATTTAAAATTGACCTTACGCCAAATCCAGCTCACGCAAAGGGGTTGATAAATATGATTGGAAATATGATCATGCATATACTCAATGATATTGACACAGAGAAAATTGAAAAAAAATTCTTGGAATGTTAATTATTCAGAATCTGTCATTTTTTTTCCTTTCAGTATATTTACCTCTACTTTATGTGCCTCATTAAAATGCAAAAAAAGTTTCGGTAGTTTTTGTGGGTTGATAATACGTTGTGTCACAGCATCAAAAGAAAGTGTTATCTGGAAGTTTTATGCGTTTTTAAATGCAAATATTGCATGCGGTTTCCAAAATGAATAGTTGAATCCTAAGTCTGGATTTCAAATAATCTGGGTTAATGTGATCAATTAGATTTAGTCAAGGAATGCAAAAAAATGAAGCTGAGTATAATGATGGTCTTTTTCAATTAGATATCTCTCCCGAAAGAAAAAAATAAACTATCATTTTATACAGCCCATGAAAAAATGTCTAAATATCTTTAGAGTCACGTTTCTGACAGGAACTAATACTCTGGAGGTGCTCGAGGAGTAATGATTATCGTCATCAGAAATGGACAGGCGACCTGGGTTCAATTCCTGAGCGGGGCTATTTGCATTTCACTTAGTGCTAATGCCATTGGGAAAGGTATGAATCCAACTAGTCTCCCTCCGTGTATGGGCAAGTACTAGAGCAGACTGGGCTACTTAACCTCAGTATAACAACCAGTCTAAAAGGGAAACTCTGAAATTGAACTTGTTAAACTCTGCTTAAAAATGAACCTTGTGTTGAATCTTGCACGTGTGGAAGGGTTGGTTAAATACATTTAACGGATATCGACTTAAGAGATGGTTACGGTGAGCCGTGTTCAAATCGTGGCTGTGGTTGAAATATTTCACTGCACGATAAAGCTCTTGCAAAATACATGAATCCATTTCTTTCCTCAAACAATGGATAAATTGTTGAGTCGACTGGGCTCTTTAGCCCAAGTTCTGCAAACTGTGTAAAAGAACAACGATCCAAACCACCTGCTGTATTCGATAACCCTTTGTGAATTTTTAACCGTACGATTCCTCAGAGTGGGAACAATCTACCTTCGTTGATTGAATAAAGGACTCGGTTCGGAATTCCCAAATGGTTACTCGCACAACACACACCAGAAGAAGTTCTGAGGTTACATTCTGTCTACTACAAGCAAGTCAGTGAATAATATGGATTTAAAACATTAATCTTCATTCAACTTAGCTTGCTACAGAAAAATTTCATGCTGTAAACAATATACAATCTTGACAGATAATTTACAAAGCTTTTTTATATCCATCACAAATCCTGAGCTTTTAAATTAGAATGGGAAAAATATATTGTGCCAGTCTTTCAATAGAGAATGTATATCTCTCTTAAAGATCTGCGTTCGATATTACGGATTATCCTGGGCTTAAATAGTGATTGGTGGAAGACATACAACAAAGTATTGTCTGCGAAGCAGAACTTTTTTCTTTTTCTCAACGATCTTCTCTTTATTCATTAACCCTTAGAACCCTCACTCTATATCTGTTTGTTCTTCTTTCCATGGTCCCTTTTTTAAAAGAACCAAATGTTGTAATCTGCTATTTAATCTTACAAGATGTTAATTATAGGCAATAACGATTTAGATATAATATTGTTAATAATAGATAATACTGATATTAAAATTAGGATTCTCTAACCGGAATTCTAGATGCCCGGGTATTTGTACTTATAGATAATGGCGCAAATATCGGCAGCTCAGGTTCTAAGGGCTAATAATGACTGATAAGGAATGTCTTGTAAAATTTTTGTTTTGTTTTTTCTAATGCCGGTCCAAGTTAAACCACAAACATATCTGAGTGACCGATTATCTTTCATATTAGAGTGCGTAAAACAGCACGGAAAACACCATTCTCTATAAGGAATACATACTAGCAAAAATACACTGGTTATACACAAATCCAACTGTAGAAAATATTGGAAACATTAATAATAAAATTAGAAAAAATATTAAAATGAAATTGTAATTACATATACCTACGAAACATCAGCCATTTCTTCTATCACTAGGCATTTTCTCTACTAACTCTTTCCATTTTCTTTAATCCAAATAAATGAATTCAAGAAGTACTTATAGAATGTTGTTTTATGTAAAAGACTGAATCAATATTTTTATTCACTTTTGTGTTTTAATGAAACAGTCATTTTAGGAACTCTAACGAACCATTCCTGACATACTATCATTAAAAAATCAATCAATATTAATTATAATTGTTTTAAAAGGACTTTCGATTTTTCTCTATTAATTTTACTCTTCTGAAGCAATGTTTACGAAGTAAAGGCGTTATGAGTGGGACTCTACTGCATTTGATGGCATCAAATTAAAGCCTTCAGAACCTTGGAAGCTAATCAGCACTGGCAATATGATGTTTAATTTGTACTAAATTCAACATTATTTTCTCTACAAGTAAAATTCGATGATGACTCTTTCTAACGGTTCATATAAGTAATATTCTGCATTATAAGGACTATTTTAAAATAATAGAATATCACGAAAATGCGAAAGACGTTATTTTAGAGCCAGAAAATAAAATGCAATATGATCTGAAAAAAATGTTTATCATAAATTTTGTATTTAGTTTGAAGGAAAACTTTGATTTTTTTTTTATTATTCTATGTTTTTATAAAAAAAAAAAACAAGTCCGCACCGAAGCGACATTTTAGATATATTAACCCAACTCTTTTTCCCCATGGGACTCAAGATCAGCTTTTAAACCGGAGTAAAGCGTGATTGAATTTCGTTTTCCCTCTATGGTTGCTTAACCAAGGCTACGAATAGCATGAACTCAAAAGGAAACGCATCCACCTCGTCCAGGATTCGAACTCGAGTTGCCAATTCCATTTCCTACGGAGGTTACTGTTACGCTTAGCACGCCGCCTAAGCAGGAATAAAAACAGAAGCTGTATTCATGAAACCAACATTGATCAGACTTTTTGGCGTTTAACAATATTTTGAAAGGACATCGTGAAACAAAAATTTATAAAAAAATCATGACGTTGTTAGCTAGACAAGCTTTACGCAGGTGCATGCGTTTCACATAATCGAATACATTTTTGTGTCGCACGTTCACCCGCAAAATAAGGAGTCGCCGTGACGTAGAGGCTAACGTTCTGGGTTACGACATTGAAGTAAGCGTGTTTGAGCTCCTGTTGCGCTATTAAATTTACTTTCGGAGTAATACTTGAGGGAAAGGTATAAATGCCCTTATTGTATTGTTACTAATCAAGGATTATCCACATATTTACTCATGCATAAGTCGAATTTTGAAGACGGAGTTTTTTTAAAGAAAATTTCTAATAGACATCTTCAAGAGTGATATTTTTGTTTGGTTAAAGTTAAAACAATGCAAAGGATAAGGAGTAACCCATGGATTGATTAATAACATCAAGAGTCAACATAACTTTAGATCGACTTATACACGATCATATGAGGTAAATATTTTCAAAAATATTAAAACCACTGATAGTTTTAAATTTCATCGTAACAGGAATGTATATTGAACTGATATGGATGCCAATAAAATTACTGAGCGATTTAATGATTCATTGTAGTTTGACTAAATCCCAGGTTAGTTAAGTTCACAGAGAATATTTAACTCATGCTGTTAACGAATTGGTCTAACCTGTTAACCATTAGTCTGCAGTCAGAATTTAAAACTCACTTAATAGATCTGCATAGTGTAAGTCGGCTAATTTAAGAATGACCTTGAAAATTACCCTTCAAAAATCTAATTTTGTTAACCCTTGACACTATTGGGACGTACTCACCTAGAACTTCTGCTAAGCAGGTTTACCATTTAGAATTCTAGGATACTTACAAAGCTTTGCTTGCTCTCTCACAAGACCACAGAAAATGATATGCCAATAAGATTGTGTTACGCCAATATTTAAGGTTTCGTGTCTAGATTGTGAATATTCGGAATCTTGGATGGACTAATACAACCATGAAATAGGCCTGTTATCACATTATATATTAGATGTATACGAAAGCTCCCAGCGTTTTAAGTGAAACCTCAAGAATTCCCGTGAAGAGATCGTCGTTTAAATCTCGGAATAATTCCATTTGACACAAGCGTCATTTCTATATATTTTCTAGTCGGGCGTGTTATACTCAATAAGATGTTCCTACCTGATGGTCGCAGTTTCATTATGATTGCCACTACCTTCTCTATGTTAACGAATAAAATTAGTTTAGAGTGACAAATCAGCATAAAACCGCTGGGTAAATTTTTCCTGTAAATGGGTTGATGATAATTATCTGCCACATGTTACAACCTCCGATAAATAATTGATCTCTGTGGTTCTGCCTTTTCCTCGCGTCCGGTAATAATTATTTGTTTCTTGCTCGGCTAATTTTAAATGAAGAACATGAAGCTAGAAGGCAATTCTCTTTGATTCTCACCGTATTATGAAGAGACGCACAATGTTCGTTACAACAAATAAAATCTGTAAAAAGAAAATCCTTTGAATTAAAATGGATCGCCAATCATTGTTTAATGTTGAAAGATGGTGATCGGAACATTGTTTGCAGTTAGCCCTTCAAACGAGAAGTGTCTGCCTGTAATCTGTACTTGTCTTTTTATCTAGGCCGGAAAACTGACCTCGGTCCGTTAGGAAAATATCTCAACTAACAACACAGCATTAACTCTGGAGGCTGCGTGTTAATAAGTCACTGGAGTGGTACAGTATCCGTCATTCACGTCAAACCATAAATCTACGCTCGAATCTCCTCAGAGGTCTGCGCAAGAGCCAATGTTATATATAAGCCCGACTGTTGCCCAAGCTACAAGTTTCTCTCCTTCCCGACATCGATTTTATTCAAGGGAAGGCAAGATGTTAATTAGCTTGGATCATTATCACCACAGAAATTGCCAGAAACGATGTTTTGATTTCAGAATTTGCCCTATCAAGACCAGAGATCCTAACTGTCCTACTAATTTACTCATAATAGAAGAAAAGATGAATATATACTTTCGATAGTGTTTGTGCGTTATAAAACCCAAAGAGTTTGAACTCGGGCGACTGAGTCTATTTTCCTTGAATATAAACATTAAGT
Organism: Sepioteuthis lessoniana; assembly: GCA_963585895.1. Lineage (NCBI taxonomy): Eukaryota > Metazoa > Mollusca > Cephalopoda > Myopsida > Loliginidae > Sepioteuthis > Sepioteuthis lessoniana. The sequence continues at coordinate 35,339,619 of OY757924.1, forward strand.
CACACGCCCTTCCATTTTTTATTGAATAAACAGAAAGAAAAAAACCCGCAATGGATTACGTATATATCTGGGTTTGTAAATTTATTTGAGACGTCATCGACAATGCGGGAGTAGAGAAAACAGGAATCAATCCCTGGTTCAAGGAAGACCAGAGACACAATGAAATCCCGAACAAAAACATCATCACGCCAACAAATACTACAGAATAAGTCAATTGTAAAAATTGACTCATTCTATTGTATTTTTCCTAAATAAAAAATGAGAAGGAAATAAGCAACCAAGATCCAATATAAAAGTTCATTGCAATATTAGTTTGCTACTCCCAAACAAATGTTCCATCGCCACAATTAAGGCCATGTGCGAAATGGACATAGAATGTTCATAACGATAGAACATAGGAATCTCGAAATTCGAAAACACGTAACGACTTCTTGTTCAGGTACGAAACCGTTTTATTAACTTTGAGTAAAAGGTTTCGACATAAGGAGGAGAGACACAATCTTCTATGCTGTCTTATTCATTTGGCCCCCATCTCGAGCGGCCCCCCATAGGGCGCAAGTTCGCTTCATGTCTGCGAGCCCCTAAAGTCGACCGTCTTCGTCTAGTGTCTAATCTCAACTCTCTAATTTTCTTTCAATTCTCCACAAACCTCTCTCACTCCGTCACTCGCACTCCCTCACCCGTTTCGTCACCCGTTTCGTCTCGGACTATTGTGACATCTGAGTGACACCTCCATCCGCCCTCGCCCGCCCGCATTAACACCTGCCTCAATGTTGATCCTAACTAAACTCAAAGGCATGAACCGAAATCCCTTGGCCATTACGTTACACAAAGAGTTGTTACCACCTCCCAAAATGATTATAATCAATTACTGTTTGCGATTACCACAATCATTATAAGCTCTGAAGGAAAATAATTATTAAATGCTAATTATAAAGTATTTCTTCGGATACATTCGTTTTTATTTACATTTATATTGTAAATTTTATAAATAAAATGTGACTCTATACATGAGGTCGACCTTTTTACTTTTTCTCGTTCCTGAAAAGAAAATATTATTTCCCAATTTTTTATACTTAAAACAACTGAGAACGATACATTTTTTCTTCTAAATTTGCTTTTGTGACTTCAGTAATGAAATCTTTGAATTGACCCCTTTTTCGGAATATTTCTGGTAAATACTTATGCTTTGTCTATTTGGTAGCGTGTTCGCCAATGGCCCGGGAGACGGGATTCAATCCTAGGTCGAGTCATATCAAAAACTGGTACTTGCTATCTCCTTGCTTAATACTCAGCATTATAAAGTACATATCAAGGGTAAAGTGGAGCAATTCAAGGAAAGGAGTAGCGCTCTTCCCTACACCTTGGTGTTGTAGCTATTGAAAAGGGAGCCTTCGGATCGCCCTCGACTACAGTCGCACTCTTTACTTATGCTGGGTACTTGTAGAGAATATTTTTGTACGACTTTAGTATAAATATAGGTAAACTTCGATTAATATATAATTATACTCAGACCTTATCCGCAAATTTGCACATTTTTACAAGGAAAATAATTTAATTTCTAAATTCAGAGCAGAAAAGTAAAATCTGTGGCGAATAATGGTTATTTTCTATTCTTTTTTAGTTAAATTATTAAGAAATGACACACAACAAAATAATCAAGAAATGACACATACTACAAAAGAACAAAATGTCTGATACATAATCTAATATAAAAGAAAGCTTTTAGGTTTCTTTTGGTGTGTGTTTGTGGTGATCTATGTTGTTTTTTTGGGGGGGTATTTTTTAGATCCTGTTAAAAAATGCTGTTAAATCAGTTCTATATTGAATCCGTTAACAGTCATCTTGTTTTCTGTAGCTGTATTAAACAAGCATTTGAAGCACAAAAAAGTAATTGCTTTCAGCAAAAGAATCCAACGTCTGAAAACTTTCTCATCTGATATCAAGTAAAGAAAGATGTTTCCACCTACGTTTTCTTTACATGATTGAAGTAAACTAACAGAAAGTTAATGTTACTGTTTACTTTTTCTAAATACCAGCCAAAAGCGTTGACCGTTGCAACGAAATTACACAGACAGTTATTGATGATGGGATTGAGCCAAAAAAATCCATATTTGGAAACGTCCGGGCTGGTTTATTGATGTAAGTGTATTGACATGACACACTAGTCGACATTGCAAGGTCGTCTACTACCAATTTTTACTTTGCTTTTATTACTTTTTTAGGGGAATCCTTCAATGCACACACATTGAGAAATCTTGTATCAGTTAAATGAATTTAATAAGGTTTCTACGTTTAACAAAACAAAGCATTGCTGAATCACAATTGAAATTTGGAGATTTTACGATCAGTATTTTTTTACATACATACAAAGGGAAGTTGGGTGATTGAAGTAATTGGTTTAGGTTTTCCCCATTGGTGCCTGGATTAATTATGATTTTGATAGTTACTAATATCCCCCTTACAATTGCATTTCGAATGCTGATTTTTAAATCAACATGGCTTTTCCCTTTGAGTTGATTAGCGTAGCTCATGTTACTATCTTATTCCTTCTTAATTAACCTTGTGTTGTGTTGGTTTTTTAAATATCAGATATCCAACTAACTCTTTCATTTGGCTCTATGCCCCTGAGAGAATCTCGTTTTTACAGGGCTGGGCAGAGAAATCTGTTATTTATTAGACTAGTTAATATCTATCATGGAAAATTGCCACAAACATTATTTTCTTTAGATGAAGTTTAAAGTATTGACTTTTTTGGATATTGCATACAAGTGAATGAGGTATGATCACATTGACGCGTTTATATTCTATAAAATTTAAAACTTAAAATGAACTCATGTGCATAGCCTCTGCAACTTATATAATGAAATCAAGAGAAATATAGTTATCGCCTCCTACCATCAGTGACCGATAATAAAACGCCAATATTCATCACAATGTTAAGGCTATTTTGAAACAGACTCCGCCCATACTTAATAAATTGCTTCAAAATTGAGAGCTCAGTGGCAGGTGTCTACAATAGCAGATATCGTATAATGATTCCTTAAATATACTTCGATATAAAAAATATTGATATCCTACATGACCATCTCAGTTTTCGTCACTTCTTTTTATAGCATTTAAAAGCTTTCTAAAAACCCCTTTTCCAAAAAAATCTGTTCCTCCTGACGATGAACTAAGGGCAAAACTGGTTGAGAACATTAAAAATCAACAAAAAACCATCATCACTTTTACTCATTTCCAGTCTCTCTAATATTGAACATGTCCTGGCGGCAACACCCCACAAGACACCAGCTTTTCGGTCACTTAGTTCCCATCACGAAAACTATACAAGTTAGTCGAGCCAGACACGCAGGACACTGCTGGAGAAGCAAGGACGAACTCATCAGTGATGTACTCCTATGGACCCCCACATTTGGCCAAGTAAAAGCAGGACGACCAGCTCGAACATACATACAGCAGCTATGTGAGGATACGGGATGTAGACCTGAAAACCTGCCAAAAACGATGAATGATAGGGAGGGGTGGCGAGAGAGGGTCTGGGATATCCGTGCTAGTGGCACGACATGATGATGATGATGATGCTATACACGCACACACACAAATATTAGCCGACTGACATAATCACATAGTGTCTAGGAACTGACACTCGATGGTTCTGTCAGCAACAAATCTCTTGATAAAATGAAACGATATTCTTCTTTGAATGTTAACTCATGATAAATACTTTTCTTGGTATTTTACTCTTATAACTGGTCTCTCTTTTCATTTATTTGCAATTCAAAGCTGTACATCTTACTTTTTGGTTTCTCAAGATATTTTGCTCGTAGATAGGAATATTTATAAGTTCTTATGAATATTTTTGTTGAGCGCTGTATGTATGTACATATGTAAATGTTGTCAAATGGTAAATTGTTACTTTTTCTAATGTCTGGGAGGTTCGTCAAACACAAACAAGTATTGAAGGAACTGAATAGGATTATTTCCTAGATATTTAGAACCATTTTAAGGCGACAATTATATTTACATATTTGCCAATGTTCTGTTAAAATACATAATTCAAAGAAACGTACACCACTATAGCATTTGAAGGCATTTTCACTTTCGTCACAGGGTAGTGGAGAATTTTAAACATATTTAGATATTTTTGTCGTTATTCGAATGTCCGATAAAGGGATGAGCAATTACATTATTGTAGTGTTGTTTGAATTGAGGGTGATATTAATTGGGGAAATACAAAGTTATTGTCTTTCCAGTTATTTGAATCACCGTAAATACTCGTGTAATGTACGAAATTTTAAGACCAATTTTTTCCCTACTACATATGTTTTTGAAATGTCGAAGCTTACCTTGTTTCTAGAACGAACACTGCCGTAACTGTAATCAAAAGTGTCCTCGTATAAACATAGGCTATTAAATGAGATGGTACATTTTTTACTTAACATTGTTTACTTTTTATAACATTTGTGCATCCGATAAGTACAAATATTATAAACAGAAAAGAAATTTACATAAAAATTTCATTATCCTAACTAAAAGTAGGCTACATCAAAGTCTAGAATAGATTATTTATTTACGGTATTCTATTGATTTTGATTGTAATACATTAGTTTCGACAGCTTATTTAAATATTTTCTTTTTATGTCAATGACGCTGGAGGAATATGTTTGTAGGCTAACATAGCGAATAGTTAATTATATGCAATATATGATAAAACACTTCTTTGTGACTAAAAATTGGGGATTGTTGATTATGGTCATTCCTTATTCGGGTACATAAGGTTTTTGTGTTTTTATTTCTTTTCAGATATTATTTATAGATTAAGTTAATTTAAAGAATATAACATTTTAATTGAATTTTTAAAAATATTCTAACAGGTTAATCACAAATTTATCACCGTTTGATTTTGTTTACAACTGTTAATTTCGTTAATATCAGGATATTCATTTCATCCTACTAATATTAAAGTATACTACAATAACTTTTTAATATTTACATACGGCTAATGAGATATCAAATACAGCCCGACACAAAGGATACAACACTCTTTCCGGTTAACACCACTATTGTCACACAAACAGCTTCTTTTGCGCATTTTTTTTCTTTCATTTATATCAAAGTGTTCTTCAGAAAATATGACTTCTTCATTTTTATTTTTATTTTTATTTTGATGACTTTTTAACGTTGGTTTAATTTTATCGGAATTTTTATTACATTTCGTCACAAAAGACGATTAGTTGTATTAGTCATTTATATATTTAGTTGCCTTTTTCTTTAAAGATAATAGTGAAGCGTTAAATAACTAAAAAAACATTGAATTTTTATGAGCATTGAAGATTTAAATAAGATAAAACTTTTATTGGTAATGGAGAGGAAGACCAAGTAATGAGCAAGAGAAAGATAATATAAAAAACATCAATATTTTAGACTATTTAAACATCTGACAGAGAAACGCAAAAGAAAACCCTGGCTACTATATATATATATATATATATATATATATATATATATATATGCTTTTGGTAAATTATGAAACCATTAGTTTCGTTCCATCCAGTTATGAGAAAATAGGAGAGTACACATAGTACAGGAAACAGTCAAGAAGGAAACCTTTGAATTCAACCTAGCCTTACTCAGTTTAAAATTTGACCTTGTGTTGCACCCTGTTCATAATGAAATTGGGTAAATACATCACCATTAATTCACGCTGTAAGCACAGATTTCCCTGACTCTTTCTGTCCGTGAAACCATTTTCTGGGTGCAAACAAATGAGCTCTTGCTCGTTTTAAAATAAAGCTACCGACAAACTATTGACTTAAAAAATGTATGTATAAACAGGGTTTGGCATTAAATAATCATTAAGGGTTGATATGCTATGAAACAAAGTGACGTAAGCTTAACTGTGTGCAAACAATAAATAGGAATATTTGAAGATATTTGACTGTGGAAACAAGTAAGCGCTAACTAAAGTTACTCATACACTATTCACTTAAAAATGTATTATATATGTAAACGTATATATATATATATGTGTGTGTGTGTGTGTGTGTGTGAGTGTGTGTGTGTGTGTATATATATATATATATATATATATATATATATATATATATATATGAAAACAGTATTTGACATTGAATAACGATCAAAGGTTGATACACTATAAAACTAAATAGCCTTACCTAAACTTTGTCGATCAATCGAAATTAAAGGAGATACTATGAAAATCAGCTATGGCATGAATAAGAGGAAATGTACATTAAACGTTTTGACAACTTGCCCGCTGAGGATCGATTCGGTCAACAATCCTTTCACTCCATCAGTGCCGTCATATGTCAACCTTCTTGTCGAACCGTAAGATTTGCAGAAGGGAGTCCCTGTGGCGTAATGCCTAAATTACTGAATTAAGAGTTCATAGTATTCGAGTAGAACTCCACTCTCGCTTATCACTTTCACTCCCAGTTTATTAACCTTCGGAAAAATATGAACCCCCTTATTCCTCCACTTATTAGTTAAATTGAACAACTACTTTCCTTTTACAAATAGGTTTTGGGCATTAAGTAACCCACGGAAGTTGATACGCTATTAAAAATTGTATTGGCAGTATTGCATAAATCACTTATCGTACATTCAGGCTTTTCCTGTAAGAAAATCACGTGTCGTTTTTCTCTTTTGTTTTCAAAGTTAAATTCAGTTAGATTCAGACAGCACAAAGACAATTTTCACTTTGGTGTATTTACCATAAACAATTTGCATTTTCTTTTTCAATTTTATAATTTATTAGATTTTTTTAATACATCCATTCAGTATTGTTTAAATACGTTTGGTTTGGTTGGTTTGTTGGGTTTTATGGCATATCAACCTTTGTAGTTTATTTAACGCCAAATCCATTTTTATGTAAATAATCTGTTCTATTTCAAACAATTCAGTTTAGCATAAGTACACATTTTAATTATCAAAAACATTTCTATTTCAAACTATTCAAGCAGTTATATGTAACAATTCAGTTAAGTGTAAATACAGTTTCAATGTCGAAAAACAGTTCTATTTCAAATAATTCAGTTAAGCATAAGCATGCAGTTTAAATGTAAGTACGGTTTAATTTCTATTTCAAGCTATTCAGTTTACTCAAACAATTCAGTTTAGCATAAGAATGCTGTTAGTTCTATTTAACCCTATCAGGTGCTACCACTCCGGGCCAGAGTGGACCTGGGAGCGATGGCAATGAATGGGTACTCCACATTCCCCAAAGTTCCTGCACTGCTTGAACCTCACCATCAGATTGTTTAGTGTCAAATCTAGGACACTCGTTAGGGGGGGCGTACCCCTCTGCAGAGAAGCAGTCGGTGTATTCTACAGCCCCAGCCTACTGGGCAATGTTTAAATACGAAACACAATATATTTATTCTTCGATGCAATTAAAAATTTAAATCCAGCCTAGCCTCCTTCTTCTCGTGCCTCCTAATACTATTTTATCCACTTGATAGGGCTTAGAATATACAGACTGTATCCCCTCCTGAGGAATACGAATCCCCGCTAAAAAATGATGTTCTGCCTATGACTAAACTGCATCTGATTGTGAAATTCCAATTCTGGAAATCTGATGTGTTTGAAGTACCTCTTCAGTGCCATAACTCCCAGGTACACTTTGACTCGGAATGGTTTTACTAATTAGTGTCCTATCTATAAGTCAAATAGATCTGTTTATAAAATTACTCGTATTCGATAGGACCGTTTGCGGAAAAAAAACTCTTAAGAAACAACTTATTTAATAACATAAATATGAACGTACAATGAGTCAGATAGTAAATATCAAACTCACTAATTATGGTCAGTCAGCCTATCTACCCATCCATTACATCATCCGATAAATTGATATGCGGATAATGTAATTGTGGGAAGGTGAGGATTTTTACGTAGTTCGGAATATATGTATTTCAGCATTAAACATGAATATATACGTAGATAAATACACATTTATAAACTTTAAAATACATTTTTAACTAGAAGTATTTAATGGATGTATATATATCGCTTTACTTTTAACAAACATAAATGTATCCCTCGTTTTTCGTTAACTCTTTAAAATGTGTTATGTAAAGCATAGAAAAATCTACAGAATATTCCTCTAAAAAAAGTCTCTCTTCAGATTATATTTACCTATTTGTGAACTGTAAACTTCGAGGGAATCGGTCTTGAAGTAGTTCTTAATACAACACTGTCATTTCATCTGTCATCTGATGATTGATAACAGCGCATTAACTACACCATGAACATATTTCTTCCTTCTTGGCAGTTAGTTTGTTCCGTATGGCGAGTCGAGACGATAAGGAGAGTAACTTTTGGCATGATTTGATCGCAAGGGATTTAAACTTTGTTTATCTATCCGTCCGTTTATTTGTATTTCTTTTTATTTGAATTACTGGCGGCAAATCAGTAACAATGCCAGCATCTGCTTGTCTGTCTAATGATTAGACCGATGCTGGCCAAGTTAATAGATGCATTTCCAAGCTGACACATGGCTGAACAAAAGCCAACATCATGTCCTGTTGATTTTAATTGCATTATTCAAGGACCTATCATACTATGGAGTTCAGGGGTTGTCATCTTCAATTCTTTATAAAGATTACTTGGGTTCACATCCCACCTAACTAGACTGTTGATCCTTCGTCACACAGCTTGACTCTTCCAAAACTGAAAAGGTTTGTCTTCGATGTAAATGAAACAGGGAATTTACAATTTATTTTCTTGATTTTAAAAGGAATTTAGTTTATTACTTTCCTTTGGATCGCCTTAGGATTCAGAATAAAATTTAAATGTCAGGGATGGGAGAAGGATATATATATATATATATATATATATATATATATATATATATATATATATATATATATACTACGTAGTTGATTTAGCAAATGGGCACCCAATGAAACTCACCTGCTAACATGTAAGAATAGATGCAAACGAGCCCCAGATTGGTCTGGTACAAGACAACATAAACAGAACTTAATGCGAATACATCTTAAATGCAACTGAATGCCTATTTTAACTCTGTGTGTCATATATGTAGTTACTAAAACCTCTGCACAAGCAGGATATGACACAAGGTCAATATTTTAAAGGGAGTTTTACAGGTTTGAATTCCGAGTTGGTCAATGGATCTGTGGCAAATAGCAATCAATGAATGAATATTCCACACTCCACTGAGCACCATAAGTTGATCATCAGCACCAGAGGATGATTAGTGTCATACCTAGGACATCACTTTTCGAAGGGTCACACTCCTCTTCAGGAGATACACTCAGCATATTCTAAGCCTCGCCAAGTGGATCCTTAAATGTTAAAATTATTTTTAAGTTTCTTCCGTTTCAATTCTTCAAAACAGTTTTTTAGAGATTCTTGATTTAAGAAATTATAAAAATCTGCGTAGATTCGCTGTTGACATAAATAAATATAATAAATAACTATTAAGTGGAGTGAAACTAGTAAAGACAAATAAAATCTGGAATTGAAAAATCTTCCGAAAGAAGATAATTTCGTTATAACATTGGTACTGATTTTTTTTATTAGAATTCAATAGTTTATATTGAGTAGATTTTTTTAAATCTCTGTTTATTTGTTCTGTATTTTTCAAAATATTTCTCAAGAATATTCTAATGCAAATTTTTACGATTGATTTTTTTTTTTTTTAGATATAAACAATATTTTTGTTATTGATTTTTACAAAATTCTTCGTTTCAATTAAATTTCCTTCATGAGAATATTGGAATTTTCACCAGATTTTATCATTACCGTCTTTGTGGGGCTTAGAATACGTTGACTGTATCCTCTTCAGAGGGCGAAGAAATCCCCCCTCGCCAAAAAAAGGGGTGCCTTTAGTATGACACAAACTTCATCTGGTGTTGAGGCTCCGGTTCAAGAGATCCGGGTACTCCAGTACTCCCGATCTACGCAGATCCGGAGTGATAATACCTTAGAATCTTTTCTGTGGATTAAATAAATCAATTTGCAATAGGTTTTGTATTAGAAAGGGACATTTATACTCATATAAACATGTGATAAAAATATTAAGAAACAATACAAAAAAATGTATATATAAATGGATGCAGTTTCCTAACATAAAAAAACGACATCCCGTTAAAAAAAACGACAGTCAATCCAAATTTTACTCTTACTGATGACAAAAAAGTTTTAACGATATTACTGTCATGCAAATTTGGAGGCTTATCCCTTAAGCTATCGATACATATAACCTATCATACAAAATCACTTGAGACCGGTTGAAGGCTTCTGACCAGTGTCTAATGTTACTCGCCTACTGTCAATCGTCAACCGCTCTCATTCACAAGCTTCGTTTATCTTTTGCTACTTCTCCTCTCACTGCCACTCTTACTATTCACTCTCGTGCAATATTATAATCCCTAATTTTTTTGCCTCTCACTCACTCTTTCTCACTCTTTCAATAATCCCTCTCTTCATTTATGAATGTATGATTGATTAATCGATTTCATCAATGTGTACGATCTTTATAAAACGCTACACCTCAAAGGTTACTTTCTTCGTATTCATGAATATAAATACAAAGTTTTATTAAAATCCAGGAAGCTATCTTGGAGAGGATAACCAAAAAAATTGAAACAGGCGCTGAGTCTATATATTCATGATTCCTAAAACAAGGTTCGTCTCTTCGCACAAAATCGATAATCTATCAAAGTCATCCACAAAGAAAACATTAAGGTGAATAAATCCAAATATTTACTGCTTTTACCTAACCTCAACTTTTTGGTTTTTTTAACGGTTATCGTCGTAAGCAAGAAAATCGGCGCCAAGAGTTCAAACGCTTGATAAGGCTGTTTGCGTTTATACCCGTTAGAAAAGTAAGAATTCATCTCTTCGGCCTCGGTTATAGCCTCGTAAAAGCCAGATGTGGTTCTTTAGCCTTGTCTAGAAGGAAAAATCTGAATTAAAACCAGTAGTACTCCGTTAAGAAATGACCTTGTGTCGTATCCCTCCCTTGGTGAAAGGATTGGGTAAAGATATACCAAACTTCTACATAAATTGTTATAACTATAACAAAATGCGATTATCAGTAGAAAGAAGTATACCTCTGAAGTCTATTTTTAAAAAATATTTCTCATTAGGCGAATATCTTAAATAACATTTTGTTTCAGTTATTGGCTAATTGAGTTGGTAGTGTGTTGTTTTTTTTAATTTTTTTTAGTTTCCACATCTGAAATACCATTAGGATGAAATACTCGACATTATTCTTCTGTCTTGAATCACGACCCGGGGGTGGGTTTCACCATTTTCAGACTAAACTATAGCAGTGTTACATAATGGTGCTTTTTTTTCTGTTTAAACGGAAATTAGCAAGCGATCACATGGCATGTCTTTTTGCCTCAAGAAACTCTTTTTAGATCCCTCTTATGCTTCTCTTAGGAGACGAATAAACGTCCTTTGCCTTTCTAGACTTGAAGCCAATGCGTTAAAGTCAAACTTGAAAAACATCAAAGCTACTAGCAAAGGCCTCTTAACATATGCTGTGCAGGTTAAATTGGTTGGCCTTTGGGGAAAATGGCATTGTGATGTGTTTTTTTTTTCTTCAACACACATTCTAAATTAAAAAAGTAAAGAAAGCATGCAAGTTTATTCTTTGGGCAGACCTTTTCAATTACAAGTTATCACTATTTCTTTATTTTTTTTCTCCAAAGGGTTCAGCGAAAATTTGATTAAATCTCGATGGATCAATAGAAAAGAATACTGCATTGGTGGTTTGCGTGTTCTTGCTTTATCCGACTGCGTTCTCTTGAAAACACGTGACAGCTTCTGGCAATTCTGGATTGGTTAATTTTCGATGCCATATTGTTAGCTTGATACCCGACAGGGTTTTTGCAAACCAAAACAAAGTTAAATTAATTTTTTTTTCATAAATCTTCCTGGTTTGGGTTGGGGAAAATAGCCAGGAAAATCTGAAGAGAAGAAAACATGAGCAAGGAAACTTGAGATACAATTAATAAAAAATGTTTAAGAACTTTGGGGAAAGATTGTAGATGAATAACACATGGTTTATTGTTTTTCTTAGTGTTTTTATCATCTTATAATGTTCAAGATTTTTGTAGTGAAAAATATAGATTATTATCTCTTTTAATACCAGAGTATAAATAATTATTCGGAGAAAAAACTTTTTAAAAAAACTATGATAACGAAAATATTTTCTCCAGACTTGCGATCAATGATTCAAAGCTTATCTCGAAGATATCTCCAAAATCATTCGTTTTTCCGAGAATAGACTTAAAAATATCGAGAAGACAACATTCTTTTGGAAGATTTTTTTTTAATCCTGATTTACAAGAGCGTATGAGATAGATGTTCAAATGACGTAATGGCTGTATTTACCCAACACCTCCGCATGAGCGGGAAGCTACACAAGGTCAATTTTTAAGTTGATAATAATGGGTTCGATATCAGTTTTCCTTGTAGATCAATTGCTTTACTAAGGTTAAAGATCTTAGTCTGCCCTTCTATTTAACTATGGCTGGAGAGGGAATAGTTGGATTTATACCTTTCTCAAGGGTATTACAGAAATGTGAAGCGTAAACAGCCTCATCAAGGT
>OY757924.1:35357185-35449685 GCA_963585895.1 Sepioteuthis lessoniana
AGGACAAGAAAATCATTCAAGAGCCGAACATAAAGAAGTTATATATATATATATATATATATATATATATATATATATATATATATATCCGTATATGTATACATACATATGTGTATGCACGTATATATATGTACATACATACATATATATATATATATATATATGTGTGTGTGTGTGTGTGTGTGTGTGTGTGTGTGTGTGTATAGTTTTTCGCATATATGCATATATTTATATATGAATATATTTTCATATATATGAATATATATATACATATATACATGAAAATCTGTATATATATATATATATATATATATATATATATATATATATATATATATGTGTGTGTGTGTGTGTGTGTGTGTGTGTGTGTAGTTTTAGTTGTAGTAGTACTGGCTCCAATTTAAGGAACGAAAACAAATATTTATATTATTTTTCCTAGAAAAAAAATGCATGTAATGTTATAAAAGTCTTTCCAAATATAATTGGAACATATATATATTTATTAAATTTTAACTTTTTTAGAAATCTTTTACATTTTATTAATTGTTAATTGTTAATGCAAAAACATACATGGTATAACGTTAAGCAACGCATCATAAATCCTTGTTAGATCGATATATTAACTAAAGAAAAATTTTATTAACTGTTAATTTTACTTTGCATATGATTATATCATTGCATCTTCGACCACATGAGCCATTACTTTTTTATAGAAGTCTTGAAACCCCCTAAATAATCCATATTTTGAGGATTTCTAATCAGAACTTTCTCTCCTACGATTTTCTATACATTCTCTAGAGGATGTATATGTTGGCTTTGTGGTGGCCATTTCAGAACAGTTTTTCCTCCCACTTCAAGAAAACTTAACAAATTTTTATCTTTGTGGCAGGGCCTGTTGTCTTCCATAAATATTGGAGTTTAACCGTCCCTTTGCTTAATTGAGGAATATATCATGCTGGCGAAGAAGTTATTTAGAAACACTGGCATTTATATTACCATGAAAACGTACAATGGATCCTACTCCCGCTGAAGAAATCATCTTCACGCCATTATGCACCCCTCCTAATTCCAGTTTTCTTAATACATTAAGGAGATAAGTGTTCCCCAATTTTTACAAACTTCATACCATCAGATCCAAACAAGTTAAATTTAGATTCTTCACTAAAGTGAAACATATTCATTCCATTGTTCCTGTGTCCATGGGATATGATGTGAGCGAAGTCAAGACGAACCTTGTGATTTTTCTTTGAAACCAAAGGTTTGAGTCATGGAATCCGAGCCACTAAGGATTCCTTATTTAACTTACAAGAAACAGTGTTTCTAGGGATTGGCTTTCCTATTTGATCCCAAAATTCACGAGATATAGACGTTACTGTATCGAAACGGTTTTTAAAGACATTTTAACAATCATCCTATCTTACCGTTTGCTTGTCATAGGAGGCCTGCCAGTTCTCGTTTTTTGTTCAAGTGTCTTGTCAGCCTTAAATCTACTGATTACACGATAAACGATGTTTTTTAAGCTTCGTACGATACCAGCAATTTCAGAATACTATTTGCCTTCATGATTTGCTAAAATGAGCTTTCTACTTCACGAATTCAACAATTACGTGCTTTTGCCTCCATCTTGTTTAGAAATAGTTCCAACGATGTATGACATTTTGACTATGAATCCTATTGTTTAAAAAATACCTAAATTACTATAATATATATGTGTGTGTGCGTGTGTGTGTGTGTGTGTGTTTACTTGTATATGTATACATGCGTGTATATGTGTATATATATCTGTATATGTTTATATGTTTATCTAAGTAGAAATAAGAATGCATGTGTCAATATATTTTGATGTTGATACACATATTATGTCAATATACATGTATATGAATTATATATATATATATTTTTTTTTTCTTTTTTTTTTTTTTCTTTTATGCAAATTCTAGGCTAGGTGGGGTTTTTGGTGAATAAAAGAAGGCGATTTCTCCTTAAAATTTAGTCGAATGTAGGCTTCCTGATGATCCGTTAAGGTGAAACTTTAGTAGAAGATTTTCGACTCGCGATTTAAGTTAATTCTATATATATATATATATATATATATATATATATATATATATAATATGCCAAATTATTTCATATGCAAGTAATCATTTTTAAATTACTGGGTGGAACGATAAAATTGTTGCCCTAGAAAAGACGACTTGATTCCATTTCCATGTAATGAAAACCGGTTTTCTTTTTTGTTGCAGACCATCTACTAGTTGGCCAGTTGTGTACAAATCCCAAGAGCGATAGGAGCCTTCTATCATGTCTGAAAGTGACACAATGTTCAACAACCGAGATCGGAGATGCACCTCTGTACAACTCATGCTCTCTACCGATCCAAGTTATAACAATAGGACCATTTCCAGCACCCTCAAAATGCAAATCTGGATTGCCACAAATAACAGGGACGTACCCAGGGTGATAAAAACAAAGTTTCCGGCTACGGTTATGGTCTTTGGTGTGGTTTCAATTGAGGGCCACATCGTGCCACCTCACATCTTCGAAGTTGGCTTGAAAGTCAACATCAAAGTGTACCTGGATGTGCTGAAGAGGGTGGTGATCCCCTGGTCCAATCAGGTGGCCGGTGGCAGACCCTGGGTGTGGCAGCAGGACTCGACGCCGGCCCACAAATCCAAAGAAACCCAGGCTTTGCTTCAAAAGGAGTGCTACGACTTTATACCCTTTTCTCACTGGCCCACTCCCCCCCCTACTTGAACCCGCTGGACTACTTCGTTTGGTCATACGTCGAGAACATCCCCAACATGACTTCCCACAACACCAAAGTCAGCCTGAACGCCGCCATCCGCCGAGTATTCGCCGAGCTCCTGCCGGCGCTTACGGAAAAGGCATGCTCCCAGTTCCGGATCGAGGCGGTGATTGAGGCTGAAGGCGGCTACATTGAATAGATGTCATCTGTACTACATAATCAAGTTACCTGAATTGATTTTTTCAATAAAAGTTTTAAAATAAAGCCGTAGTGTTGTTTTCTTTTGGACAACAATTGTAAGTAAGTAAAGTTAGCGACCATAGTCGAGGGTGACCCGAAGGCTCCCTTTTCAATAGCTACTACACCAAGGTGTAGGGGAGGGCGCTACTCCATTCCCAGGATTGCTCCACTTTACCCTTGAACCGTACCTTATAATGCCGAGTGTTAAGCAAGGTGGTATCAAGTACCATTTTTAAAGTCTTTGGTATGACTCGACCTGGAATTGAACCCAGGTCTCCCGGGCCATTGGCGAACACTCTAACCGCTGGGCCAATGTCTGTCTTTAATTGGAATCATTTTGAGATGAGGCTTCTTAATCTGAGAGTTAATTTTTTTTTTATTTATTGCGGACTTTTTGTTCTCATCTTGGTAGTTTTTTTTGTTTGTTTGTTTGTTTTTTTTTTTGTGTTGTTTCTTCTTTCACTACGTTTCGGCCAAAAAAACGTGGTACGATAGACAACAACTATGGAAGGCAGTAATTACTGTGGATACGGTTACAAGACTCAGCATTCCTATCCGAGGTCGCGGTAAAATCACCTGAAGAAGGCCAGAGGTGAAATTTGGCCGAAACGTAGTGAAAGAAGAAACAACACAAAAAAAAATCTACCAAGATGAGGACAAAAAGTCCGCAGTAAATAAAAAAAGAATTAATTCTCAAACAATTGTATCGTACTACCCTGTATATATGTGTGTTATATTGTTTCGCAAAAATACGTATAATTATTGTATTATTTATATACATATATATAGTTAATCATTTCGTTATATACAATTTTGTTTTGAATGATACATGTTGAGTGATTGATTACGATATACTTAGAATAATTTAGCATAAACTGTCTGTTACCTGTTTTTAAATCTATAAAATATAGAAAATAAAATGTCTTATATTTATGAACTCATGTAATCCGTGTCTTGCAGCTTCATGTATTGTTCACAATATTTAGATATTCTGCTTATTCTTTACATCACACGTAACTTTAAGGAGAGACTTCTACTTTTCTCATACATACCATATTAACCCATAACAATTAAAATTCTTAATACAGCTAAAAAGATAACTATGAGCATGTATTTTATTAACCGTTCATATAATCATGCACAGCTTATGTAAATGTATGGACAGCTATATTTACTCATTCTCTTCTTAAATCAGACATTATAAGCGTCTTCGTTTATATTTAGTATTGCAAAAATATAGAAAAATCTTCGCGTTTCACTATTTCCAGCTGAAAACGTTGTGGAAATTATTTTTGCTTTGCTTGAATCAGTTTTAAATTTATTTCCCGTATTGCCAATAAAACTGCCATCGTCTGTTGAACATTTTTGTGGCTTTCTAAATGCATGTTTGTTCATCAGATTTAAAACGGTGAAATGAAATTGTAATTTATTAAAACTCGGCAATAAATTTTCTCGAAATTTTATTAATTCTGAAAGACATATTTTCTTTCATGTACTTAAAAAAGAAAAAAAATGTAATTGAATTGCTCATAAGGTATTAATTGTTTGATTGAAAGATCAGAAAAAAATCTATTTCCTTGGATGGCATATCATTCGTTTGGCTTTACCGAAAGAATTTATTCCGAATAAAGATATGACTACTTCGCTCCTATCTTTTTTTTTCTTTTTAATTTTTGCGTCACTTGTTTTTATCCACTCAGTAAGCATTAATAACGATGTCAGTAATGGACGTCAGTTTTCTCTTAGGCCAGATGTTCTGTATTATGTTTTCTCATTTTTAAATTGAAAGAAAAGAAAAAGAAAGTGAAGTGTAATTTAAAACGGCGAGAAAGAAGAACTGAAATTTAAAAAAAAAAACTGTTAAATGGAAAAGAACCTCATCAAGAGAATAATATAAAGAATCAAGACGAAAAATGCCATTTCTTGGATATAAATAAAGAATGAAAAATAATTTTAAATGCAAATAACGTAAATAAAAAAAAACAACAACAAATGAAGAGACAGCAGAATTTTCAAGAAAGAAAAGACATTGGAAAGAAAGAAAATAATGCAAAGAAAGAAAAATTCAAGATAATGATGTGAAAAAAAAAAAGAATTATTATAGAAGCAAATAAAAATTGATAAAATATTAAAAAATGACTCTAAAACCTGTAAATAAAATTAGTGAATCAAATGACTTTAAAAAATGGATATGAATGAAAGAGTGAATGAATAAAAAAAAACCTAGACGCTATGAATAAAGCAAAGCAAAGTTAATTAAACCAAATATCAAGCGAAAGAATAAGTTAGGGAAAGATATATTGCTAAGAAAAAAAAACGGTGTTGAAAAATGCAAATAGAAATTAATATGAGGGAAATGCAATGAATGGAATATAGACGAAAGAAAGACAAAATATAAACTGTCACACAGAAAAGAAGCTTCATTTTTGGCAGAACGAAACGCTCCTAGGTGACAATTTTCACTTTTCTTCAAATTTATGGTACTCTCTGTTTTTCTTTGAGAATAATTTTCGTGAACGTTAGAAAAACAATTATTAAAAAGTGGAAGGGTATTGTTATGAAATATTGTTTTCTTTTCTTTTTTTTATAATTTGTATTCGAAGTCGCGTCATTGAGACGCATCCAGAAAATTTCAATTAAAAGGGAAAAAAATTGAAATGAGAGGCGAATGAAACATACGTGATAAAATATTTACGATTTTGATGATGGCATTTTTTTCCTATAGTGAGTTCTCGATAAACTTTTACCATATTCTTACAGCAATGCTAATTGCATAAGATAGAATGACTTGAAATATTTAATATCTATTTATTCTTAGATTGTCTGCATAGTAAAGCCCAAGTGATAATGTCTCTTAAGAATTTTATTTAGATCGATTTGGCCTCTTTCCAAATGTTGTTTTGTCTTTTAGGGTGTTTGGAAAATTTTCGTCCATTCTTAAACTATTTCGAGATTTCTGTTTGATACTTCCTTCAATAAACTTGAATAAATTCAAAACCAGCATTTGGCAAAATCTCCTACTAGACAGAGATCAGTAATCAAGTCAGTGAAAACCTTTTCCCAACTATTAATGCTTATTGCGTTTCTTTTTTAAGTGAAATAAAATGAACCCCAATTTTCAACCCTTAAATATCATCAATCATTTTCCAATTATATGCAGTTTTACAATGGAAATGAAACTCAATCTGTTTTAATTAGAAGAATTAATAAATAAATTCAATCAATACAAAAATGAAATTATATGTAAATCTGCCAAAGAATTTTTAAAAGGTGCATATTAGTTTTAGGCTTTTCCGTTTTCCCTTGAAAAAATTGTTTAAAAAATCAATTGCAAGTAAATTAGTCCTACTTGTTTATGGACAATTTATATATCAGTTTGTTTATTGGTGTAGGCAAATTATTTAATTTTCTAATTGTTAAATAAATTATTCATATTATCAGTTAATTTTCATCTTAGTTGTCAAATTCATTCTGTATTACTGCATACATATTTTTGCGAGCCATGACAAGAAAATAATTAACATTCATCAAATGTGACTCCGCCATTTTCCGCCCAATTTCAACCAAATTTCCAGATATTGTTTTTCATGTATAGGAAAAATCTTAAACATCGAAATCCGACTTAGACTGATTTTTCGACGGAAACTTCTCACTTTCAATTTTCCTTTTCCTTTCGCTGAAAAAGTGTATCTCTTACAGCGTTTATCTACTTTTGCCATCACTGTGATAGGTAGATGTCTCTCTTCTCCTTACATGTACCAAGACGCTTTCTATTGTGGTAACGAGTTTGGTTTCAAACCAAGAATTAAAATTATTTTTCAATTTAGTTAGCGTTCCAAGTGTAGGATTGTTGCTTGATTGTTTAGGTTTTATTGCATATCAACTTTTGTGGGTTATCTAATGCCAGATCAATTTTTATTTGAATAATCAGTTCTATTTCAAACATTTCAGTTCAGCATGAATATAGAGTTTAATTGTCAAAAAGATATCTATTTCAAGCGATTCAGTTTAGTCAAATAGTTCTAATTCAAACAATTCAGTTTAGCATAAGTACGCAGTTTAAAATATCAAAACAGTTCTATTTCAAGTAATTAAGTTTAGCATAAGTACGCAGATTAGTTCTATTTAATCCATAGATAGAGCCCTATCAGGTGCTATCACTCCAGCCTCGAGAGGACCTGGGGGCGATGGCAATGAAGGGGTGTTCCACATTCCCCAAAGCTCTAGCATTGCTGGAACTTCACCACCAGATTGTTTAGGATCATATCCAGGACACTCGTTGGGGGTCTTACCTCTCTATAGATGTGCAGTCGGTGTATTCTACAGCCTTAGCTGACTGGGCAATCTAAGTGTGGAAATTTACTAAGCTTTTTTTTTGCTTAGATGTGGCACAAGGCCATATGAAAGGGGCACCCAATGCGACTCGAACTCACTCGTGTAGGTCTGCTAGTCGAGCTTGCTAACCATTACACCACCAGAGGCGCCTCGGGCAATCTAAGTGTGGGAAATAGAAAAATAAGTCTTTTTCTGTAGGCCAAACTCGGTGTAAACAAAGCAGTAATCCATAGTAAACAAATGATTAAAACTAATGAATTTTTTATTACAAGTTATTCTACATACTTTTTTTTAATAATTGGTCCACAACCCGTGTAGGTAAGTACAGCTAGTTATTAGTTTCATTGTTAGTAACAATCTACAAATGCTGATATGGAAAAAATTGATTTGAAGGTTCGTTTTCCGGTACACGGTGAGAATTAGATTCTCTAAAGTAGTTATGATTTGCATTATAGGTTTTTTACCCATTGGTTCATTGCAAAATGAACTTCAAGATTTACTAGGCTTTGTCAGGGACAAAACCAAATGTATGGAGCAAACACTTAGGATTGATTTTACAATATTGGTAATGGTCAATGAAAATATCTTGCTAAACCTTATTCTTCCATGCATCTTCTATATTATCTATTGATATTTTCTAAATTTAGCCTGCTGCATTGCCGAGAGTACATAAGACCCAGAGAAGAATGAAATCTACATAGGTTATTGGGTGCAAAACGAGTTTACTAAACTTGGTTCCACGTGAGTGACATAATTCGCGGGATCTCTTTGCTCCAAGTCGACATAGAAAAATATAAAAATATTTCTGATCCTAAATCAATTGTTTTTTTGTTTATCTGCGTGTATGTTACTCGTTTCATAGCTGAGGCATTATTGTCGTGCTGCCTGTACAGTCCCCCATGCTAGATGATCCAGCCCCACCTCGTTTTATCGTTAAGTAAAGATTTGTTAGTCGCAGGTTTTGGTCAAAACTGCACAAACCACTGGTTAGATCCACACAAAAAAAAAGGAAACAAAAAAGAATTCTGAGAACAGATTTGCCTTTTCTATATATACACTCGTTGAGTTTATTTTAGTGGGAAGAAGCGTGAGACTCATCGCGCTAGGAACTTGTGTACTGACGATACTGACACTAGACTAAGACTTGGTCAGTTTCTCATCCCATTCTGTCAACGGTCAGCTTCTAAATTTTATCAATGTTTTTCTTGTGACCAGATAGTTTGGGCAGTAAGTGAACCCAGTCTTCACAGCCTACGCTGCTGTTCATCTAACTCCTGGGTGTTTCCTTGAATATATGGTGTCCAGGCTTCCGAAAAAAGGATACGCCTTCGAGAACTCCCAGAACTAAAGTACTGTATTTAGTAAATGATATCCTTGGCAATGAACTTTGACCCTATTAATACAGAATACTTCTGTTTATCACGGAAATTGAAAAAATAATCATTTCATTTCCAACAAAGAGATCCTTCTCTTTTTATTTCATTTATATTAAAATCTGCTGACCTCCATAGCTTGTTTAACTATCCTTTTCATATTACTGTACATAAATATATACGCCACATATGCCAACAGACACCCATACAGATATGCTTACTTCCACATTAATAAATATACATATACGCGACGCCTATTCGCATTCATATTTATGTAAATATGCCCCAATCTACAAGCTTATGCATTATTGCACCTCAATATATGTATCCAGGAGCAGAAGAGCTTATAGTGTCACACTGTGCGCTAATACCCTTGTGAACGACATCAATTCTTCTCTTCTCCCCTACCTTATAGGTAACAGAATAGTTGAATCGGTTCTGTAAATGTAGGGCGACCGGTTTAGGAGGAAGAAGAAAACTCTGAATTCCTGTATGGTAGAGCAATTTTCCGCAGTAAAGTGTCAAAACCAGTTGTAGTTCGACGTTAGATATAATCTTGTTATTGCAATTCCTGCGCTGACACTCATGCTAAGTTATATTACATCTCGCCTTTTCCTTGAACACCATTGTTTTGAAGAGAAGAGACCTTGCAGTATAGGCAACTGCCCGTCTTCCATACAATTTTGTCTGTGCTGAGATCGATGGATGCCATTCAAATAAAATTAAACAAATAAAAACATAGGATAAGAGTATGATAGACATGTGCAAAAAAGTTATACAAATATGAATTGAGTTAGATATGAAAAGCCAAATGAAACGAATTACTTTGGCTTTTTACATCTAAAAATACATATGCTACTTCACCTGCAATGCTTTCAAGATAATTCAAAATTCAAAAATCTTTGTTCAGTGATATGTAAGGGATTTATCAAGTAATTTTTTTTCATTTAAGAATCAGTTTAATTAACATGCTTTTCTTTATTTCGTTTTGTTTTTATCGACTTCTTTTATATTTTTGTATGAGTTATGTCTTCCAATGTAGTTTTATCTGCTCAGTATAGAAATCAGCTTCTTTTACTAATCCTTTAGAAAATTATAATTTTCATGAAAAATTAGGTTAAAGTGAACAAAATGAAGTAGATCTAAATTGGAGTGTCGATTTACAATGTACGAATATTGCTAAATTGCACTCTGGCTTTGAGTGTGTCGATACGACAGCAGATTTTGAATTTTCAATGTAAATCTTACAAAAGTACAGATCATTAAAAAAAAAAAATAATGAGAAACCTATAACACAGACAACTGTTAGGTTTCCTTGCAACCTTATCAGATCTGTGCTGCAGTTTGGACGCAGTTCTACTGTCTCACAAAGCTAACAAATACACTCATAAAAATTATTTTTAATGTTACATCTATATTTGATATATTCATATTGTTTTATGAACCATGTTTTCCAAGAATTCAAAAATTGACATTATTTACTTGAAGCATGGTACACTTTTTGCCGTTCATGTTTGAAAAAGATTTTTAAAAGATATGAACTCTGTGAGTACACTCTTTGACAAAAAAAGCTAACCAGAGTGCATTAAAGTTTGTACAAATCAAATAGATAAATAATCTAAATAGACGAATATTAATTTTAAAAACCATGACAAAATATTTTTCAAAATATCCTTCGGCTTCACTAAATTTAATTTCATAAATTTTCTCTGGTACGCATTTTGACAAATCCTCCCCAGAAGGAAAAATGTTGTTAGCGAACAACAATTATATATATTGAATGCCTTTTGGGGATTTACTTTTTTTTTAATGCGAAACTTTGGCTGACAAATATTTACCCATAAGGTGTCTTTATTTTATTTGAGTAGTTATCTTTTGAAGACATTTTTGTAGCAGATAGTATTTGAAAAGTTTCGGCAAAATGGAATTATTTAGAATTTCGTGAATGTATTTCTGAGACTCATTAACTATTTTTTGTTTGTTTTTGTTGATATTGTTTGTTTTTTTTTGTTTGTTTTTTGTTTTTTTTTTGTGTGTGTGTGTGTGTGTGTTTTGTTTTTTTCGTGTGTGTGAGTGTTTTTCTTTAGTTGGTTCTTTTCGGGGTTTTTTAAATTAATTTTTTTTATATTCGAACATTTTAAGCTGGCTCTCAAATCTATGTATAAAATTAAAGTTTACTCTAAATATTTCTTGGTTTAGTTTCTTTGTTTAATGGTTTATCAACTTTTTGGGGTTATTTAATATCGAAGCCATCCTTGTAAAAGAAAGGCAGTGGTACTATTTAACTGATACCTGAGAGATTAAGGGGGGGGTTATATCTTCCCCAAGGGTATCAGTCCGAAAATAAACATAATAGCACAACGGGAATTTGAACTCGCTTCGTAAGATGTTGCTGTTTTGCGAATTAGCCACCGAGATTTCTCCCAAAAGACTTCATGCTTAGTCTGACACAACAGGTTCAAGATACTCAGTGTGTATCAAACTTCCAAAATCACACAATTTTGTGGTCCTTTGCATACTCATTTTTATAAGTGTACTGTTGCGTGCTTCTCTAAAAAGACGTTGGTTGAGATGACGACAAAATGAAAAGATGGCGACGGGATGAAATTGTTCACTCCAGAAAACAAAGTCAGATGCATGATCACCGAAAAATTTACTTTATTGCCAACTTTTGTCTGGGTTGGTCTCAAAAACAAGGAGCGAACTGTTATTTTCAAGTCGATAAAAGAAAGTCATATTCTTTGTTAATCTGTAGTCCACCCTAATGGATGGTGTGTTAAAATAACCTCAAAATTTAGGTCATGAATTATTGCTCTCCGTGTAACTGACTGATTCTTCAAAAATCTTCAAGTCCCGTATTTGACATTCTCTCAAAACGACGAGAATTCTTATGATTATTGGTCACACAACTGGGCGTCAGCGTCAAGTGTTGTGGGAAGCGGCCACTGATTTACATATGTTTTACGTACTTGATACAACAGAATATAGACCAAACTTACATTTTATTCTATAATGCATAAACATGCACACACACACACACACATATATATATATATATATATATGGAGAGATAGAGAGAGAGAGAGATACTCACAACTACGACCATCTAGTGATATTCGTCGAGTTTCGCCTGATGATCGCTCACTTAAATCTCAATGTTGTAATTAAACTTTTCTTTTCTCCTTTTTTCATATTTTAATATTGGTTTATTTGCTCTACATTCCTTGTGCATGGTATGTTTTTTTTCTATACTGAGGACTTGCTGAATTTAATACCATTTTAATTTATTTACCAGAGTATTTTAATCTTAATCTATATATATATTCTTTGTTCTCGGTCAACTGCAGGGCTTTCCAAAGGTTTTAATGGATATTACCTTGCTACGCTGGCTCATATTGTGTTGGTTGGAGCTTTAAATTTGGAGTTGTCTTTCTTTTAGTTTAGTTGGCCTCCAAAAGTTTGAAGGCAAATCTGACGTACTGGATAGCTCAGTAGGCCAGAACAGTAGAATACTCCGACTGCATCTCTACTGAGAGGTAAGACCCATCCACCAATCAAAGTTTATATTGGATATGACATTAAACAATTTAATATTAAGGCTCCAGTGTTGGATTTTTTTTATAATATGGAATACCCTTTCATTGCCATCATTACCAGGTCTACACTGAACATAAGGAGTTGTTAGGATACCCAACAATGTTAGGGTCCCACCTATTGGTCAAATAGAACTATTTAATCATTTACCTATGTGCAAGAAAATCATTGCTATTAAATAAAATTATAAGTGTGATATAGCAATACAGGAAATCATATAACTATGTGCAAACAACATTTGAAACCATTTAACTTTCTGCGAACAAATAATTAATATAAATAGAATTATTTCTGTTGGATAACAATACTTTAAACAGTGTGCAAAAAGATGAGCTCTGGCTCGTTTAAAAAGGTTATAAATTATATATATATATATATATATATAGAGAGAGAGAGAGAGAGAGAGTATTTGGCATTAAATAAGCCACTAGTGTTGATATGCCGTTAAACTCAACCAGCTGTAGCTGAAGAAGAAGGGATAGATTCGTGCCTTTCCCGACAATATCGTACGAACTGAATGCAAGTTATCAGCCCCAAATTAAATTCGGCTTGACGAGTCTCCATTCCGTGCCAACAACCGTCACACTACACGCATATGGTTGGCCAATCATGATCATAAATAATTAACTGCCTATGTTGATGGTGACAATTATTCTAATTGTATTTTGCCGCTACTTCCTGGTGTGTATCAGCTAGTGGGAGATATGCGATGTACCCAACGGTCAATTATTTTTTTTTTTTTTGTCAGTCATTGATTTATTCCACAGTAGTGGCATTACGTCAAGCTAGAAGATGAGACAAAATGTAAATTCATGCCTACTCTGACGGCATTACTATGAACACTATCTGAAGCAGAATTCGAGCCCGTTTCTCTATTTCTATTTTCTATCATAATAACCATTAATTCACTTCACGCCTCTTAAATACTGATGAAAGTTTAGAATGGCACATGGCCACTAAAACTAAGCATCACCCTATTACACAATTAAAGACTAAGTCTGTTATTACCAAAAAGCATGAATGGGACAAAGCAGCGAATAACTAAGAAAACTGATTTATGTTAACGGCACATCAATTCGTCTAGGGTTATTTTATGTCGAAAGGCAAGAGAATTGCGTTCATTGTATATTACATCTTTTGTGTAGTTCCTCCTTAAGAATTTTTTTGCATACTGTTATATTTTATGAAGTTTTCCTATCAAATACAAATTATTTTCACACTCTAATCTGGTATCAAGTATTCCAAGCTAATATCAATAATTATTTGCTTTCAATTAATTACTACTATTGAACAATTTGTTTACACACAATTATATGGTGTAAAGTGACTAATAATTGTAATCCTGATGAAACAATCAGATTCAATGAACTATTCTTAATACAAACAATATACAGCTGTTTGGTATCAAGTATTCCTATCAAATACTAATATTTTCAAACAGATCTATATGATCCATAAAGGGGACCCTATGAGGTTAGACTTGACCTGGAAGTTATGGCAGTAAAGAGGTAATGGAGCCGAACTACTGGATGGAGTTAAGTGTCCTACCCAGTTAACCACTTCTTTGGGGAAAGGGGTCTTACCCCTCTTAGAAGAGAATGCAGAATATTCAGAGCCTCGCCAACAGGCCAATATAAAAGATATGGATTTTATTATAAGAAAAATAGAAACGATAAATAGGTTCGTAGCTAAGCCTTATTCCAAAGATTTACTTCAACTGCAGAGATTCTGGAAAGAAATAGTCATTTGGTATTATTCATGCACATGGAATTCGAATGAGAGCATGCTTTTTTTTTCTATTCAATTAGACATAACTTTTATGACTGCCCAGAGAACTAAAATCAAATTTTAACTTGCATAATTTAGTAAGCCGTTTCTCTTTATCAATTGTAACTCATTATAAAGTCTAATTAAAGATCGAATTTCAGACTGCCAATGTGTTTTAAGAAGCTGAATTGTTCATACTTTTAGAAAAAAACGGTATCACTCAATCTAACTTGAAAAAGAGACATCTCCGTGAATGTGACCCAGAATTCGGGTGAACTGAAAATGTGTCTGTTAATATCTTTTTCTGTGTTTTTTCGATAAAAATGTAGCAGAGATTTTTTTTAGTAATTCTGTCTTTATTGTTTTCTTTACATTTCAAAATTCGAGAACAACATGTCTTTTATTTTTATAATCTAAAAATTAAAACAGAGTTACTCGTGTGTCTTAGTTAACATTTACCTTTCATTAACGTTTAAACCACCCTATCGACGGGACCTCTCACATACAAAAAACAAGCGTACTGAATATAACACAAAATTGAATCTGAAGCAAGGCTTCACTTCTGGAGCACAGGGGAATATAAAGTACTCTTTCATTGCCATTACTCCCAGATCCACTCTTCTCTGGAGTGATACTACTTGATAGAATCCTTTTATGGTTCGAAAAGATATGTTTGAAAATTATTTGTATCGGAGAAAGCTACGTAAAATCACATCACTGTATGCTAACAAATAATTGTTATTTGATAGAAATAGTTTCTTGAACATTTAATTTGATAGAAATTAGTTACTTGAACAGTTAATTGAATATTTGTGTATAAATTATTATCAAATAGGAATACTTGAAACGATGAAAGAATTGGGCAAATTATTTGAATTAGATGAGAATACTTTAGTTGTCTAAATTTCTGAGACGAAGTTTGATGATTTTATCATTAAGAGTTTTCGAACTATTATCTACATCTTTATTGTCAAACTCGGAAACCTTCACGGAACTTCGAACTACGTCCTTTATTGAATCCACGGGGGTCACCTGTTCTGATTCCGTTAGCCATAACCGAGTACAATTGTTAAGCATCCCTGTATTGTTATTCGCCAGCAGTCAGAATTGAACCTGCAACTTCCAGATGATTGTCTCATTAGAAGCTTAGGGAACAAACGCCTATAACCGTTACGCTATGTGCCCTGCTGGACAATTCAGAGTGAATTTTTGGGACTTATAAACTTAATGTTCTTACGTGCCTAGGATTACTATTATTATGTATGATTTTTTACCTATGCTCATATTCAGATTTTTTTTTCACTCTAAATTGTCCAGCAGAACACATAGCGTAACTGTCATAGGCGTTGGTTCCCTAAGCTTCAATGGGGACAATCATCTGGAAGTTGCATGTTCAATCCTAACTGCAGGCGAGTAACAATACAGGAATGCTTAACACTTGTACCCGGTTATGGTCAACGAAATCAGAACATGCGACCACCGTGGATTCAATAAAGGGCGTAGTTCGAAGTTCCGTGAAGGTTCTCGAGTTTGATGAACACCTAAAGAAGGCCGGAGGACATATCGCCCGAAACGTTGTGGAAATGACAATAAAGACGAAGACAATAGTCCGAAAACCCTTAATGATAGGAATACTTTATATTATATAACTTTTAAGAAACTCTTAGATAACTACATAAAAATCATATGTGAAAGTTCAATGAATATATAACATAACATTATTTTGGTTAACATGCCGTAAAAATCAATCAAGTTATCAACGCTTAAATAACAAACTTTAAAAACTAATTTTCTACATTTGTTTCTTATTGAATGTCTTTAACTTCAGATTATAAAGGGCAAAGAAAACGTTTCTTTTGTTTATAAAATAGTTTGCACTTAAATGCTGAACGACAATTTCTAGATTAATTGTTGAAAGCCTCAGAGAAGCGAAGTTCCTCATGTCCTATCCTTTCACATCGACTTGTTAGGCATGCATCTTGTCACTTTGGTTTCAAGGATGTTTGTAACATCTATAAAACGAATTTCCTACAATGTCAAAATGACAATTAAGTTTGGATCAGGGCGAAAAATCATTCCTTATTTTCAGGAAACGTGTCTCTTTATTCGTTCGATCAATCTGCTTCGCTTTTAATTCAAGTCGCTCGTGTCCTAACTTGGAGGAATTCGTGTTGACAGCGGCCAGATACAGTCACGTTCCTCCTGGGAACATTTAACACTTTCATAAAAAGAGTAAAACCCCAAATAGCATTGGATCAAGGACGTTGCTTATTTGCGGATAGAGTTAACTTAAATTAATGAACAAGTTCACTAAGATCGATAATATGATGCTTTTTCTTTTATTGTCATGAACCAATGAAATAAACTATTTTCTAAAGTTCTGAGATTATGTCGACTGAGGAAGTATAATGACAAAATACTTTTTAATGCACAGCAATGTAGTTAACTTACTTTCTTGTTAGTTGATTCACGTTATTATTATTTTGTTCCTTTGAGAATTTTTCTCACCAATGTTACCTGATGGTTTTTCACTAGAGTCTGAGAGACAACAAGTCTTATCAAGTCTCCATGACTCTTCTCGGTATTCCGGCAGATCTCAACAATGATGTAGCTTGGATGGTCTCCACAAGTCCTCTTATTTCCAAGTCTTTCAGTCCTTGTATCAAATGATTTGTGACTGTACTAAGCGCACTAATTACAAGTCGTATCACCGTCACTTTCGTATTCCATAGTTTTTTTAGTTCTCTAGCAAGATCTAGGTACTTATCTCTCTTCTCGATTTTTTTTCAGTTTTACCCTGTTTTTTGTTGGGGGGGGGGTTGGGGGGGTAGTTTTTTTTTATCATGACTAGGTCTTGTCAAGATTAGATGATCCGTTTGTATGCGAAAATTCGAGAGAATTCTCTGCGTCTTATTTTCTAGGACAGATTCTGTGTTGTGCATATATCATTTGTTCGTATGGCCAAATTTAACTTCTTGCATAATTTTCAATGGATTACATTCCCTACCCATTCGTGTCTAGGCTTATTTTTTTTTTTTTTTTGTGCTAATTTACTGCATTCGTTTATATGATTGATAGTTTCGTTTCTATCATCACATTACCGATATCTGCTATTTTATTGCATCTTGTCAATTCTTGCTTTGACATAGTTAGTCCTCATGACGTTTTTGTGTACTGCTATCAGAAAAGATTCAGTTTATCTCTCTAAAGGTTTTCTCTTACTTAGCCATGTCCAAGTTTTCTCCTGTGAGATTTCGCTTGTTTGCCGATTGAAACGTATATACTATTGTTTTCTTCCAATATTTGTTTTCTGGTTATTTTTATTCTGTTGATTTTTTTTATCTGTATTGTCTCTGGTTTCTGTAATTTGTCTTCCTCCGCGTTTTTTATAAGGTCTTCTAGTCGTTGTATCAATGCGTCTGGAATGCGGACAAGTCCTCTTCCGCCTTCGTTTCTTGACACATACAGCCTGTTTACGTAATCTCTGGGATGCATATTATCATCATTATCATTATTATTATTATTATTAACATAATAATAATGATAAGAATTATTCAAGTCTTTAGAATTCTTCTCAATATTCTTTGTAGTTTGGATGGTCCTAACTCGTCCTCAGATTTCCAACTCTTTCACATCCCTTTTCAAGCCTTTTGGTATCGTCCCAATTGCACCAATTACAATTGGTATCACCATCACTTATAATTATTATTATTGCTATTTATATTGTTATCATGTTTGTTTTTACTAAATATGCATTAACGAAAAACTGCTTACCAAATAAGCGTTGTTTGAAGATTTTCGTGGAGTTTAATCCAGGTCTCAACTACGTGAAAAAAATATCAAAGTAACTTGGAAAAAAATAACCAAAAAATCTACGAATAAATACGAAATTCTGTGCGTTTTTCCTCATCCATAACATCAAACCAGTCTTCCTTTAATAAGCATGATAATAGTGCAATAGGTATTATATGTACTACCTAATGGCGTCTGTAAGCGTCATTCTGATATCTAATTTACATAATGATTTTAAAAAGCAGATTTTAATGCATAACAGCCATGTTATGGATTCGCACTTTCATAGCTCTTTTCAATAATTATGAGCAATTGTTATCTGTCTAACTTTCATAAGAAAGCCAAAGATTTAATTTAATCTTAATACACTTCAAGTATCAAGACTAAAGTGGAGCAATCTAGGTGTTGTAGCTTTTTAAAAGGGAGCCTTCGGGTAACCCTTGACTACGGTCAACAATTTTATTTTAGATTTTAAGCGGGAATGCAATTTGCAATATACGTTATTCGATCATATAAAGTATCTAAGTTCGGATTCACATTGACTTCCTCTTTACCTATTCATGTATGCAGTCGCTTTTTCCTGACAGATTTTATAGTGTGATATTGTATTATTTTGATCTCACTCCAAGACATTTAGGCGCGTTTCCTTTTCCTTCTAAACTGGTTCTACTTTGTCTGGTCCCGCTACTCACCCCCTACATATTTAGGTTTTCGATGTTCAGCTAATCATATATTTAATGGAATGCTAGTTCTTTACATAGTTAAAGTTTATCTGAACTGATCACACCGGCCAGAATTGACTTGGCACACGAAACTATAGAGTCAATGTGAAAAGATTTTGCTCTGCATTGGTCGTCAGTGAAGGATAGCATAAGCAATTGTTTCAACATAAATAACAAAATCGAGAGATTCAGTCCTGTGCTTAACTCTGAAAGAATTAGTTTTGTGATTCGATTATTTTTTCATTAGTGTACGACCGGGAATCAAAGAATTCTTTTGCTTTTTCAGGTTTCAGACTTCTTCCCAGGTTGGCATTTGAAATGTTTTTGATATTCTTCTAGATTCTTGCACTATTATTTCGATAGCCTAGTTGGCTAGTTTTATATCATATCAACTTTTGTTGGGTTATTTAAAAGCGAAATAAGGTTTTTAACGGGTAATAATCATTTATAAACTATTATAAACTCAAGTAACTATTCTTAAAATAATTTACACGTGATTATATTGTTTCAAGTATTAATATCTAATATTAAAGATTTCCAAACAGATTTATTTGACTCCTAGGTGGGTCCTTAACAGGTACAATCTCTCTGGATTAGTGAAACGACAATGAAGAGGTGTTTTCACTCTCTTCAGAGCTCCAGAATATACCATAAGTTAGTTAAAATGATGTACTTTAATAAATCGAAAATTTTTTAGCATAAGATAGAAGAACGTATTATGGAATCAGTAAATTTTAAAGAGAAAATTAAGAACTCACTAACGAAAAAAGCAACTTAATCAGTTCTTAGTTGTACTTCCCTTGCCTTTTATGTCAGTCTAAGATTTTTGAAGCCAGGAAGTTTGGCTTTTAGATAAAATAGGTTTTGCCTTAGATTTGTGCTTAGTCTTTTTTTTTTCCTTGATTAAAACTAACGTAAGTATATACTCCTTTGAGAGGTGAGTCCATATTTTTGTCAGGTGCAGTTTTCAGTTTGCTAACGTCAACAAATTTGCCTAGATTGATTTTGCCGACAAGTGACGAAATGCCGAACCTTTCAGTTTGACGCCACGTTATACTTCCATTTTTATTTTCTTTGTTTCATTCAATTCTCAGATTTAAAAGAATTTCTTTAAAATTATATTATTTCTGGTATACATACTCTCTGATTGATGGGGTTAATGACTTGCTTCACAGTGAAATTTGCGGTACTCATCACTCGAACTCACTGGCAATAGCACTCTGCTTCATGCCAGCATTCTAATCATTGCTTACCAGAGACCGTCGACATCGCGTTCGCATGACCCAGCCTTTCCCTCTTTTTCCTTTATACTCCCGACTCGAGACAGGTGCCCGAGACTAATTGAATGAATCTAATTAGGCATAAAACTATGTGGAATTGGAACGATTCAAACCATGATTTGCCCACTTGCGATTGGTCCAGGAAAAAATGAGGGTATGGTTGGGGAGCGGAATGTAGACGAGGGCGGGAGTAGAAGGGTTAATGCAATTAAGATGACGCAATGATAGAAATAGAAGCAAGGTAATGAATGAGATTCTCCACCCAATCAGAGATGATGTGACCGACGTTCGGAGATGAGCGATGTGGTTGGAATAAATGAATGCAGTAACAAACAATGTTTAATGCATCCTTAGACCAGACTTAAACGGGTTAAGAAAACTGAACGTATTGCACATAGACGGAGACGAAGTTTGACGCCCAGATTCACAAATATATCAGCTAGGCCCTAGTGGTGAGGTGTAAAGTATGCTGAGTGCATCTCTTGCAGAGAGGTAAGACTCGCCCCAAAATGTGTATTCCCTGCATGACACTAAATTGCATCTACTGATAAAGCTCCCGTGCTGGAGCTACGGGGCGTATGGAGTCACTATTTCGTTGGCATTACGACACTCTGATTGGAGTTGTAGAAGCTGATAGCGTCACATCTACGGGTTAAGTAGATCTGTTTGAGATAATAAAGTGTGTATACTTGTTTAAAATGATTTTAAAGATAGATTTTTGTACTGTGGATCATAATTGTAAACCTGACATGGGTATAGAATAACGCAAGAATTGTCATGGTGTTTGAACAACAAACCGAATCTTTGTGTTAAATATGAAAGTAAAATATTTTCAACAATCTTTAGAAGGAAATATTGTGATATTATCTTTTTCGAACGCAGCTACGGTGCACTTGTGTGAGCGGGTGAAAACTATAAACAATGTACTCATACATATATATTTGTTTATAATTTGCATCTCCCGTATATATATATATATATATAGAGAGAGAGAGAGAGAGAGAGTGAGAAGGGGAGAGATTGAGAGAGGGAGAGAGAGAGAGAAAGAGAATTGAAGATCAAGGTAATCCAAAAAGAAGAATTTAATGTAAAAGAAAGTCAACGCTATAACGTTTCGGTTCGAATGAACCCTCTTCAAGACTTGGAAACGATGATATCAATTGACGTTCAATCACCGAAAAACTTTTTTAAAAGTACAAAACAATGAACAGATATTATATATTTAGAGAAAGAGGTAACCGCTTAATCAATAAATCAGCATTCGTATTAAAAAATGTCACAAGCAAATTACAAGCGGCATACGATAAGTTTCCAGACTTTTTTCCGTATGGGCATTTAAATTTGTCGTAGACTCTTGAAAATTCAGTATGTTATTGCTATACGTCTTATGAGATGACTGACCAATTGTTATATTTCAAGTTCAAATGAACAGCTACCGCAGCAATTGGAATACACCCTATTAAAGCCTGATTGTCAAAGCTGGTATATTTAAAAAATGCAATTGGGACGTGAGAACACTTTAGAAGAAGGATATGCAATAACATTCTGTTTTAAACTTAGAAAAAATACCACAGAAATGTATGGAAGGCTTCAGAAAGCTTTTGCAACGTCTTGCATGAATCGAGCATCAGTTTTTTGAGTGGCAAAAGAGATTCAAGGAAGGCAGGGAGTGTGTGAGGGATGATGTGATTTGTGGGAGGAGTAAGGAAGCCAATACATCAGAGTTGATTGGCCAAAGGATTAGGGTTAGGGTTATTATGTTGAGGTTTTAAGGGAGTTCAGGAAGAGATTCCATCGGTAAAGGCAGCACTCTTCAAATCGGGTCAGTGGCATTTCCACCAGGACAATGCACCAGTCCATAACTCCATCCTTGTCACAGACTATTTGAACAAGATGGGCATCACGACAGTTTCTCACCCTCCCTATAGTCTAGACCTTGCTCTCTGTGAGTTTTGGTTATTCCCTAAGCTCAGAGGCTGTCGTTATGAGACAATTGAGAAGATGAAAGAGGCTGTGACGAAGGTCATTGACACCCTCACACAATATGACTTCCATGGGGCATTGCAGAAGTTGTTGGAGCGGTACAACAAGTGCATTGCAGCCGAAGGAGATTACTTCAAAGGGGAATAGAGTTTCATGTGTGTACTATCAATAAAAGTGCTCATACGAAAAATGCACCTCGTATAAACAATATATGAATGAATGCAAATTATAAACAATATATATTGTCTATAATTTGCATTCAATCATACAAATTCCAATAAGCGATTTTCAATTAGAAGTTTTTAAAATGTGGTTATACTGGAGTCTAGGTAAGTGTATAAATACAAGTCTGTCTGTATATATATCATCATCAGCATGTCGTGCTGGTAGCACGGATATCCCTGACCCTCTCTCGCCACTTTTCCCTATCGTTCATCGCGTCAGGCAGGTCTTCATGACAACATCCTGTATCCTTACATAGTTGCTGAATGTATGTTCGTGCTGATCGTCCTGCATTTACACGGCCATGTGTGGGGGTCCATAAGAGTACATCACTTATAAGTTCGTCCCTGCTTCTCCAGCAGTGTTTTGCATGTCTGGTTCGTCTAACTTGAATAGTTTTCGTGATAGGAGGCAGGTGATCGTACAGTTGGTGTCTTGTGGGGTGTTGCCGCCATACTTGTTCAAGATTGCTCACTGCATTCATGTGTAATTGCCGTCTAGCTTCTTCTCCAACCGTTTTGTCAGAGTC
Organism: Sepioteuthis lessoniana; assembly: GCA_963585895.1. Lineage (NCBI taxonomy): Eukaryota > Metazoa > Mollusca > Cephalopoda > Myopsida > Loliginidae > Sepioteuthis > Sepioteuthis lessoniana. Next base: position 35,379,769 of record OY757924.1, read on the forward strand.
CATGTAGTGCATCGATATAGCAGTATCGATGCGACCGCTGCCTGGAAGAAACTATATATATATATATATATATATATATATATATATATATATATATAAGGTCAATTGCCTCGAGCAACGAGTGTCCTGGACATGACACAAAGCAATCTTATAGTGAGCTTCCAGTATTGAAGTTTTTGGAAATCTAGAGAATTCCTTCATTACTCCCAAGTTCATTCTAAATCGCAGTGGTTATACCTGTTATTGCCCCATCTATGAATCAACTTGAACTGTTTAATAATTTATTCTACATAAAACCATCTCACTGTAAGCAAACAAATGGTCAGTATCAAATTGAATTAAAAGTGTAAGATAGCAATACTTGAAACAATTTAACTATGTGCAAAAAATGATCTTTGGCTCGTTTTAAAGGGTTCATACAAACCATTAGTTTACAAATCAATATTAATATACATGAATAAATAGGATTTGGCATTAAATAATCTATAAGGTTTGATATGCCTTAAAGCAAGCACAACCAACAAATATATATACTATATGTGTGTATCTATGCTTATATATATATGGGGGGGGCACATAATGCCAGTCTTTTATGTATGTAACAATAACTCAGCAAAAACTAAGTTTCTCATTATGTTTATTTATACATATGAATGAAGCTAAGCACCTCATGCGTTATAAAGGTTAGCTAGCTAATATAGCAGAATATTGTTAGTGAGTTTGAGTCTCCCTAGGTGCTTCGAAATTCTAGCCTTGAGCCACAAGGACACATCATTGCAAAAATTTTACAGCAGTACACTCGGAATTATTATACAACAAAGCAATTTTGAATCCGATTTGTAATTGATGGGCTTGTATCAGCGCTGAAACTCATATCTTAATCATCCGAAATCTTGATATAACGGAGATAACAATGACATATTTATTTGCTGAAATTTCTGGGATGAAGCTTCATAATTTTTAACTCTTAGTGTATTCGTACTATTTTCTCCATCCAGCCCAGTCGGCTGGTGCTGTAGAATACCTCAATTGCATCTCTGCAGGGGAGTAAGACTCCCACCAATGAGTGTCCTAGATATAATATTAAACAATATGATAATGAGGCTCCAGTAATGCTGGAGCGTTGGGGAATGCATAGTACCCTTTCATTACAATTACTCTCTGGTCCACTCTGGCCCGGAGTGGTTGAACCTGAAAGGGTCATATCTTTGGGTTAAATAGAACTGGCTAACATATAAACTGAGTGCAGACAAATGATATGCTAAACTAAATTACTTGATCATTTAACTGTATGTAAACAAATGATTAACGTTTAATTAAATTGTTTGTAATACATAACAATACTTGGAACCATTTAAATTTGTTGACTTATGCTAAATTAAATTGTTTGAAATAGAACAATTTGATCACTTAACTGTGTGAAAATAAATGATTGATTTTTAATTGAATTGTTAGTGAACTATAGCAATACTTGGAACAATCTAACTCTGTTCACTTATGTTTACAAATTATATATATATATATATATATATATATATATATATATATATATATATATTATTTCCCTTAGAAGCAGATTCGGCATTAAATCACCTACAATAATTGACATACAATAAAATCTAACCAAACCAAACCTATTGTCTTCATCTTTATCGTTTCAGCTGATGGGTACAAATGCCTTCTTCAAATGTTTTCATGTCTAACTCAGGATGCTACATAAAACTTCGAACAGAACCCTTAATTTAATCACTGGACAGTACCTTAACTTCAAGTCCGACCGTCCATATAATATAAAGAAAGGAATCTTTTGTTGGCTACAACATTGGTCAAAAGCCATTAGTAATGACAGTGGCGCGTTCAAAGAAGAAATGAAGAGTTTAACAGACAATATCCATCGCAACAACAACAAGTAAAAGGCTTGGGGGAGGGGTACTGTGGGAGCCTTACCCATATCACCATAACGGACTCTTCTCACCGTTATTAGTACTAGAGATTTCGCTGCCAGAGGCAGATCAATATCGGAGTTATCTGAACAGTACGAGATTTCTTACCTTTTCTTTATAACTCTATCTTTCTTGTGTAATATAATCTGTTATCTAATATCCGTGTTTGTCCAATATGAACTGAGTTTAAAAAAATCGTACATCGTAAGTAGTATCTTATGGTTAATGGAGACATTTGGATTATAAGTCCAAAAAATTCACTCTTAATTGTTGAGCAGAACATGAAGCAATGGATATAGGCATTTAGTTGAGAACTGCATCTAAGGGAAATTATCTGGAGATTATCAACGACTGGTAAAAACACAGAATACTTACTATCACAACATTTGTACCTAGTCATCGTTAAAGAAATTAGAACTATCTGCTCCCGTGAATTAAATATAAGGTTTGGTTCTAAGTTCCGTGTGAGCTCCCGAGTTCGCCAGGATACACCTGAAGACCAATGGACGCATCGGCCTAAACGTTGTGAACTGGAGATGAAGACAATAATCCGAATATTCTAACGGATAAAAATACCATGCTCATTTGAATTATTCACTCATTCATAAATGAAAATATCCATATTATACTGAACCTCGGGTATAATATTGACCCCGCCCTTGGTGTATATATATATATATATATATATATATGTGTGTGTGTGTGTGTGCGTGCGTGTGTGTGTGTGTGTTTATATAAAAGATGGATTAGAGACGATTGTTGACTGAAGACTGGCCCAAAAGTTTCACTGAATCATATTCAATCAATGTCATCGATTGTTTACATTGACATGAAATAATGCTATGTTATGCAAAATTGTTGCGTTACAAGGCGGCAGATTTATGGATGAACGTACGCAGAAATGCTGATAAGTGTAGCACTTCGGCCCCATGTCGAAAGTTGTCATGCACGCAATACAAAAACGACTCCGTTGTTTCATGATTCGAGAATCTATTTTGACTACCTTTTTCGTAATAGTTTAGATAGCTAGAATAAAGGATGCGAGACGGCGATATAGAGATAGACAGTTACTATGCAAAAAAAAAGGCAGGCACTTAGTTACTTTTTTCGCTGTCCACACATCAGCTATGAGCGTGTGACCTCACCGTTGGCTGAGTCCACTCCCAACCCAAATCGGGGTCTCTCTGCTCCCTCTCCAACAGACTGTATGACTCAACTCACCGATTCCAACTTCTGACTTTAAGCATCTTCGAATCTACTTTTATATTCTAATCATTCTCTGTGACTAAATCCTTAATCATACGTAACCATTAAAACTTTTTAGTCACATGTCATAACTAAATATCAGCTGATAATTATCTAAATTTTTATTTCCATATTTCGCTTTACAAATGATTTTAAAACAAATCTCTCACGGCTTCTTTTTACTGAATCTGACATACGTATATGCAAAACGAGGTTCACCGGCTTTGACCTTTCCAAATCGAAAACCTACATTTACGGACTCAAAGTTTTTAGCTCGCACACAATTTATCACTAAAAACTAAAATAATTGATTAAAATCCCTAATTTTTTTATAGTAAGAGTGATATACATTTTCGTAATATTGTCTACAAGAATAAATTTGTGATACAACTTGCTCAACAGATATATATTGGAGAGTAGTTTATCCACGTGCCCTTCACATAAACTCTCTATCATAGACTGCCGAGGGTGAGAATTCTCAAAATATCTGACGATGATAAGAATAGTGGAAATTAGTGAATTTTTGTTTTCCTGTAATATCAATTCTAAGGGCACTTAAGTCGTTAGTCGATCTCATTTCGTCTGTTCCGTTTCCATGTAGTGTTTTATATGTGTGAATTGTGTAAATTTTGTTGAATCTGACAAGATGGTAAAAATAAGGAAAAAAGTGGTTAAATCCGAGGAACGGATTTAGTGGTAATATTTCGTTTTTTGTTTTTTCTGGGTTTTTTTTTTTTGTGGGGGCGGGGGAGGGTCACAGTTTGAAGAAGTTCTGTTTATAAAGAACGAAATATTGCCTCTGAATTCGTTGTAAGTGTTCGGATTTAGCTATTTTCCCACTTATTTTATCATATCTGAAGTGTATATATAATGTGCGTATATACATAAATATACATATATATATATATATATGTCTGTGTGTGTATTATTATTATTATTATTATTATGTTTGTTATTAAATCTAATTGAAATAAGTAGAAGTGATCCAAATATTACTCGAAAAAGAGTATAGACACAGAGTACATATTTGTATAAAAGAATCTCTCGTGCAATGTTTGCAAGCCAGTGACAAAGACTATTGTTCGTGCTATGATTTCACTGCCTACAAAGTATCCAAATGACTTGATAGATGTCCATATACATACGCACATATATAATCTTCTTGTTAAGTTGTGAGATTCATGTATGTGCACGCAAATATATATATATATATATATATATATGTGTGTGTGTGTGTGTGTGTGTGTGTGTGTGTGTGTATAGCTTTATGCACAGTTATATTCAAGCACACTTATGTAAAAGAATTTTCTCGGTGCATTGATATAAAAAGTGGCTTACTCTGTGTGTGTGTGTGTGTGTGTGTGTGTGTGTGTGTGAGAATTTTGTTTATTTCTACTTGTATCCGTCTAGATTATCCTTTTTTTCCTTTTCTCCCGGTATACACACACACACACACACACACGCGCGCGCACGTGTATATGTGTGCATAGCTTGAAGTTTTGTGTAAAAGTTACCTGCGTCTTTTTTTTAAACTAGAAACTAAATACATTGTTGTAAGTTGTAAACCACTTCTTTAATTAAAAAACAAACCAAAAATGATTGAAACCTTCACTTTTTACATGTATAAGAAAAAGAAAAGACGGAAAATTGAATGTTTCACTATAAGGATAGCTTCTTCAGAAATAAAATTTCTTCTCGTAAAATCATTTCGATACATGACAAGGAGTAGGGAAGTTTACCGCTTTATATATATATATATATATATATATATATATATATATATTCTGTATGGTATAAATTCTAAACCTTAGTTGTAGTGTTTTGTTTCATGTTTGTTTGTTTGTTTGTTTTCGTATTTTTTTGTTTTTTGTTGTTGTTTTTTTTTTGCTTTGATTTTTAGAAACTCGAATCCATTATGTATGTTTGTGTATATAGACATAGTGCACTATGCTCTTATTCAGACCATATTCCACTGGTAAAAGAAAACGAATAAGGACCACTAAAAACTTTGGGTTTCATCTCCACAATCTTCACGTCTGGAGAATACTAGTAGATGTCTGAAGTCTGCCAATAGACTTCAGTCATGTAGCTACAAGCACACCAGAAAATCGTGTTCGGGAAACCCATTGTCACGTGTGATCTTAATTTACTTTATTTATTCGCTATAAGTTGAATATTGTGTGCGTGTATATATATATATATATATATATATATATATATATATATAATGTACGTTCGTATATAGTGTACGTTCGTATCATGTAAAACGGAAAGTGATCTGTTTCTGTCACTTTTGTCTGATATTAAAGAGCAACAAGGGAATGTTTTACACTCTGGTTTTCCTTGTGAATGGTAATGGAGCATATCAGTCCTAATTAAGGGGAATGATAGATGGATATTTCTGTCACAGATTGAAGTGCTTCCTCTCTAAGCTGATTTGCTGTCTATTCTCGATTGATTCGATGACAAAATAACGGTAAAAACTTCCGAAAACCCCTCCGATCAAGTCTTAATCCATCCTGAAAAACCGCAAGCAAGCACTTAGAGATTTTATCGCTTTTTCTGTCAGTCCAATGCTTTTAGCGATATTTTTCCTTCACTTTATGTCGACTTGCTTTTGCTGTGTATATACGTATGGATGAATGTGGATGCAGGGATCAATAGCTTAGTGGCAAACTTATAGACACTTATAGATATGAAAGTCGTTACCAAGTAGATAAAAGAGAGTATAAGACAGTGAAAATATTAGATATTTATACTTTCTGTTAAACCACCCCGTCAGCAAGGCGTAGAATATGTCGACTGAAATACCCTCACCAAAATATATAGCTCTACACTGCATCTGGCGGTGAAGCACTACTTCTGACGTTCTGGAAAGTGTGTTGTACTGCTTCGTTGCTATTACTCCAAGGTCAACTCTGACCTGAAGTGGTTTTATCTGTTAGGGTTCCATGTACGGGTCTAATAATGATTAATAGACTTTAAGAGCATGTCAACCTCACCGAGGTTATTTTAAGCCTATATTTTAGAGAATCGCTAACATCGTATGTTTACCTTTACATTTTGGTTTCGTCGTTTTGGTTTTTCTTTTTATTTCGTTTTAACGGTTTATCAAAATCATATCAGATCGTTTTCTTATAATTACGTTCTCTATATTTATCATGATTTTATTCATAATATTTGGTATAATTTTATTTCTCTGAAGAACGTGTCAGAAAGGTCAAATAGATCTGTTTGATATTATTAGTTAGAATTACGCAAAAAAATTTAACAGTAAAAGAAGTTATTTGTATCAAATTTCGGCATTAGATAAACAATTAGGGTTATGCTGTTGAATATGCCAAACCTTTTGTTTTGAGTGGGTTTTACAATTACACTAGTGTACTAACTACTAGTACTGTAGAATGATTTCCAGATGAGGATAGCCAACCTAGCTGGTTTGATAGTCAATATTCGAACAACTTTTCTTAAACTAGTCAACTTAATAAAATGCGCAACATATAAAGATCATAAGAAATGGATATAGTTAAGTAACCTTCCCATTCTCCTTGAAGTGGATTTCCTTGGTAACAAGGACTGTGGCATTATATTATTAATACGTTAGTATTGAATAGTTTAAAAGTTTCATATTGCACAGATTTTCACGTTTGATCTAGATTGAACACGAGCTCAGCTGATGATTGTCAACATGAAACATTTTATATGGTTTTATCATTATCCTATTTTATATTCAAAAATATTGTAATAGTACATTGAATTTTCGTGCATAGAGCACTGTATAGGGATTAAAATGGCTTTTACAGTTAACTTTTAATCCAAATTGTATATATATATATATATATATGGGAGAGAGAGAGAGAGAGAGAGATTGGCTTAAGTCTCTTTGGCTGCCTCATAATAACCAGTTTCATGCAATCTTTTTAAGGAAGTTTTAAAAATCTGCCATCTTCAGGCAGGCTGCTTCATTTTGAAAACTGCATTTTTTTCTAACTCCCTTACAAATATTCCATGAAACTGGTTATGAGGTGGCCAAAAAGGGGCAAGTGAACCATATCTATGGAAGGTTTTTCCTGCTCTGCGGGACAATATTGAGTAATTTCTTTTAATTCTTTGAAATACGTCTTTAAAACACATGTTCATTCGAATGAATATATATATATATATATATATATATATATATATATATATATATATATATATATATATATATATATATATATAATGCTTCTATAAATATATAGAGAGAGCGGATGGATAAGATGATTTTTTAATGACTTAGTTTTATGGTATCTAATCTCTTGTACTTTAGTTAATGTCAAATCCTGGTTATACATATATTACATATATATGATTTGTGAACAAATAGTTTGTAGGTAACGTTTTTAAACGAATTCATTTCTTTGCTTACAGCTAAATGGTTTCAAGCATTGATATCTAACTCTATTGATTTTACGTTATATAAATCGATAATCGCACACAGTTAAATGATTTCAAGTATCTAACACGAATATTTCTATTCGATATCAAACATTTGTTTGCATACAGTTAATGGTTTTAAGTATTACAAGGCAACACCAGTCAATCATTTGTTTGCAAACAGTTAAAGGATTATACTATTGCCATCAATAAGTTTCCGGACTTTTTTTGTACCGGCATTTAAAATTGTAGTAGACTCTTGTATGTTATTGCTATACATCTGATGAGATGACAGACCAATTTTGATGATTATAGGTTCAAATGAACAGCTACAGCAGGAATTGGAATACACCCTACTAAAGCCTGATTGTCACAGCTGGTAAATTTCAAAAATGCTATCTCGACGTGAGGACACTTTAGAAGAACGATATGCAATAAAATTCTGTTTTAAACTTGGAAAAAATGCCACAGAAACGTATGGAATGTTTCAAACTGCTTTTGAAGCATCTTGCATGAATCGAGCATCAGTTTTTGAGTGGCATAAGAGATTCAAGGAAGGCAGGGTGTGCGTGAGAGATGATGAGAGGTGTGGGAGGAGTAAGGAAGTCAGAACACTAGAGTTGATTGGCCAAATAAAGAATTTCATGGATAAGGACCGTCATGTGTCTATAGAGACAATAAGTGCTTAGTTTGATGTCAGTGTGGGAACTGTACACACAATTATTCGCTCGGAACTGAAGATGCGGAAGATTTGCGCGAAGTTTGTCCCTAGAGTGCTCAGAGAAGATAAGGAAGAAAGATGTTTTCATGACAGCAGGGAGATGGTCGAGCTGATCAATTCAGATCCTGCAGTTCTTGATGCTCTGGTGACCTGCGATGAAAGCTGAATCTACTGCTATGCCCCAGAAACCAAGAGACAGTTCCTAGTGAAAGGATGCTTGCTCTGCCAGACCCAAGAAAGCCAGACAGAGTAAATCCACCCACAAACTTTTGATGATCCCTGTTTTTGACAGCAGTGGCATGCGCTACGTGCACTGGGTTCCCACTGGACAGACAGTCAACAAGGGATACTATGTTGAGGTTTTAAGGGAGTTCAGGAAGAGATTCCATATTAACATATGTATGCATGTTGATACTAAGTGCCAATGGAAGTGAGCAACTGAGATATCAGCCAACAAGTTCGTATGCCTTTAAATTAATTCATTTTTTTACAATGCACTTAGCTTATCCCTAAATCCAGATCAATGAGTTTTTCACTCAGTGAAAATCTAGCATTAAGCATTCATTAATAATCGGGGTTTAGTTTTAACCGTAATTGCTTCGGTCATATTTGGAAAAATAAAGCAAAAAATAAAGATACAATTTAAGCGGGTATCTTAGACAGTTGAACAGGTGATTACATTTATAGACCTTTGCAGAATCTTGGTGACACGTCGAAGATAATTCATTTTTTTTTATCTTTGGTTTATTTCGGTATTCGATGAATAGAATTGCTGAGTATTCTTTCTTACCTGATAACTAAGATCAGAATATTAGAGAAGAATACGTGTTATGAGAAAAGGTAAACATGCAAGATTCTCAGTTTCTTCATTAAAAAAATTTTTTTCAACTGTTCTGAATTTATTTCTTTTATTTTCATTCTGTGGTACGCTGGAATAGCAAAATCCACAAGACGAGTTCTCTGTCGGTCGATTTTTTAAATAATTAACTCAAGGACTGTTTTTTTCTGACTGACATTAGGTGTTCATCTCATTTTTTAGGCATGGTTCTTTTTTCAGAGCCAAATACCATTCCTATATTTTGGTTATATATTCTTATTTATATCAGGGTTTCCACTTGATTATTTTTATATTACTCCTTGCGAGTTTTTCACGGAAGCGCTAACTGATACTCTTTCAGTGGAGTTGGAGTGATTGTAAATCTCCTCAAATTTCTTGGACTCTTCTCAGTATTCTAGCCGATTGTAATAATGCTGTAGTCTGGACGGTCTCTTCTCGTCGTCTGATTTCTATATTGTTAAGCAGGACGGCCAGCTCAAACATACATACAACAACTATGTGAGGATACGGGATTTTACTCCTTTTAAAGTTTTTCATTCCAGTGTTAGTCTCCACTCGTCCTCTCTTTTACAAGTCCTGTCGTCCCTGTACCAATCCTTTGGTGAGTGTACCGAGCGCACCAATTACAAATCGTATCACCGTCACTTTCATGTTCCATAGATTTTTTTACTTCTCTCGCAAATTTTGGATACTTATCTCTCTTTTTACTTTCCATCTGTTTTACCCTGTAATCAGCTGGAACGGCAAAGTTCACAATTTGCAGGTTCTCTTTTTTAAGGGGGATTTTTCGTTGACTGTCTCTAGGTCTGTTCGTCTGGCCGAGATTAGGTGATCCGTTGTATCTCAAAATCCCAAATAATTTTGTGTGTCTCATTTTCTAGGACGAATTCTGGATTATGCATATACCATTTGTTCGTGTGGTCGAATTTAAACTTCTTGCACAATTTCAAGTAGATCACCTTCACCAACCAGTCATGTCTCGTCTTATACTCTTTTTGCACTAACTTCTTTTGCTTATTATGTGATTATAATTAATATCATTTTATTTTTTACTCTTTGCTAGTTTTTCACACCAGCGTTAACTTATGGGATTTCACTAAAGTCTTAGTGACAGCACTTTGCTATTTTCCCCTCTTATGGCAGCATACAAACGTGGAAAAATCAAAATATAACATTGATGAAATTGGCAACCATTTTTTTTAATCCCATCTTAAACAAAAGGCAACTAATTACAAATTCAGAAGCGTATGATCATTACTTCACTTCCAAATGATAATTTCAAATCCATCTCCAGATCAATGATGTTTTCGATAAGCACCCCGATCTTTTACTTCTTTTAATCTCTTTTAGAAAAATACTTGCGTCAGCTATGCAACCTAATTAGGTAAGATTTATGGCGCCACCAGTGACAAATTGATTCTCAACTAATGGCTTTCGGGAAGTTTTCAGGGAGATATATTAATTTTTGGACTGTATGTAAATAACTGAGCAGTTTTTTGTTCGAACACTGTAACTGAATAAAAACGTGAATAAAATATCTAATAGAATAGAACATGAAAATCAGCTTTTCAGAGTCGGCTTTCACGTCTCATTTCTCTTCCACATAACTCAACATACTGAATGCATATGTCTCTAAATGGTATCGTGGTCGTTGATCTTTTATTACTCGCTGAGAAATTACCATTGGCATGTGTAAGAGTCCATAGTAATCACTAGAATTCTATTCATAGTCCGATAAAAAGCAGTTCTTTAGATTTCTAAAATATTTAATTATAAGACAGTGAAATGTCAAGGACTTTGTGTTGTCTTTTCAATGGTACCAATTTGTGCTTAATGCGTGGAATTATTTTTGGCCGATAAAATGCCTTTGAAACATTCTTTTAATCCTTTTTTTGTTCTCTGTAAATGAACCACAAAAATTGATTTTCTAACAAGACTGGAGGGTTGACAGAAAAGTTCATAGGCTAGCAAAGATACTCTCATGGAATGTTACTGAATGAAATTTATTTTTCAAAAAGTCCTGCGTGCGGTCCACAAACTTCTTACATCGTGGTTGCTGTGCTTGGATGTCATTAGTCACAAAGTTCATCAACAGCAGATATGATGTCATCTTATGAAGTTTTTAACCCACCCCCGTATATTAAAAACCCATTAAAGTAGGCAAGAGAAAATGAGCCCAATTGGTCATGATATTCGTCTGATCAGAATCCATTTAGTCTTCTGGAAAAGGCTATGATAGGTGATTTAAAAAGTGATCTGATACATCAAATTAAACCATTAATCATCAGTTTACTTTGTTTGCTCCCAAATCAGCTAATATTTGGAAGCAGCAGTTTTGCAACATTAAAGAAAGAAATCAATTTAGCATCTATTATAATATCTAAGACGAGTTTCCAAAACGTCAAAAGTGTTTGATTTATAATCTTTTATTTATTATTGAAATAATGTAATGACTGAAGGACAAGACAGGACTGTCATCAGTATTTCCGACGCTCCCGGCAAGATAATCTTATAGCACTTTAAAGTGTGGTATTATCTACTTGTTGATATTTTACAATTGTGAAAATGAGATAAAAATTTTATTAATTTTTAGGAAAAAAGATTTCCAAACCAGCATCAGAGTTTCAGATGATCATTAAAACAAGAAAAATGAATGTTTATGTTAGGAACAAATAATTATCATTATAGGATTTTATAACAAACATTAACCAGCAGCAAAAATCTGCATTATGTCATATGGCATTACTTTGTTTTTTGACAAATGTGTAACCGAATTAAACGCATTTTTTTAACTAAAAGTATCTGGACTATTTTCTTCATCATCATAGTTATATTCACAGTGTTTCGGCTGATGCATCCTTTAGCCTTCTTCGGGTGTTTCATTTCAAATTCGGTAGTCCACAGAGAACTTCCAAGCAAACTTATTATTCAACTCATGGGGGTAGATAGTTCTAATTCTATGACCGGGTACAAGTGTTAAGCGATAGTAAGTATTCATCGTAATTAACCTGCAGTTAGGATTGAACCTGCAACATCCAGATGATTTCATATAGAAGCATTTTCTAACCGAATGCTTATATCCGTCACGGCATGTGTCCTGCGAGACAATTTCAAATGATTTTTTGGGACTTATAAACTTTATTTTACAATCAAGTCATGTGATACTGCTAACTGCTAATATGTATGATTTTTTAGCTATGGTAAAAAATATGAGCTAAGGTAAAAAAAAAAAATTATCTCAGAGAAAGTCATGGCAAGACACGATTAACTCAAAGTGGTATAGGTGGTCGTAATTAATGTTAATCAGGTTTTGACACCACCTTTATTATGAAATTTCAAAATTGCTGAATTTCATCTTTTTTTTTCTGCAAATATATCGACACATTTTCTCTCTGAAATTTATTTAACACTTTTTCCCCATTAAATTAAAACTAAAATAATTTAATTAAAAGTTGCATATTATTTAAGATATTCCTCTTTTTCTCTATTTCTCTTTCTTATATATATATATATATATATATATATATATATATATATATATATATATATATATATATATATTGCATGAGTGTATAAAGATAGACGAATGTCTGATTCTGAATTTTTTTTGTTTTACCTTTTGCATTAGATTAAAGCGAAAATCACCCAACTTAAAATGTAGCATGTTATTCACAGTATTACTCTCTCTCTCTCTTTCTCTCTCTCTCTCTCTCTCTCTCTCTCTGTATATATATATATATATATATATACATATATATAGTACGAGTAGGTCTATTTTATGTAGTATATATATTTATATAATGTTGAGTTATCTGGCTGGTTAACGTTTACCCAGGAGCCAGGAACTACCAGTACGTGTACCAAACCTAACATTATAATATTGTCATACTAAATGTAAATATAAGGTTTGTTATTCATGATCAAACAAAGTAATAGTAATTGAATAACCTGTGAGTATTTAACAACCCTTTCTTTTGGTATAAGATAAAAAGATTCATTATCTTTTTGTGCATACATTTATTTTAGCGGACGCACACAAACACACACACACACACACACTCATATATATATATATATATATATATATATATATATATATATATATATATATATATATATAATGAGTGTCTAGATGAATGTGAATGCTAATATATAACCTACTTATATGTATGTATGTATGTATGTATGTATGTATGTCCATATTTGTGCATATGTGTATGCATATCTGTACATATGCATTTTTCATTTTCTACGTAGTTACAAATTTATCTGTTTATCTTTACCTGTAAATAAATATCTTTACTATTATACGCACAAATATATCTATCTCTTTTTATGTACGAGCTTGAAAAACGTAGACATAAATATGTTTGCAAGTTTATGACGCACGTTCTTCTGAGTGACATAAAAAGTTTTTATTCAAAGTTCGCTCCTAAGAATTCCGCAAAGTGTTGCATATAATTGACACCTAGCATAAAGAAATTTCTCTAACTGAATTGTTAATTGTGAATTTTTCCACGGAATATTTTTTGCTTTTATTTTCTTACTTAGACTCATAAAACCATTGACCTGATTTACAGTCTGCCAAATTTGCGACAGCAACTTACTTTCGCATTGTTTCTCTCCGCAGAAGTGTGAAGATTTGCATGCCCCCTTGTATTTTTGCGTTTTGAAACATTTCTGATGATATTTCATTTATCTGTTTCAACAGTTGTTTATTTTCACAGCACTGGTTTGAATTGGCGCCATTTCTCTTTGCTGGAAGGTGTCAGCTATTTTCACTGATGTAGCTGTGTGGAACAATGTTACTTTGGATGTTAGTAGCAGGTCATCTATTTCTGTTGTTTACTGTATCAGTTGGACTTTAATATTAACTTTAATACCATACTTGAATCAGTTTAAAAAGTTATATCAGTAAACCTTATTCCAATCCTTACGAAAAAAAAAAAGCAAAGTTTAAATTTAAATAAATCTGAACAGTTCATGATGTATTCACCCAACCCCTCTATTCCAAGCAGGACGTGACAAAAGGTCATTCTAATCTCAGTATAACTGGTTTGATAAGCGTTTCCAACTGGTTGCTTTACTTAGTCTAAAAAATCCTATCAGCCCGACTACTTACCCAAATCTGGTGGAAGAACATATGGATTCATGTATTTCCAAAGGGAAAAAGTGTAAACTGAAGTACAGGCAAGTTCATCCAGGATTCGAACAAAGGTCTACCCTAAACACGTCTCTTATTTGTTCATGCATGCTTCTGTAACGAGATTTTTAATATAGCAGCACCATTAATCTGCTATGACTTAAAGGATAAAGCAGTTCCTAATCTATTTTAAAAGCTAGTAATAAGGAACTGATATTGAACTCACTCTGATCATTATGATTTTTTATGGTAGGTTACTATTAAACGATAATTACAGAGTACTTCTCCTTTTTTGTTGGTAGTTATAATATTAATTCTGAACTCAAGATATTCTATTTTTATAGATATTCCGTTTCTTACAATGCTAACCGTTAGGCTAAGTCCGCCATTCTTGTATATCATTCCCAGGCTTATCTGGACCGACTAAATTACCTATTACTTAAATTCTAGTTATTTGATTCCAGAAGTGTTCTCCATACAGTAACTTTGTTTGTCAAAACACAAACAAATATTTTCCCATTGGATCGACAATATAGAAGGAAAGAGAAAAGTGATAACAAATGAGAGGCAGATTGTGTAATTTGAACAAGTTTTCATTTTATTTCGTCTGGGTCGAACAAAGGAAAATGTTTCTTTTCTTTTTTTCATCAAATCAATTCTTATATTTATGTTTGAGATGCCCTTTTGCTCGATGCACAATGAGAGGAGGACCTTTGACAAATACTCTGGGCAAAATACTCTTTTCCTCTCTGAAAATACTTACTGATCTCTTTATATATTAGTTCATTACTAATACTATATCATAGGGGTATATGTTCACAACCCTTCTTCTGGCTGCAGTGCGTGACACAAGGCCACTTTTTAAGCAGAATAAAGCTTGTTTCAATTTAGAGTTTTCGTTCTGCTACACCTGTTGTTTTACCAAGGTTAAAAAATCTTTCTAACTGTTTACCATAGCTGGAAAGAAAAATGATGGATTCATGCCTTTCTTAGGATCATGAGTGTAAAATGAAATGCAAATATCTTTGTTTTGGACTTAAAATTGGCTCTCCAAGTTCATTTCCTACAGTGATAATCAATACGCTACGCACTCTCCAGCACGATATGTACTTAGCTGACCGTGAGATGACCATGTTTCTCTCTTTAATCACGTCAACTTAATGAATATGAGGGACTCGATTAGTCACGATGCTAAATATAAATGTTATAGCTTTACACAGCGATATTTACCTTACCTCTTTGCCACGTGTAGGATGTGACACACACAATCAAACTCTTAGGCGGTGGTCCATAAATGCAGTGCTGAAAATTTCTTTGTCTCTGTCTAAATTCCCATCTTTGGGGCATTGCATCATGCAATGAACCTAACCTCTACTCTTTTTACTAAAAAGAGCAATAACCACGACAACACAATGAAGTCTGAACTCAATACACTGGCCTACCAAACTAGCTTGCTAACCACATATCCACGGCTGAAAGGGAAAAAAAGAAAGCCACTTAGCATCGGAATGGGTGTGATTATATTGAGGGTGTCAAATAAAAAAAGCTGGGGCGCAGATGATAAGAGGTAACAGGCTTTCTCTCCAGCTGCTAACTATGATTTCAAAGAATACCGCCCAACATAATTATATTCAACACGAAAACAAACAAAAAGAATTACATAATAATTTACTTTTTCGACTTGTGATACGTTCTCTTACCCATGAATTCCATTCTAACACCTGTGCTGACTTGAGAGAAACAACTTCTGTTTGCTATTTATTTCTATCCGTAAATGTGTACACACATGTGCAATATTGTGGCGCACAAAGTTTTTTGCAGTCAGTCAAGCAATCAACATATATTTCCCCTTCTGTTTCTACCCATATCTATTCAAACCTTCTTTGTCTTATTCTCTTTCTTCCGGGTTTCATTCGTATCGATGTCGTTCTCTTCGTAATCATCTCATTTTGCTCGTAATTATTTCCTACCGTTCTCCCACACACACTGACATTTATAAGTGTCTACTTCATTTTGTTCATATATCTTCTTACCTCTCTCATATGTTTCATATCTAATCGTATTGATCCACTTATATATGTCTTTATCAGCCCCCTCGCACGAGAAAGATGCGTAACAAGGTCAATTTTTATGCGTAGTTGAACAGGTTTGAATTTAAAGTTTCCCTTCTCCTTGACCAATTGCAAAAACAAGGCTCAAAAGCTCAGTCTGTCTCACTATTTTTTCCATATCCAAAAGGAGAATAACTGTATTCATGAGTTTCCCAAGAGTATTAGCGGTATTTGAAATGCAAACTTTAATATATATATATATATATATATATATATATATATATATATATATATATATATATATATATATATTCTTGCAAGTATTGATTAATTGATATAGAAAGCTTCAGAGAAAAAAAAAAACGAATCACTATATATATATATATATATATATATGTAAAGTGATTTTTTTCTCATCTCTGAAGCTTTCTATATCAATTAATCAATACTTACAAGAATGCAGGTAACATAGCTGGATAATGAACGTTATAATAATATTAACATTATTTTCTACCGTCCCTTCACATGCACACATTTATATACGTCTATTTCATTTTGTTCATATATCTGCAGCTTTCTGTATCAATCTATTTATACTGGTTTCATATATGTGTCTTTTGTATTGTTTAAATACCCATACGTTTCAATATCAATCTATCAATATAGCTTTCATATGTAAGTGTCTATTTCATTTTGTTCATATGTCTATAGCTCTTTATGTCAATCCATACTTGCAAGAATATAAGCTACATCGCTGTATAATGGATGTTAACATGATATTATTTATTTCTTACCGTCCCCTTACATATACAAGTGTCAGTCTCATTTTGTTCACCACCCTGTCGAATGGGGCAATAAAATACGCCGACTGCTCTTATGTAGAGGAGTAAGACTCCCTCAATGAGGACACCTGTTTGCTATCAGTGGTGACCCATAATGCTTCAGATCGAGATCCTGATGGTTGAGCAGTCTATGACCCGGTTACCTTGAAACGCTCCACTTAGGCCCTTACTGGGCAAGACGAGCGGTCAGAGAGATTCGACCCGATTAATCGGCTAGTCAGTTCTAGCCCTCTTTCGGAGTAATGGAATTTTTTTAAATTTTTGAAAAATTCCTAATCAGAGGTTACTTTCATTAATGCTCAAGAAAGACTCACGTTCCCTTTCTATGACAAGGAGAGAAGTCATTTTTGGAATGAAAACCTAGAGATCTGAAATGTTGGTTATTTTCCTCTTTGTGAGTGTATTGACTGTATTTCTCTGATTTTTCAAGCCGAATGGGCTTCCCGCTTGACATTTTCCTTTATAGGGCTCCATGTTTGGTGAAGAGTACAGTCAGAGTACTTATTTAAAATCCCCATGGATACCAATAAACCAAGTGAAAAATCTCAAATAACCTTTAAATCTCCAAATCGCTCACATGCAGAAACGGACTCATATAATGATTCAAATCAGACCCTCTTTCATAAATTCATTGTACGGTAAACAACAAAAAATACCCCAAGTTGTTCCCTTATGACAATATTATAACTGAGAAGACACTCAGCTCCATGATCAAACCTAAATCCATTTAGAAACTAGCAAGACGCTTTACTTGTGGAAGTTACAAAGAAAACTTATTCAGCTCTTCTAATATGACAGAAATCCTTTTATAATCCCTATATCATAGAATCACTATAAAGAAAAATATATGAAAACTGAAGGTGAAACATATATCCCTAATTCATTCAGATGCGAAATATTTGAGTACCATTAGGTAAAAGATGAGGAGAAGGTGGAACAGACCACATAAACTGAGAACGATAGAATTGCACAAACTCTAAACAAGTGTGCGCAGCTGATTCAAAATAAAAAGAAAAAAAGAATATTATAAATAAGACCTACAAAGATTATGAAATTCCCGTAGACGAGAAAAATAGTCGAAAATTCCTCAATAACAATCTAACCAACTAACAACCCAAAACCAAGGAATGATCCATTACGAGATGATAGTCCTAATAAAAGGCCTCTAAACACTAAAAAAAAAAATTGCTTAGTGAAAGCTTTAATAACCTGACAACCAAGCCTTCGGTTGAACCAGATCCAAAAACCTTCAATCTCAGAGTAACGAAAGACAAAAAGTCAACTCAAACAGCAACAAATCCCAAGCATCAAGACTCTCATTACCAAACCTAATGAACCCTCATCAAAAATATCTGATAACAATGAAAGCCCACCGTGAACCTTAAAAGAATATTTCCCTGAAAAGGGAAATCTAACCAATCGAGAATCATGCAATTTGACACAGAAAACATATTCGAACTAATGAAAACAGAGTTCCAAGAAAACCCCTAAGCACAGAGAAATCCTAAATGGCCCAAAAGTCCCATCAAAATCAGATCCAAAAATTTAAAACCATGCAAATCACCGAATCCAACATAATAAAAACACTAAAATGCAAAGTATACCGAAACAAAATTAACTTGAACTACACAATAAAGATTAAAAAGCATGACTCATAAAATCCAATCGGACTTCCCAGGTTACAGGTCAAATTACAATAATCAGCTATTAATAACAGCCATTATATGCCTCCAAGAAACTTTCAAAAAAGCAGTGACAAACAAATTATGAAAAACTATGACAATATTCACGATACTGGACAAAGAGCTTTGAATGGACAATTGTTATAAATTTGGAAACTGGGAATAGTCAAATTCATATTTTACTTTAAAAATATAGACTCTCTCTCTCTCTCTCTCTCTCTCTCTCTCTCTCTCTCTCTCTCTCTCTATCGCAAACCAGTAGAAGTAGACGAGAAGTCTGAAGAGTTGAATTCGGGTCAAGGGTGCGTGCTGGCCGATTGACGGTCAAGTTTCTCTAATATCAGTGTATGAACTGGCAAGCAGCTTCTAGCTATAAGCGATCAATTTGAAGGCTGAATGCAGAACGCCCAAGAAGCCCACGTGATACAAGGAGGCGGAAAGGTTGAATCTGCTAAGAGTAAAAATCAGTCTACTTATTTGAATGAGAGATCCCATAACAGACAAACATGTCTGTGATGCAAAGAGTAAACTGTCTTCCCCAGGCCAGCTCATACGGGAAGCTTAAAAGGCCGCCAGAAAATGGCTAAGAACAGCGTGACTATTCAAGTTATCGACTGACCACGAGAAAAACCAGAGAACAAGAAACGATTTGAAGATGTACAAAGAAAGAAAGAACGAAAGAGAAATTAACGGTCAGTGAAAAGCAACACCAGAAAAAAAAGATAGAAAAATTAACCATATTTACCAACCCCTCCTCTCGGGCAGGATATGACACAAGGTCAATTTTTTAAGCGGAGTTTAACAGGTTTGAATTCAGAGTTTTCCTTCTCCTAGATTAGTTGCCTCACCAAGGCTGAAGAACCTAGTCTGCCCTGCTATTTACCCATAGCTGGAGGGATATTTATTGGATTCATACCTTTCCCAAGGGTATTAGTGCTATGTGAAATGCAATCAGTCAGGTCCAGGATTTGAACTCGTGTCGCCGTGTCCATTTCCTACGACGATAACCATTACACCACGGGGACCTCCTGATAGAGAAAAATTAACGGTCTGTTAAAGATGACACCAGAAGAAAAAAAGAGAGAGAGACATATATAAAAAAGAGATAGAACAAAAGGAGAGAGAGAAGACAGATAAGCTTTCATTTCAATGTTGCTTTACTTTTTGCTTGCCCCATTCCTACGGAACACAAAACACGTCAAAAAAAAATGTTGTACACATCATCATAGAAAAAGTTCTTGGCAATTGTCGCCAAATTATTAAAATATAAACATTTTATTTTTGTCGCTAAGTCTATTCTACTTCGCGTGCATGCCTTTATTTTTGGGGGTTGATAATAAAATAATTTGTATTTTAAATTGTGCATTTCGTGTCTTCTTCATTGTCAATTAGTTCGAAAATGTCTGTGTCATAGTTTTCCCTGTTCGCTTGTGGTTGAATGACCTCCCGAAATAAAATATTGTTCGACGTAAAACCAGCAATGCGCTTGGCGTTGTCCGGGCGATAAGCGTGAGTTAAAGGGTCGAGACTAAAAACTTGTCAACTCCACCGACAGTAAACCAGTCGGAGAAGTTTCATGACAGTATCAATCAGTAAAAAATGTTCCCCCAAAGTAAAATCAACACTCACTTGCAAGTAGTTGCCGTCTCAAGAACCTTTCACAAAACTGTCTTCATTTGCTCACAATATATCCCACCTCATGACACCATATATGAAAAAGAGCTAAACAACTTAACAAAACAACCCCCTAAACTATTCACATCGATGGGAGACTTTAATAGCCATAACATAAGATGGGGAAGTAAAACAACGAACAAAAGAGGCCAGACTCTCGAAATAAATCATCAATAACAATGATGTAAGTGCCTACATTCAGAAATCTCAGGCTCACTTTGAGCCATTCTCGAATACTGTCTCTGCCATAGCCTTCACCTTCAGTGACCAATTAATTTTCATAGGATATTACTCGAAGGTATACAAAGACCCCAGCTGTAATGACCACAACCAAATACAATGGAAAACACTATTATAGAAAACTCAGAACTACAAACAATTACCAAAACCCAACGAAGGAATTGCAAAAAATATGCCTCACATCACTAATCCCAGAAACAAATACACATCAAAAAGAACCCATTATACATTTTACCAACACCCTCATTACTATAACCAACAAAACTATCCCGCAAACGACAATCTCCGTAAAATACAACCATGGTTCCGGAGGAGTCCAAAAACATTAGAAAACGTCAAGCAACGCTCAGGAAATTTAAAACAAGCCCCTGATCAGAAAATCAAAACAAATATACACATCAAAGAGCCAAACTTCGACGTACCATCAAAGAAGCCAGAAGATCCTCTTGGAGAACCTTTACCTCAAAAATAAACTTTAATATCAACCCCAAAATAATTTGGAACTTTATAAAGAAAATATCGAATAACATCAATACTCCGATAAACCACCTCTCCCAAAGAAACACGAATGCCACAAGCGAAAAATCCATTGTCAACTTGATCACAGAAAAAAATTTTCTTAAGCATCATCCACAGAAAGCAGTTGCCGGTGGTGTAATTGTTATCGTCGAAGGAAATGAACACGGCGACACGAGTTCAAATCCTGGACGAAACTCATTGCATTTCACATAGCACTAATACCCTTGGGAAAGGTATGAATCCAATTATTCTCCCTCCAGCTATGGGTAAAGTGTAGGACAGACTAGGTTCTTCAGCCTTGGTTAGGCAACTAGTCTAGGAGAAGGAAAACTCTGAATTCAAACCTGTTAAACTCCGCTTAAAAACTGACCTTGTGTCATATCCAGCCCGAGCGGAGGGGTTGGTAAATAGGATCATCCACAGAAAGCAACTCGATTACATTTAACACAGAGCCAGGCGTGTCCTCGTGATGTAATGGCTTAAGTGACGGACTGCAAAATAGTAGTAAGCAAGTTTGAACTCTAATCGCACTATAAAGTTCACTTTTGGACAAATACCCTTGGGAAAGGTATGAAACCCCTTATCCTCCCAGCTATGAGTTACCGTTCTTCTCAAAGGATGGCTTTGGCATGAAATAACCTACAAAGGTTGATATGCTATCAAACAAAGAAACCAAACCAAACTAATCAGAACCAAAGAAGAAATAAAGATTAGGAAGAAATGAACACAATAAAATTAGCCTCTTACAATACTGAAAGCTATAACCAACCCTTCACTCCAACAAAACTCTATATCCAAATCTAATCACACAGCCACTGGTCCAGATCAAATCCACTACTCGTCTTCAATGAACTCATACCAATATTCTTTAAATATCTCCTAAATATTTGGATCTTCGGCAACATTCCTACCTTATATAAACAAGACATAACCATCCCTATTCTCAAAAAAGATCTCACAAACTCTAACAATTATAGACCAATAGCTTTTACAAGCTGTTCTTGAAAGGATGATCAATGTAAGACTGACCTGGTTCTTCGAATCAAACTTTCCTCTCAAACCAATAAACTCGGCTTCAGAGCCAAAATAAGTTCGACAGACCCGCTAGTCTGCATAGAAACCCTAATCCAAGAAGATTTCATAAAATAGGAACATCTGGCTGCATTTATTTACATTGAAAAGCCTATGATATGTCGTGATCTTGGCTGACTCCCCATTTTTACTCTTCCAAGAAGACCTAACTTTCGAAACACGAGTAAATAGCACATTCTCCGTGTCAAAACCTTAAGAAATAAGTGTACTTAAGGATACATCCTCTCTGTAATCCTCTCCATAATGAAATTAATAAGATAACAATCTGTCTACCGCCATTCAAAAAAATAAATGGATCAATTTATGTCGATAACTTCCTCATTTATTACAGCTCCAAAAATATGGTTACCGTAGAAAGAAAAATCCAATGTATCAAGAT
Source organism: Sepioteuthis lessoniana (assembly GCA_963585895.1). Lineage (NCBI taxonomy): Eukaryota > Metazoa > Mollusca > Cephalopoda > Myopsida > Loliginidae > Sepioteuthis > Sepioteuthis lessoniana. The sequence goes on from OY757924.1 coordinate 35,402,554, forward strand.
ATCAACATTGACCATGGAAAATATATTAAGAATTTCGAATAACAAAAACAAATGCATGCACTTCTGCCAAAACCACAAAATGCACAACCACCTTTCACTAACACGAACCGGTACAAAAATACCCATAATCCAATAACAAAAATTCCTAGGCATTAATCTTAACACAAAACTATGTTTTATCCCCCATATCATACAACTGAAGATCAAATGCGACCAAACCATTCAACTCCTGAGAGCCAAAACCTACACAGACTGGATTACTGACAAAAAGACCTAAATCAAATTATACACATCACTAATATGACCAAAGATTGATTATGGCTGCTTCATATACGAAGTAGCCATAAGGTCTTTACATCGAGAACTTGAAACCATCCACCATCAGGAATTCCACATCATCCAAGGAGCCTTCACTGTCTCTCCGATCGAACTTTTTTCATTGAAACTAAAGAACCTTATCTCTACTTGAAATTATGTAAACTTATACTCCAATAACATATCAAACTTATCTCTGCACCATAGAAATAAGATGCAAAAACTTGTTTGAAAATAAAGCAAAGGCCATCAAACCTCTTAATCTAAGAATCTGAATCCTTCCCAATTAAATCAAAACAAGCCCCAAAATAATACTAAATACTACACAACCAAACAAATACTATAGACCAAAAATCAAACAATTGTAAAACTGGAACTAACCAAATTATCCAAAACCAAAGCAAACCCCATCACATCGCAAGAGAAATTCCTTATCATCCCAAATAACTTGCCATATCATCATTTTATCTATACAGATGGGTCTTATCAGGGAATTAAAGTAGTTTATGTTGCTATCCTCCAAAACCAAGAACTGCAAGAATGTCTCCCAACTGAATCATCAATCTATAATACAGAAGTCACAGCAATTAACCGAGCAATGAACATTATAGTTAACCAAAAATTGTCCGAACTCATCATCTGCACAGACTCCAAATCAGTCCTCCTTACACCACAGAACAAGGAATCATCAACTCTGTTCATCATAAAACTCCAAAACAAAATGAACACACTTTCCAAAAATAACAGCATTATTCTCACCCGGATACCAAGCCATAATGGTATACATGGAAATGTCAGGGCATACAAAGCTGCAAAAAGGCGCTCCTGACTGACATATCCAATACAAAAATCCCATATACCGACCTAAAACCAGCTATCACCAAATTCTTACACGAAAAATGGCAAAATTCATTGGACAATCAAGTACATAGTATACCATATTCAAGGCCCCATAGGTGACTAGCCGGCAAGTTACAGAAGAAACAGAAAAAAAAGTGATACTTTCTAGATTTTGCGTTGGCCACATCCACATTGCCCACTCACTCCGCCTAAGAAAGGAAAACACACCAATATGCTCATTGTGCAAAATATCCCCAAACATTTAAACGTTCTCTTAAACTTTGAGAGTTTCAGACAAACTCGACAAAAATACTACCAGAAAAGCAATCTAAAGGACCTTTTCAAAAATATCAAATCAGATGACTTTTCATCAAATTTTGACCAAATCAACCTTTCCACGAAAATCTGACCGAGTATACTATCATAAAAACCCATGCCTATAACCCACATAGAAGACAAAACCAATCTAACCTTTTTAGCTTTAAATAGCCAAGAAAGGTTGATATTTCGTTAAACAAAAACTCAGATTAATTTTCTTCATATATCGTATGACACTTCCAATTATTCATATCTGTGAATATATAAATCTAACTTAGATCGTCACAGCTTTCTAAATCAATCAAACAATACTCGCAAGAGTGCAGGAAAGATCTCTGGATAATGAATGTTTCCTATCGAGGTTGGGTGTCAAGGTTTTATTGCCTATTAATCATCGGGATACCTCGCTAAAATTAGTACATCCTCCCCAAAGAGTAGGAAATACATAAGAAGGATCCAAGAGTGAGCAGAGATAAAATTTTATACGGTACTATTATACTCACATATTTGATGCGAGATATTGCTGTGACATCCAATTTTTTCAGCACTGAAGTAATGGTTTTATTGAATAATTATTCATCGATATGACTTTGGAAGGTAATTTCTTCATTTGGGAGGTATATATAAGGTACGATCAAGGTGTGTTTCAAATTATATATATATATATATATATCCCAAACGAAGAGTTCAGTAGCAGGTGTCTACGACAGCAGCAATTATATATCAGTCAGTAAACCTGGGCTTGATGATTGCATTGGCGAGAAACTGACAGTCACTCATTGCATCTACACTATTCTTAGATATATCTCTGTCACTGATATTGAGCATTGTGTATTCATAGATATAGGAAACTTTAATATTAATACATAAATTTTGCAACTCAACGCGCCCATGGTAAATACATATCTCCCAAAAGGAGAGCTCAGTGCCAGGTACTGACAATAGTAAAAATTGTATAATGTTCAAATAAAGAGACTCAGATACGAGAAAATAATTTTTATTCAACAAATTGAAATGCTTCGTCAGCTATACACTTTTCATCGCTTTTCTTATAACAAATCAAGTCTGTTAAATATTATTTTTAAAATATTTCTGAAATAAAATCTTTTAAAAACTATTTCTTAAAACTTTCTAAAACGAACTTTTCTTCAAGGTCTTTTTCTCCTGACGATTGAAATCGTGTTGAGAATAATAAAAAAATAAGACTAAAGAAATATTCCTATTTGACTTATCAATTTTGTTCATCTTGTATGCGTGTGTGTAATATATATACATACATATATATATATATATATATATATATATATATAGATTGATTGATGGGGGACAAACAATGAGAAAAAACATTTTTACTTGCGAAGCGAGCAAGATAATTAAGAGATGGCAGTTCATTTGACTGCTCACACACCCACTCTTTACTTTCACTGTTTATGACATGCCAGCAAATCAACAGTTTCTTAAAAAATGTCGCAACGCAAGGAAGCACAGGGATTCCTGTCTTTCTCAAGTGTCTAAGTAGTAAACACAGCCAGATTCAGCTGCCATTAAAGGGTTTTTTTTGTTTTGGTTTTTTTTTCTACACTTTGGCAGTCTATAGAGAGCATATAGAACTCTGCGCTTCCTGGTTTTGAATTCAGTCTTTTTTCTTCTCCAAGACCGGTTGCTTTACCAAAACTACAGAGCCCTGTTTGTCCTATTTACCGATAGCTGGAGGAAGAAAACTTTAGAAGAATGGTGCGCTATAGTGCCACATGTTATCTGAACAACACTGTCTAATTGTTTTCCTTCTCCTTAACCGGTTGCCTTTCCAAAGCTAAAGACCTCAGTTTTTTACTACTATTTACCCATAGCTGTGGAGTAGGACAAAAGGAAGATTGATGATTTTCTGAAGAGCGTGAAGTGAAAGGTACACAGCGTCGTTTAGGATTGAACTTGATTCACCAAGTTCATTTCTTAAATTTTGATGAAATTTAAGTGAAAGATGGCAATATTAATAAATGTACGTTCCCTACCATTAAATTCGTATTTCCCTTATTATTCTGTCTATACTTGCATTAAATCTAATGTGCCCTTCTTGTATGCAGAACCTTATTTCTAATCAATTTACTGAGATAATCGATTTCTCGCAGAACTAATTAAAATCTTGCACGCGTATGAATATACAAGTGGCCTCTATACAGATGAGTGTCATGAGAGATAATAATGAGATTTTGTGGATATTTACGCATATCTATTTATATTTATATGAATATATATACTGAGAAAAAAATTGATACAATTTATTACCTACTAAGTTCTCGGTAAAAAAAAGATATTTTACCGTTCAATTCTGAGCCGCAACTATTTGTGTCACTGACTTCATTACTGGTCCTATAACCAAGTGTTTTAGTCGCGATAGACCCATACTCGTAGCGTGTCTCGGTTAGAAATAGTCAGGCAGCGCTCATCCCTCTTATAACTGATTTGAATTCAATTTTTCATCTCAAAGACCAATCGCTAAACGAAGGTTAAATAGCCTTGTTTGACCTTCTATTTAACCATAGCTGGAGGGAAAATAGTTGGATTCATATTTTTATTAAGAGTATTAGCGTAATGTGAAATGCAAACAGCCTCGTTCAGGTTTGATCTCGCTTCGCTGGGTCCACTTCCTATGACGATAACCATCATACCACGAGCACCTTTCTCAATGCATTAAAAAAACATTTGAACAGCTTGAATTCTAAGAAATCCTCATAACTACTTCACTATTGCCTTTAAAACGTCATTTTTTATTTTACTGCCAAACAGATTAAAAAATTTTCACCTCGGAGCCCAAGAAATAGAGGAGATGTTCAGTATTATATGGGCTAAAATAAAATTTCTTCTTCAGGTTAGCATGTATATTTATGTAGGTGTCGATTTTTTTATACAATGTTTGCTGGTAAAATGATTAGGTTCGAGCTCTACATGGTTAAAAATTTCGCGTAGTCGAAATCTGTGCAGGATGGAAAAGATGAGAAGTAATTCTCAGCTTCCGATATAAATAAATATTTATCAGCTACAAAATTACAAATTTAAAAAAAAGGAACCTGCATGTTCTTTGAGTTTATATTTTATGATAAATGAACTCAGGAGGAAAAATAGGAGACTAGTTCATGTTGCATTACAACACTTATATACCGATTCTTGTCATCGCATGACAATCGTCTATCAAAAGTTACCATAAATACTCTGTCATTATTTGTCCTCACTAGATGAAACAACACATTTTTAATTCAGATTTTTCCTTCCCCCAAAATGTATTGCCCAAGTGAAGCAAGCGATTTCAGTCTGCCCAAGATGTGGTATATCCTTGATATATATGAGACAAAATCCAAACTAAACATCGACCGATAGAATAGCTCTGACATAGTATTGGATAAAATCAAATTGCATTGTTTCTTAAGTAAATGAAACAATTTATTTTAATGATTCGTTTCTGTTACCGTAAAAATCAAAATGTGGCACTTCGATTAAAAGAACAGATACTATATTCTGATCCTTTGTAGAAATGCCAATCCATACGTAACTAATCGCCTTATTTGTTATGGCAACTATTCTAGTTTATAATAATTATTACTTTATTCATGTTATAAAGCATTTCAAACACAAACACAATCGTATTTATATATGTCATCATCATCATCATCATCATCATCATCATGTCGTGCTGGCAGCACGGATATCCCTGACCCTCTCTCGCCACTTCTCCCTATCGTTCATCGCCCTAGGCATGTCCTCAGGACAACATCCCGTATCCTCACATAGTTGCTGAATGTATGTTCGTGCTGGTCGTCCTGCTTTTGCACGGCCATGTGTGGGGGTCCATAAGAGTACATCACTTATGAGTTCGTCCCTGCTTCTCCAGCAGTGTCCTGCATGTCTGCACCTGCCTCCTATCACGAAAACTATTCAAGTTAGACAAACCAGACATGCATTTATATATGTAAAAACACTAATCAGAGGGTAGCAGAATGGACAGAGCTTGAGGAATATGAGGTTCTTTTTCTTACAAAAAAGAAAAACCGAAAAACCGATTGAGACAATGAATAGACATTCAAATTTGGCTTTCCTCAAGGCTAAGATGGTGTAACATTTCCGTTTAGTGAAAGAAATCAATGTACGATCCCAGATACAAACTTAATGGTTCAACTACAAATACCAAAATTCTCTCACATTTTCTCTCTCTCTCTCTCTCTCTCTCTCTCTCTCTCTCTCTCTCTCCGTAAATTTAATGAAATAAACTTTCGCATTTTTCTTTTAGGTAATTTCGCATTTCATATTGGCGCGAAAGCACAAACCCATAGAAAAGCCCGTCAGGCTCCTTCGATTTGAAAGTTGTTTCAGAACAATGTTCTTTCTTCGTATTTGCCACATTTTGGTATAAGCTAAGCTTTGTAAATATCAAATATTCTCTCGGTCCTTGGTTATTAGTAAACAAGTAACCCAATTATATTTTTCAGCTTCAGGAGAGATGAAACTCGGCCACAAAATTTTTTCAATGTACGAAGATCGTTGAGTCAGTCAATTTTTTTATGCCTTTTGTGGCACATAAAGAAAAATGCTGACGGCATTTTTTCATGTATGCAGCACATCGGACCAACATATTATAAGCCTTATCGATAGAGTAAATGCGATAAACAAGATCTCCGAATGAGTTTGTTCGATTCAGTTTATATGCTGTGTATATATCAGTCTCCATATATATGACACTTAGCGAAGGTGTTCATATGCATTAATCTTTTGAGTTGGGTCCTCACTGAGTTCTCTGTTTGCCCAGTCAGATGGGGCTGCAGAATACACTGACTGCACCTCTGCAAAGGGGTAAGACCCCCCCTAACGAGTGTCCTGTATATGACACTAAACAATCTGATGGTGAAGTTCTAGCAGTGCTGGAGCTTTGGGGAGTGCGGAGTACCCCTTCATTGCCATCGCTCCCAGGTCCACTCTGGCCCGGAGTGGTAGCATCTGATAGGGCCCTATCTATGGGTTAAATAGAACTAACAGCATACTTATGCTAAAATGAATTGAGTAAACGGAATAGCTTGAAATAGAAACGTTTTTGACAATTAAACCGTACTTACACTTAAACTGCATGCTTATGCTTAACTGAATTATTTCAAATAGAACCAAACCAAACCAAACTGAGTTCTCTGTTATCGTTGCCTTATACCAGACTAAACTGAGGTTAACTTCGTATCTACTGATGCAAGTGAGCAGGTGAGTGTCTTTGGACGAAAGTTTGCTAAATCAACGACACAGTATACGTTCTGCTCACGTCGGCAAGAATATGTCACATAGAGATTCAAAACGTGAACTTTAACGATGTTGGAGTGAATCGTTACTTAGAACAATTTTCGCTCGTTGATTTCTTCCCGAGGAAAGAAGCAGTAGTTTCATATTTGATTTGTTTTTTTGTTTTTTCTTTCTTTTTTTTTTTAAGCCAGGAAATCGTGCAAGAATCAATTTCGAGAGATAGGGAGTAGGTGTGAGGAAGAAAGAAAAGCTGTAGAGCGTGAACGGTTCTTCTAGGTGGCACTGGTGGGGCAATCGGTATTTCAGCGGAATTCCAAGAAACCGGTGGAAATCGTCGGTGCTTTCTGAATAAGACTTAATTAGACATATGGAATGCTCCTCACGTCGGTCGTGGACTTTGCTTGCCGGCCTGCTTTTCATTTCCTGTCGACATTGGAAGGGAAAAAATGAGTATGAAAAGGTAGACAAAAAAAGAATTAAGAAGTCCAAGGCCAAACGAGAACCTGCAATTGCCGTTTCGAGGTTGTTGAGTTTTTTCTTTGGTTATTTTTTTCTTGCCCTCAATTTTTTTTTTTCTCTTTTAAGTGATTTGCGATTGGATATTTTTTTTACTTGTTGAAAACAAAAAAAAAAGTATTGAAGGGCAAGTATTAAACGTTAACAACCAAATAAATGAGAAAAGACGACAACTATGACAGTAAACTCGGTGTTGCTTCTGCTTCACTGGGCTTATTTACACTGCATTGTACTGGAAAAGTTAATTGGGGACGAATGTCGCGATCTTAACTGCGGGAAACTCGCTTGGAACGTTCGAGAAATTTGAAGATTAGGACCGACATCCCATGTCAAACGAATCTGAAATCAGGTATTTAAAAAATGCGTCTCTATCTGTGCTAATCACCATTTTATTACGCTCTGTCATCTCGACCACACCAATGCCAAATCCGCCATTTTTATCTATCCGAACGTAAGGTCAGCTATAATTACGAAGAGAAAGTTCAAGAATCAAGATACCGAACCTAAATGTTTTTTTTTTTCTTCTTTTCGATAAAAAGTAAGTTCAGCTTTCACAGAATAAAAAGTCGTGGAGTTTCTTTGATGGGGGTTGAAGGTACTTTTTGCGGGGGAGGGAAGACACTTTTTTTTTTACTTTTCACTTTTTTTCTTAAACTTTATTTCTGCATTTGTTTCTTAATACCAGATGTTGAAGGATTTTGTAAAACATTAGCAGTTTCTGAAACTCGATATTTCTCTTATTCAATTCACAATATTTTTACCTATATACCTATTATATCTATTGCTATATATATTCATAAACTACGAATCAGTTGGTTTATTTTAATTTTTAAATTGAGTCAACTTTATTCGATGAGCAATATTTGTATTCATTTTTTCAATTAAATAAAGAAACAAAATAGACAAAATAATTCAGAAAGTTTGTTCTTATATCCTCAAAGGAACAAACTTAATTAGCTACCTAAATGGTTATAAGATATGAGAAGGTAGTTTCAAACAAAGAAATGGTAAACAATAAAATGTCAATTCCTGAACACATACCTAATAATTCATAACAATTGATAAAAATAATCTAAAATAAAAGAAAGCGAAAAAATAGACAAATACTTGGATCTTGCCAGAGAGCTGGAGAAGGTGAGGAACATAAGGTAAGAGTGATACCACTTGTATTTAGAAAGCTTGTAACGATCATCATAGACATAGTAAAGAAGAGTAGAAAACCAGAGAAATGATTGAAACCATCCAGAAGACAGTATTTTATGATCAGTTAGAAAACTTTGAAGAGTTCTGGAGACCTGAGAAGATTTACTGTCACTCAGACTTTAATGAAAAACCAGAAAAAAAACCGGTGTGAAAAACGAAAAAGAATTGAAATAATCCAATTACAGCAACATGAACGGAAAAGCAATATTTACTGGAGACAAGGAGCTGGCAACTTCTTGATTATACATGGAGGTGAGTTTAGCATTACGGATACTCATAAATAATGAGTAAACTGTAAATTCTACACACAGATTTCAATCTTTAAAAATTAAACCCAAATATTCAGTTTGTGTATGGAAAATTATAAGAATTTTTTCGATCTATATTTTCAAAGTTGGATTTTGTCGTTTTCAAACTAACGGCGAGCTGATATTTTTTTTTCTTTTTTCTTTTCTTTTTTTTTTTTTTTGTTATGGAGTATAAAGAAAATTTCTTCTCTGATACACTTTGTCTTTCCTGGTAATATGCTGACGTCCTGCGTTCAGCGAGCGCCATCTTTTTCCCAGCTCTTCATGTTAATTTTTATAAGAATTTAATGAGCGAACATTTAGGTATGTAGACAAAATGTTATGAACATTCTGACTTAGTGATATTCGCTCATACTGTATTTCATAACATTGGCCCCGAATTGTAATCGTATGGAAATGGGCACTTGCCATTATACAAATGTAAAATCAGTCATAAGCTTATTTTTCTTCATGGTTAGTAATTTTTTATCAAACTTCACTGAAAATAGTTGGCATCAAACATGTATGCATGTATATAGCTGAATTGTAACTTTTTAAAAAATTTAAAAGCCATTTGTTTATATAAGTGGGTTGATCAGTCAGTTCTGACATTATCATTTGCAGATATTTGATAGAAAATTTACACTCAATGTAGCCAATCTCTTCGCCAGAGGTAGGGTGAGCTACAAGGTCAATTTTAAAGGGGGTTAGTTGGTTTGAAGTCAGGTTACGTCTCCATTTATTTTAGAAAGTTCCCAGTTTATATCTACTTATTCTTACTATGTTCGTTTGCAAGTCTTTTGGAAACTTAACCTCTTAATATCTATTTATTATAATAATAATAATAATAATAATAATAATAATAATAATAATAATAATAATCACTATTAGGTGGTATATCAAAAGGTTTAATTCGAATATTCAATCTGCGTTTGTACTGGAAGTAAAATAATAGGGTAGACTGGACTTAGTTTTCTTTGGTAGAGAAACCAGTCTCCGAAAAGAGAAATTCTGAATTCAAGCCCTTTACCAGTGTGACAGTGTTTACTTCTGTGGTTGATTTCTAGATTCCCTAGGGCTGTTCACCGTTGGCAACCCCTACAAAGAAACTAATGCCAACTGTATAGCCATTCCCAGAAACAAAATCGGAGTTCTAAAGAAAGGAGATGTGCAGTGTTGGTAACTGCCGGTCTTCTATACAAATTTACCCACGTCTGAATCGAAATCAATGGATGCCATACATAAAAATTGATACATAACGTAGGAAAACAATGTGATAACATCCCAGTTGGCTAGAGCAGTAGAATACGCCAACTGAACTTCTGCTGAAGAGTAAGAAATAAAAAGAGTGGCTTGGACATGTCACAAAACAGTCTGATGGTGAGACTCCACTCCTGTAGCTCTGGGTGATGTGGAGTACCCCTTTATTGTCATTTCTCTGACTCGTTGTGGTAGTACCTTTCAGGGACCGTTCTATGTGTTAAATAGATATATCTAATTGCTAATTATATTTGGAACTATTTTACTTTTTGTGCACAAATGAATAATGTTGAATAGAATTATCAGTGTTAAATAGCAATAGTTGAAACCACTCAACTGTGTGCAAATAAAACTATTTATGTTTGACAGCAATACTGAAACCAGTAAACTGTGTGAAAAAATGTGCTCATTTAAAAATAATGTTACACACAAACTATTCGTTTTTCAAATTACATACAGCTAATACATATGTATAAACAACTTTGGCATTAAATAATCTACAGGGGTTAATATGCCATGAAATAAAACTAACCAATACGATGGCTATGAGAAGTTCATATTTTTTTTATTATTACTCAGTTATCAATAGACTGAAATAGATGAATTGCGCAATTCTAGCCCAGAAGAAAATGTTACTTCACCTATAATGCTTTTGTGATAATTTAAAATTTAAAGATCCCTAAGCCCCTCGTGTTTTGCTACCAAGACCATTATGTTATGTCTCAAATAATTATACCGGTGTGCTTAAGAGTTTTTTTCAACAACCCAAAAATGTGAAACCTTTTGTAAAGGACCTTTTTTAATGGTTACCGTAAATACTCGAGTAATAAATGACTTCATTTAATGAACGACCATCATATATTGCGTGGAATTAATGACCCGGAACCATTGGCTATGCAAGCCAAATAAAAAAAATTCAGCATCCAATGACATAAAGAGAAAACATTCAAAACGTTGCTTATACTTTCAATGCAACAGTAATACAATCAAAATCAATGCAACACTATGATTAAACAATGTAGACTTTGATGTAACCTACTGTAATTATATGGATAATCCGAACGCATTAAAACTGCCACCACTAATGTACAATAGCATTGGTAATATATAATATAAATATTTATGATGTTTCTGCATATTATATGCTCAGGAGTCGCTCATGGTGTATTGGTTACTGTCATGGGAAATGGACATGGCGACAGGAGTTCAAATTTTGGACAAGAACGTTTGCATTTCACATAGTACTAATACCTTTGGGAAAGGTATGAATCTAATTATTCTTCCTCCAGCTATGGATAAATATTGGATAGACTACCTCTTCAGCCTCTGTGTGGCAACCGGTGTAAGCCAAAGAAAATTTTGAATTCAATCCTGTTAAGCTCTCTTTAAAAACTGACCTTGTCTCGCATCCCGATTGTGCAGAGGAGCGGATAAATACATACATATACACAGATGTTATTATTAATAAAAAAAATGTTAAGTAAAAATGTTATATTAATAGATTTATTGAAGTATAGACAAGCAAGGAAAGTTTGGATCAAAGTTACGCTTAGAAATGAAGCTTAGAAATAAGACAAGCTTTAACAATTTATCTCGTGTTTTCAGGTTAAAAATTGTCTTAACAAGTCATTTATTACACGAGTATATATGGTAAATAAACGCCATAACGATATGTCAAGTACATTGAATGGCAGGATAAGTATATGGCATGGATTTAGATGATTCCCTTCTTGGTTTAATCAAGAACTTTTCACCACTCTCTGTTTGAATAAGAATAACTTGTTAAAATATTGAGGTAAATTATTTCCCACCCTTGACCTTTTTTCACGAGTTGTTCTAACATTAGAACTGCAGTTTGCTTCAACAATTCAGACGGTTTATTTATTTATTTTATTTATTCATTTATTCTATTTTCTTGATTTATTATTTTTGCACACAATATCATGAAGGTTTTCATTACTTTATTTTTTAATTAAAGTTGCTGATATTAAATTTGTCACTTGCTTTTGCTAAAATTGGTTTTGTTATGAAAGCGGTCGATCGTTTGACAGGATCTTTCGACAAGACATTTATGACAACCATTTTGTCTTCTTTTTCTTTTAATCTACAACCCTCTTCTTTCTCTCTATGTCTCTCTCTATTTCTCTCACGCACACACACACGCGCACTCACACACACACACACACACACACACACACACACACACACACACACACACACATATATATATATATATATATATATATATATATATCACGAAAAGATATATAAACAGCAAACTACGTACGAAGAATATTGTCTATATTTTTGACAAGTCATTTTCGTTTATCTACTACAATCATTGAAGTCGTTTTATGAGTTCAAGAAATTTAATTGCTTTCTTTGTATTAAACTGTCATTTCTCAAAAAAATAAATATTTTATACTTTCTACAATCATATATAATCGTTATGACCGTGCGTATGCTTTTAAAAGTGAATGTGTTTGTATTCGTGTTAGAGGTGTGAAATAAATGCATTTCTTAACAAGAATAAAGATATACGTATGGACAAAAGACAGAGAAAACACATTTACACACATTCACCCCAAAAGAGAGAGAACGCGTGTACTTAATCTTGCATAATATATCTCTTGTCAAGGTTGATGATGAGTGTCACAGATTTATTTTAATCATACCGAGACAGTAAAAAATAAGTAACGAGGGAGAAAATGCACAACTGCCCACTCGTCTAATCACTTTTCTGTCAAACATAGTAGCATTCCAGTGACGAAACATTGAAATAAGATATACGGCGTTTGGACTGATTTCAGGGAAGGGTTCATTTACCCTTTCCCTGAGAATATTTACACGAAATTTTCTCCATCACTTCTCCACCACGAGCAGGGTATGACACAAGGTCATTTTAAGCAAAGTACAACTGGTTTGATTTCACAGTTTTCCTTTTCCTTCGATCGGTTTGCTTAACCAAGGATAAATACCCAAGTCGTCCCTACTATTTGCCCATAGATGGAAGGAGCAAAGATAGATTCATGCTTTTCTCAAGGCCATTAGCATGAGATGAAACGCAAACAGCCCCTCGCAGGTTTTGAACTCTGATCCTGATTCCTTTTTCCACAACGATAACCGTTACATTAAGTACTCCTCCAAAACATAGTTTACTCAAATAAAATTCGAGTTGAATTTTTTTTACATCAGACCACTTATATCCTTACATTGTGAAACATAATATTATCTCTATCGAAATGCAATAGCCTGCTTGTAAGTATTTGTTTGAATACTTCCCGTAAAAATAAAGGAATCATTTAGCTAAAAATCAGTACAACTATCTTGGATCAATATAATTTACAAAACAGTTGAACTTTCACGTAGATTTATTAAAAACAAGATAGAGAATCTGCAGATAAAAATAGTTGCTATTTCTAAAATGTAATACTTTTTCAAAATAAATATTTAAAAAAGATAACCTTAGAAACCCTGCTTGCGATCGAAAAACATCAGCTCCAGCCCATAGATCATTTATAGACCACTTTCAGAATAACAATTGCAGTATAGTAAAACCAGCTGGTGGAAAAACTTATGAAAGGATTATCTTAGTACAAAATCAGAATGTTACCAATTAAGAGGATATTGCAAATAATTGAAATTGATAGTTTTAAAACTAGATGAAACAATTCATTAAAACATTACCAGTGCAACCAGACTGTACTCGTATGTATAGATCCACTGAAAAAAAACGCAGTTTTCGATTAAATCAACCACAGAATGACCTGTTGATTCAAAAGTTTATTTAAGGAATAGTAACTGTGCTCTTCCTTCTCCTTAATTGACTTAAAGGCCAATAATTGATTAACACATTCGTACAATAATGTTTTATACAATATAAATAAAAATGATTATTTTAATTTTCAAAATTTAGTTTTAATTTCTCGTTCAATATTTCATTATATTTCCATGATACAAATATTAAAATCTGTTCTGTTATTTAAACACCTCCCCACTGGGGTGAAATGTGAGGATCCACTCAAATTCATATTGACAAAAGAAAAATTCATGGTCCTTGCTATCAGTGCCACGAAGGTATCTGTCTATTCTGTCTCCTCATTATTGGGTGGTGTTTCCCCATGTTTGGAATTCTCAGAGCCAGGTTCGCCTTGTTTTACGAAGACAATAGTCCAGAATCGATCACTTCTGAGGATGAAGAAGAAATACTATACTCTGATATCAACCGGTTGTTAGACAGTAATATTTTGATCCCCAACAAGGTGCACAGATACTACACTTTTATTATAGCTGAAGTTATTAACAGAAGAAAAAAAAGAAATATAAAAAATCACATTGGTCATTATGTAGATGTTTGGAATAATAGTCTATTTATTGGCTACCTTCGCTTTTCGTAATCAACTCATAAATTCAGATTCTATCTTAAACTGCCAATTTTATAAACTTTTCAATTGATAAAATGAAATTTATGATTTCCTTATTAATAAAAATAAGGCGACTGACTGGGGAATGAAAAATCTAAATCTATTTTTCTGTTTAATTTTTCCAACTTCATTTTCTTGGTCACCATTTTTATTTTCTGTTTTCCCTTCTCTTTCCTTCCTCATCCTTTTCTTTTTTATATTCAGTTCTGTTTTTTTGATATTTTTCACCTTTTCCTTGTTTTCATGTTCTTCCTCGCTCTTTTCCAGTTCTTCCTTCTCCTTTTTCCTTCATTTTTTTTCTTCTTTTGAAAATTATTTTGGCACTTTTTCTTTTACCTCTTTCTTTAAATCATTAATCATCTTGCTTATACTGATCACCAATGAAAAACAAAATAATCGAAAAATTGCTATCATTTACCATTGTTGCAAATACTAAAACATGATAGCAACCATATCTTTGAAGTTAGGATAATTACTACAATAGATACAAATTCTGGTTTCTAATGGATACTTCAATTTAAATTCATATTAATTATTATCGTGCGTTTCATAATATTTTCATGATAAATACTGTTGAGGCATTTAGCATAGAAACTAGAAAAATTACAAATAATAATATAATACATTCATGATATCTATAATATTGTTTACATCATGCAAATAAGAATTGAAATCAATATCATGTTCATTTAAAAAGAACACAACAAATAAAATAGTAATAAAAGATAATGATTGTTATAGTACTATATGTGATAATCAAAACATTAGTGTCGATAAAAAATACTAATAATGATGGTAATTATTAAAGTTAAAAATGACTTAAATTGGAAAGTAGGAAATGCAGACTATTAATAGAGAAGCCATTTGTACTATAAGCAAATGCATTAAATTGGCACTGAAAAAATACAAAAATAAATGCAACAATGTAGACCAAAGTGATTCTATATAAATAATGCAAACTACTGGGTTTCGTCCATACAAGCAAAGCTTTATACACAAAAACTAGTGTATGTATGTATGTATGTATGTATGTATGTATGTATGTATGTATGAATTATTATCATAAGTAGTTGTCATACACACTTATTGAGTTTTCTGACCAGTACAGGTTGATGACTTTCACTGGAATCTAAGCTAGAGTAATTCTTCTTCGTTCTCCAAGACTCTTCTCTATATTTTTCTAATCTCAACTCACCTTGGCCTGGATAGTTTTTATCCTCTACCGTAGTGCCTTTTCTCTGAGATCATTTAGGGCTGTTCCAAGGGCTACTAATATTATTGGCATTACCGTTAACTTTATGCTTTTTATGTTCTCTCGTAAGGTCTAGGTATTTATTTACCTTTTTTTTCTTTACTTCCGCTCTGTGGTATGCTAGAATTCCAAATGTCACGTGTTGATAAGTGTTAGTCAATGCAAGGTCCAGTTTCCTGGTCGGGATTGGGTAACCCGTTTCTATCTAAAAATATGAGAATTTTATGTCTCATTTTCCATCCAGAGGATGCTGGAATTCTAACAGATTACCAATTCTGTATCCTATTTTCCAACTAGGAGATGGTGAAATTCTAACAGATTGCCAATTTTATATCCTATTTTCCAACTATGAGTTGGTGCAATTCTAACAGATAACCAATTTTGTATCCTATTTGCCAATCAGGAGATGCTACAATTCTAACAGATTGCCAATTTTGTATCCCATTTTCCAATCAGGGTATGCTGCAATACTAACAGATTACCCATGAGAAATTAATGGGTGAAATGGTACAAAGTTATTTCTCTGTCAAGGGAACCGAAGATAAAAGTGTGGAACATAACATGACTGTTGTAGAAGAGACTGGAGCGGTTTGAAAGGACGTAGAAAAAAGTTTGGAAAAAATAGGAAATTTGTTGAAGAATCGAAAGTATCAAGATAACAACATTACTTAAAAGGGTTGCTGGCAAGAATGTACGACTTTCCAGACAACAAGCCAAAGGCTTGCCGATCAAGTTTGAACAATCATTAAGAAGGGTTAGTTTACTGACCTTGAAATACTAGAAATCCATGAAAAAAAACATCAGCAAAATTATAATACAATACCATACACATCAAGTGGTGTCAAACAAAAACAATCTAATGAAAATGAATTGCCAACTTCGAAAAATAAAAACACCACACAACCAAACAATACACAACCAAGCAACCATTAAGATACACAATCACAAGAACAAAAGATAACTCTAGAACATGTAAAGAAAAAAACCATGAAAACCAGAAGAGTGGAGCTGACAGCAGGAGGAAGAAGCTTAGCTGAAACAAACATCCAAAGAGGTATTTTCCAAGGAGATGCACTATCATTCTTACTATTCATAATAGCCATGATGTTACATACTCAGAAAATGCACAGCCGGATACAAACTTAGCTGATCGCAAGAAAAGATCAATCACCTAATGTACATGGATGACATTAAACTATTTGCAAAAAATGAAAAAGAACTGGAAACTCTCATACACGCCCCTAGAATATACAGTCAGGACATAGGAATAGAACTTGGCATAGAAAAAATGCGCCATGCTAGTCATAAAAAGTGGCAAATGACATATGACAGACGAAATGGAACTACCTAATTAGGACACAATTAGAACGCTCGAAGAAAATGAAACCTACAACTACTTGGGTATCTTGGAGTTTGACACCATCAAACAAGTGGAAATGAAAGACAAAATTCGAAAAGAATATCTTAGGAGAACTAGAAAACTACTCGAGACAAAACTCTCCAGCAGAAACCTTATCAAAGGAATAAATACTTGGGATGTGCCCCTCGTTAGATATTCGGGACCCTTTCTCAAGTGGCCCAGAGATGAACTTAAATTGATCAAAGAACAAGAAAACTAATGACCATGCATAAGACATTACATCCCAGAGACGACATTGACAGACTATATGTATCTAGAAAAGAGGGAGGAAAAGGATTTGCCAGCATCGAAGGCAGCGTTGACGCATCGATACAACGGCTCGAAGACTACATAAAAAAACACGAAGGAGGACTAATTACAGCCACCAGAAACGATACTGACAACACGATAGACGATAGAATGACAATTACTAGGAAACAAAATTGGAAAAAAAAACAACTCCATTCCGCTTTAAACGACTAATAAACACCATCTCACACCAGAAAACCTGGACCTGGCTAAGAAAAGAAAACCTTAAGAGAGAAACGAAATCTCTCCTAATAGCAGCACAGGACAACGCCATAAGAAGCAATCATATCAAAGCGAGAATTGATAGGACTCAACAAAATAGCAAATGTAGGCTATGCAGTGATAGAGACGAAACGATCAATCCCATAATAAGTGAATGCAGCAAATTAGCACAGTAGGAGTATAAGACGAGACACGCCGGGTCGGCAAGGTGATCCACAGAGAAATGTGCAAGAAATTTAAATTTGACCAAACCAACAAATGGTATATGCACAACCATGCACCTGTCCTAGAAAATGACACACATAAACTCCTATGGGACTTTGACAATCATACAGATCACCTAATCTCGGCCAGAAGACCAGGCCTTATAATAATTTAAAAAAAAAGAGAATTAGCAAAACTGTGGACTTTGCTGTCCCGGCTGACCACAGAATAAAACTGAAAAAATGGGAAAAGAAGGATAAGTACCTCGACCTTGCTAGAGAATTGAAAAAGCTGTGGAACATGAAAGTGACGATTGTACCAATTGTGATTGGTGCTCTTGGCATAGTAACTAAAGAACTACTTTAGGGTCGGGAGAACTTGGAAGTTAGCGGACGAGTGGAGAGTATCCGAATAACAGTATTATTGAGAACGTCCAGATTACTGAGAAGAGTCCTGGATACTTGAGGAGACTTACTGTTACTCAAACTCCAGTGAAAAACCATCAGGTGGCGTTGATGGGAAACACTCTAAAGGAGTAAATAATAACAATAATAATAATAATAATAATAATAATAATCTATTAAGGTTTACTGTAACATGATCTCCAGTATAAGCCACAGGTTACTGCTGGTGAGAATGCACAAATACATCGATATATTGGTTGCGATTTCTTCTCTAGTTACTGATATAACTAGTGCAGTGTGAAGAATATTTCAAAAATACTGATTTGCTTAAATATCTAAGAAAGAATTAGAACCATTTAGATAACAGAATCAGGTAAATTTCCAGTAATTGTGAGGATAGTGCTGCATTTTTAAGAAGACCTAGCGTTAATTTCATTCCAAGAGAAAAAAAAGATACCAGCTGCAGAAAAATAGGTATAATGATTCAAAAGAGAAAGAAAGGAATTTAATGTAGATTTGCTGACACTTGATCTCCAACGAAAGTTTTATATCACTATGAATGTTCATGTAAAGATTATAGTGATGATAATAAAGATACTTATTGCTAGTTCAACAAAATTAACAAAGAAAAAGCTGGATAGTTATGACGACAAAATGACAATAATAAGAATAACAATTAAAGCAATAATATACAGTGTTTATGAATTCAATTATTGTAACACCATCAAAATCAATTCACTTAAAACCCATAAATTAAAAATTCGAACAGTAAAAAAACAAAACAAAAAACAAACAAACAAGAATAACAATAAATACAACTGAGATTGTGATAAGTTAAATGACGTTGGGATTTCTAAAGAATCATTTAATCAGCTTTCCTCATCACAGCTCATTCATAAAGCAAAAAGATGGCCTTATGAATAAAAAAAATTAAAGATAATTAAAAAAAATTAAAGAGGTGAAGAAAGGAAAAGAAGAAACAACACCATATATCGTCTAAAATCAATATCAACGAACACAGTTTATCATATTCATTGTAAGCATACGATACTGATTTACTGTGTTCAGTCCTTTACGTTTGTCGGTGGAAATGGAGAGGGGAGAAGTCGATTTAAATGATGAAAATATACGTGGGAAAGATTTAAATCTACTCTTTTGATATCTTTGATAACGCTTCGATTGATTCAACGATTCTCTGTTTAGCCGAAAGGGACCGAAAAAAAAATACAAAAAAAAATGGATAGAAAAGTAAGAAAAAGAATAGCACTGCTAAACTACGATAAATTTAATGATTCATACAATCGCTCGGTTTTCATATGCCCATCAATGTTTGAGTTTAATTTTTTTTGTGACGCATAAAAGGAATGATTTCCACTTCGTGATGAATTATCTAATTTTCCGCTAAACATTTTTTCTCTGAAACCGAGCAACCGGAATAAGCGAATGATTTTTTTTATACAATGAATAATTTTATGAATGCAAAAGAAAGAAAAGCAAAAGAAGACGTCTTGTCACTCCTCTAATATTTCAGTTTTGCCCGAAAATGTTCCAAAGGAATTTTATTTTTGAATGTTCATTCTCATTAGCTGGCTTTTCGTGAAAATTAAATAATTTCGAAATATTGGCTCTAAATCTTTCTGGCAACTTTCTACTTTTGCAAAATAGGTAATAAAGAATTGTTTGTGTGCTTTTTTATTTATTTTTTTCGGTCATTTATTTGAACTTTTTTAAAAATTAATATATTTTAAAAGCGGAGTAATGAGAGATCATTTAACTTTGATATCACCCCGTTGTAAATCACACATTATCCCTCCCCACTTCCAGTTCCTTTTGATAAATATCAGTTTGCTGGGTGCTCAGACAACAGGGCAAATGATAATTACCTTAATCAAATATAATCACTTATCGATTTTTTTTCATTCGGATGAAGACTTCAAATTTAAAACCGAGAAATACAATTCAAATTTAAGCAATTCGACCTTCAAAATGAGATCAACTAAAACGATAATAATATATATCTTCTATACGTGTGTATGCATACGTATTTACCCAACCTCTTCTCTCCAAGCAAAATATGACACAAGGTCAATTTTTAAGCGGAGTTTCACAACTTTGAATTCAGTTTTTCTTTCTCCTAGACGAGTTGCCATACCTAGGTTGAAGAGACCAGTTTGTCCGTCAATTGACTCATAGCAGGGGGAGAAGTAATTGGTTTCACTCCTTCCACAAGGGTATTAGCGCTCTGTGAAAGGCAAACAAACTTGTTCAGTATTCAAATTATATATATATATATATATATATATATATATATATGTGTGTGTGTGTGTGTGTGTGTGTGTGTGTGTGTGTGTGTGTGTGTGTAGGTATGCACTTTCTGTAAGAATATCGATAGGTCTCCATTGCTAGATTAAATACGGTTCGAATATTGAATGGAAATGTCATTAGATTAGTAATGTTTATCGTGTCTGGACTAAAGTACTTTTTATGATGCTATATAGTAACCGTTAAAGAGAAAAAAGAAAACGAAGACACAAATCAACATTTCTAAACATACTAAATTGTGTGAAATAACAAAGAGATCAAAATGTGTAAGTTTACAACATGTATTGTTACTTTTGATTCAAGTTACGATATATAATGTTCTTGACTGACTCCCTCAATTTTGTGATTGGAATATATATGTAATACACAAAAACGTTTCAGTTAGTTTTGAGAAAATTGACCAGTGCATTTGGTTTTTGGTTTTTGGTTTGTTAATGTGACATTTTTTTTGTTTTTATTGCTTTTTTTTTTGGCGGTGGGGGGGGGTTACGAGACAAAGAGAGGTGACCGTACTGTTCTTTTCTACCAGAGATATAGGAATCATATACCCACCACTTTTTTACATAGACGTTTCTAACTCATCTTTGACTTTTCTTTCACCATTTAAGGCGGTGGGAGAAGAATCTTAGGGAAGCCAGGGCGGTGGCACCAATATGCAGACAGTGGCGTCCTATCATCCCGTTTTTTAAACTCTCTCATACACACATACATATATGCATGCGCTAAATTCAATGTAGTTCGAAGAATAACAATTACAATGATTAACCAGTCTTCTGTTATCAGCTCATCCAAAATGTGTGGCTAGTCCAACGTTAGCCTTCGCCACATTGAATAAATCACCTGTATATTTGCGCCGCGTTGGTAAGGATTATTAACTACTTAGTTCCAATAGTCCCCTTTCTTCCGGCAGCCTCAACCCACCTCACCTGAAAGGGGTAAGGCTTGAGTTTATTGATCGGCACCTAAGGTGCCGGTGAAGAGGAATTTAATCTTTGCATCTGCCCCGCAGAACCTTTGATTCCTGCGGTGAAATACCACACTAAACCGACCTGTTTCGTGCTGGCCTCGTGGGGGACCAAATACATACCTACGTATTGTGCGCGGCTGATATATAAATATATTGCCTGATATAAAGACTAGATTATCTCTCAAGGAGCTGTCCTCGTGGTGTAATGGTTAAAGCGATGGACTGCGGAATCGTAGTACGCGAGTTCGTACTCCAGTCGCGCTATTACGTTCACTTTCGGGCAAATACCCTTGGGAAAGGTATGAACCCCCTTTTCCTCCCAGCTAGGTGTTACTGTTCTTCTAGGAGAATGGATTAGGCATTAAATAACCTAAAAAGAATTGATATGCCATTAAACAAAGAAACCAAACCATATCTATCAAGTTGATAATTAGCCTTCATTCTTGCATATAAAAATTCTTTGAAAATGTCCTCTTGAAGTGAGAGGGTATCATTTTCCTTCAATGTTTTATATGCCATCAAACACTGTATTTGATTAATCTCTCACTATCTTAAATTTTAATCGTTTATATTCAACTTTCTTTTTCTTCTCCGATTCAGCCTAATTCTTTAGTTTTACGTAATTCTCGTTTGCCTCATTAATATGATGAATAACAGTCGTCTTCAGCAATCAAGTGAAATATTACACAGTAAAGAAGCCACAATCGCATAAAACTTAATTGACATTCTATCGAAGATATTTTCATTATGAATAAAAAGAAAATGCATTTAATCGTTAAGCTTAAATTGCTTTTGTAATATGTAACCAGATAATTGGCATCGATGTATAAAATAGGTAACTCGAAAGCTGGAGGTGATAAATATGGAATATCGAATTACCACCTGATTTTGTTAATTTAGTGTGAGCTACGAGACTATTATCTCAGCATAATATCAAGTCAGTCACACAGTTGTACTGTCAATCATTAAGACAAACTATCAGGAACAAGTCAATTCGAATAAATCTTTCACTTCCCTGACTTGTCATCTAAATGAAATATAAGTCTCTCACTGAAGGTGGAAAGACTGTATTACTTTTTTTTTTTTAAGTGTGCTGTGCGCTACGGTAACGTTTTTAATTCTAGATTGAAATTGATTGAAGATATAATACGAAATGAATGAGACCGGTGATTACAGAACCGGGTAAGGAAATTGGATCACGTGTTCAATTTCAGGATGCAGCTCAGCACAAGTGTAATTGCTCCTGAATTTCTTGATTATGCCCCTGTTAAATAGTATACACAAAACAGGATCAATGTCGATTTTTAAGACGCTTAAGTATGTTTTGCGGTTGTTGTTTTCTGTGGTTTGATATTTCAGAATCCTTCTGGTTTTTTTTAAATCTATTAGCACCATTCAAATTCATTTCCTTCAATGTACGAGTATATTATAACTTAAGTCTTTTGTTAGATTTAAAGCAATGTACATGAATCTCAATCTAATGATCTAGGCTTGATATATACATTTATGAGAGAGAGGAAGCATTTACTAAGTTTGGCTCAGTCTTGTACAATCTCAAAAAACAAAAGGGTTGAATTACTCTCAAGTGCATTCTTTCAAAGTCAGCATTTACAGTCCTAGCACTGACGGGAAATACACAAATTCCTCATCTAAAACTACGAATCTCTCTCTATCTCTCTCTCTCTATATATATATAAGATGAGTAAAAGCGATAAAAAAATTAATGTCACAAAATAAATATTCCTATGTCTTGTTCTCTACTTGTTTCGACCTTAGGTTATCATCAGAAGAAACGTTTTCTTTTAAGTTTTTATGCAATAAGAGAAGCCACCCTTGTCGGCTGGGGCTGTAGAATACACAGAGTGCATCTTTGCAGAGGGTTAAGACTCCTAGATATGGCATTAAACAATTTGATGGTGAGACTCTCACTCCCAGGTCCACTCTGACCCGGAGTGGTAGCACCTGATAGGGTCCTATCCATGGATCAAATAGAACTGTTTGAAATTTAAACTGAGTGCAAACAAATGACTTCTGCTAAATTGAATTGTTAGAAATAAACTGTTTAATCATTCAACTGTTTGTAAACAAATGACTGATGTTTAATTGAATTGTTAATGATACACAGCAATACTTGAAAGTATTTAACTTTCTGGACAAATGTTTACAAATCTTATATATTTAGTATAAATAAACAAACCGGATTTGGCATTAAATAACACAGAATGGTTGCTATGCCATAAAGCCAAACCAAATCTATAAGAGAAGTGACAAAAAATGCTCTGGTGACCTAGTATATCTATTTTTTGGGTGTAAATTATATCCTAATACTCAAGTTTGTTTGACCGTTACATATCTTTTATCAGTTGACAAGCCAAATGAGTTCTTTACTCGGGAAGTATACGCGTGGGAGATCATCAGCCCCATACACGTCGCAAAATGACAATTACACCCCATGCGGTTTCTCAGGTTCTTGATTGGGGTCGAAATGCACAAGTTTAAGAAGAGTCCGCAAGGGAGGAAAAAGCTTGAATAAATGTTAAGAGAGGTAAGTGTAACACGAAGCAAAATGACGATGTCTGGAGTCTTCACCTTCACTACGTAGACGGCTGGCAAAATTTCCTTAACTAAAACTAACTGTAAGGTTTTCGAGCTTTACGTGGTCTTTCTTTCTTTCTTTGTTTAATGGCATATCAACTCTGTTTAGGTTATTTGATGCCAAAGCCATTCTCCTAGAAGAACAGTAGTGGTGCTATTTAACCCATAGCTGGGAGGATAAGGGGGTTCATACCTTTCCCAAGGGTATTTGCCCGAAAGTGAACGTAATAGCGCGACTGGAGTACGAACTCACGTACTACGATTCCGCAGTCCAACGCTTTAACCATTACACCACAAGGACACCCCCTTTACGTGGTCTGACACCCTGTGTCAATCAGTGTCTATCTCTATTCTTCTTAGCCTATCTGCATCTCTGTATCTATCTCTGAGTAACAGACTGACTTTTCTTACTTATATGCAGGGAAAACCATTTCCAACCTCCGGATTTTAAAAAATATGGTAACAAGGATATTTAACATGTGGAGACTGTCTGAAATTACATCATAAAACTACCTCCGAAATGGTATCAACATTGTTCTTAATCACCAACTACTAAGACCGTTTTTATGCATTATAACAAGAGCCAAAGGGCACAACTATCGACATATTCAACGACGTGACAGTAAAACTGCACCGACAGACACAATACCCAAACGGTCTATTTCCTTTAAAAACGAACATTTATAATTCTTGGCGAAAATGTTTCTTCCCGCAAATAAAATCATATCTATACCACAATTTAAATATTAACTTATGTATTACTATCAAGCGTGTTTCATTTTGTTACTTTCACTTTCAGTGGGATTTTGAAGAAACATTTTTACTGACCTTGTACTGTTATAAATAGTCGTAAATTGATATCAGCTAAGACCTTCAATATCCTTGCAGGCGGCAATGTACAATGGCATAAACCATATCAATTTGTTAGGTACGATTTGAACAAATGTAAGCCGTGAATCCTACAAGAATTTATTTGTTATGCTTGTCAATAAATCTCATTCCTTTGCCTGGACGCTGCATTTCTATTTCACTTATCTGCATTACTGAATCCAAAGAGAGGCTGTACTTCTTCGTTGTATGGAAACGGATTGTGAGGTGTTTATTATTCATAAAGCCTTTCACGTGACACATTACTCAACACCACCCTTCAAATCACATGATACTCAAAGCGCTTGTGCTGGTAATACACTGTGGTCAATATATATATATATATCTATATATATATATATATATATATATGTGTGTGTGTGTGTGTGTGTGTGTGTGTGAGAGAGAGAGAGACAGAGACAGAGAGACAGAGACAGAGAGAGTAGGCGTGGATGTCGATTATCGCCAGGGGAAATGGAATCGATCAGCCGTGTTCAAGTTCCGATTAAGACACTTTTCGTTTTACTTTGCACTTAAACTATTGTAAAATGTATGGATCCATATTTCCTCCGTCAAGCCTTCGTAGGACAAAAAGTATGTCTCTTATATAACAAATCTAAATCCGAAACTTTGTCAATATACCATATGCCAGCGTAAGGCTCATTACTCCAAATCCCCAACAGATCTTGTAGAACATTTCTAAGTCCAGCAGTAAACTGAGAAAAAGGATAATGCAGAGGGACAATATTACATAACATTCATACATACATATATATATATATATATATATATATAGGGTGGAACGATAAAATTGTCGTCCTAAAGAAAACAACTCTACAGCTTTATTTTAAAACTTTTATTGAAAAAATCAATTCAGGTAACTTGATTATGTAGTAGAGTTGATATCTATTCAATTTAGCCGCCTTCAGCCTCAATCACCGCCTCGATACGGATCCGGAACTGGGAGCGTGCCTTTTCCACAAGCGCTGGCGGGAGCTCGGCGAATACTCGGCGGATGGCGGCGATCAGGCTGGCTTTGGTGTTGTGGGAGGTCATGTTGATGTTCTCGATGTATGACCAAACGAAGTAGTCCAGCGGGTTCAGGTCGAGGGAGGAGGGGGCAAGTGAGAGAAGGGTACAAAGTCGTAGCACTCCTTCTGAAGCCAAGCCTGGGTCTCTTTGGACTTGTGGGCCGGCGCCGAGTCCTGCTGTCACACCCAGGGTCTGCCACTGGCCACCTGATTGCATCAGAGGATCACCACACTCTTCAGCGCATCAAGGCGTTGAATTTCAAGCCAACTTCGAACGTGAGGTAGCATGACGTGACCCTCACTTGAAACCACACCAAAGACCATAACCGCAGCCGGAAACTTTGTTTTCATCACCTGGGCACGTCCCTGTTATTCGTGGCAATCCAGATTTGCATTTTGAGGGTGCTGACTTGGATCGGTAGAGAGCATGTGTTGTACAGCGGTGCATCTCCGATCTCGCTCGTTGAACATTGTGTCACTTTCAGACATGATAGAAGGCTCCTATTGTTCTTGGGATTTGTACACAACTGACCAACTAGTAGATGGTCTGCAAAAAAAAAAAAAAGAAAAACGGTTTTCATTAAACGGAAATGGAATCATGTCGTCTTTTCTAAGGCGACAATTTTATCTTTCCACCCTATATATATATATATATATATATATATATATATATCGTCAAGTAATCCTGATAATACCGAGTCTCCGGAATCACTCTCACCATTTATTCCTATCACTCATCGCTCTTGTTAGGTCCTCTAAACAGCAGTCATTATCCGCACGGAGCTGAATTAAGTCTTTGCAGTTATGCCAACACTGGAGTGTCCATTTCTTGGATTCTATAATAGAAGGTCACTCATGAGTTCGTCCTTACTTCTCCACCGAGTGTGTCTTGTTCGTCTTACTTTAATATTTTGTAAGATAAGAGACAAATGACTGATCAGCTGCAATTTTGTTGAGTGCTGCTTTCAGGATTTGTCAAACCAGCTCGTGGAATTCTTGTGTTCTTCCTATTCTTTTTCAAGCCATTTGTTCGAGTTCAGGTGGAGCATCCATACAGTATTACTGACCCTACCACGGCAACAGCTTAAAAAAAAACATCACCCCTCATTTCATCAGAGAGATCAGATTTCCATAAAATCGATAACCTGTCATTAATAGTCCATGCGTTTTCTATGTGTATGTAGACATCGCTTGAATAGATATTTGATATGCGTGCGTGCGTGCGTGCGTGGGTTTTACAGGTATATAAATCTGTATGGGTTTTATATAATACAAATAACGTATATATATATATATATATATATATATATATATATATATATATATATATGCCTTTTAGTTCGTTTGCTTAGAAGCCTATAACCGTTACGCCATGTGTCCAGCAGGACATATGGCGTAACGGTTATAGGCGTTGGTTCCCAAAGGAGACATCATCTGGAGGTTGCTGGTTCAATCCTGACTGCAGGTGAGTAACAATACCGGAATACTTAAAACTTGAACCCGGTTATGGCTAATGGAATCAGAACAGACGACCCCTGGATTCAATAAAGGACGTAGTTCGAAGTTCCGTGAAGGTTCCCGAGTTCGACAAACACCTGAAGAAGGATGAAGGACATATCGGCCGAAACGTTGTGAAAAGATGAAGAAAATAGTCCGAAAACCATCAAGCTTCTTCTCAGAAATTAAGACAACGAACTCAATTCTCACTGAATACCTAACGGTAGCTTTGTCCAGTCGTTTGGGGCTATAGAATTCACCAACTGCACCTCTGCAGAGGGATAAGACCCCCCCCCCAACGAGTGTCCTAAATATGACGCTAAACAATCTGTTGGTAAGGTTTCAGTGGTGCTGAAACTTTAGTGAATGCAGAGCACACCTTCATTGCAATCGCACCCCGGTCCACTCTGGCCCGGAGTGGTAGCACCTGACAGGGCCCTGTCTATGGGTTAAATAGAACTAAACTGAGTACTTATGCCAAACTTAATTGTTTGAATTAGAACTTTTTGACTAAAAGGAATAGCTTGAAATAGAAATGTTTTTCACAATTAAATTGTATACTTATGCTAAACTGAATTGTTTCAAATGGAACTGCTTTTGACATTGAAAGTGTACTTCCGCTAAACTGAATAGTTTAATATAGAACTGTTTTGACATTTGACTGTGTGTAAACAAAATGTATTCTTATTGCTGAATTGCTTGAAGTAGAACAGTTTGACTAAACGGTATAGCTTGAAATAGATATGTTTTTGATAATTAAACTGTGTTCTCTTGCTAAACTGATTTGTTTGAAATAGAACTGATTATGGGAATAAAAATGGATTTGGCATTAATAACCTACAAAAGTCGATATGCCAACCTACCAAACGGTACCTACCACAGCAAATATTTATTTGTTTGAATGGAGCAGTTGTCAGCAAGTTAATCTCATAGACTATTACTATTTTCATATGAAATGATGAGTCTATGTTTATCTTATATGTTTAATAAAACCTATCCATGATATTAAATGTTAGATATATGTGCTTTATACATACGAATATCAATGAGAAACCTGTTAAGATTTGTTAGAATCCTTTTTGCGAATGTTTTTGGTTACTGAGATTTTGCAAAGATGTTGTTAAACCGTTTCGCTTGCATACTATGGAAGCCTCGAGTAGAATGCTTTTCTGAATTGTCACCAGATCGGTTTAATTTGCCTTCGTTGTCTGCTACATTCGTTTACTTTTAGATATCTTGTATATCTGAAAGTAAAATATGCGTATAAATGAAGGATATTAATTCATGAATATTTTATTTAAGACGAACGGAGATCCATAGCTATGCGAAGCCATGTTGATAAATAGTCAGAATTTTTGTTGTGACACAGATATGTTATGGAATGATTTACTTTTCCTTCTTTCTTTGATGTGTTCGCTACATTTCTCTTTAACGCCTGATAAGAACATCCAAAATATATCCGTAAAAGGATCAAAAGTAAAACACAGGTGTGAATGATGGGGATTACACACACATTATCTATATTTTAATGTTCTAATATGCATATTATCGAAACACAACAAAAAGGTAGATCACAGCGATATATTGGTTAGCAAAGTAACGTAAAAATGCTTTGAGAAACTAAAGCAAATTTTAATTCAAGAATAATTGCAGTCTCTTCAATCATGATAATTTCTCAAAATAACTATTAAATACTAATAATTGCCATTATTTATTTCTTCATTTCCAGTTAGTTATAATATTAAGAATATAAACAGAAATTAATCAATATTGAGTTTAATGGCTGCGTGTGGCGGTATTTTAGTGAAAAATGAAGATTTTTAATTAGTTTTTGTTTTTCATGGATTAATCCCATCCCACCTTTCAGGATGCTAAACTATTTTCTTTCTACTTAAGTCCTTTGGGTAAATTGTAATTCAGTCTTAAGATCTTGAA
This sequence comes from Sepioteuthis lessoniana, assembly GCA_963585895.1. Taxonomy (NCBI): domain Eukaryota; kingdom Metazoa; phylum Mollusca; class Cephalopoda; order Myopsida; family Loliginidae; genus Sepioteuthis; species Sepioteuthis lessoniana. The sequence continues at coordinate 35,431,995 of OY757924.1, forward strand.
GAACGTAGAAAAAATGGATATATACACGTTTTATTCGAAATTTCGTGGAATGTGACTATGAAAAAAAAAAACAAAAAAAAAAACAACTACTCGACCTCCTATTTTGCTTTGCCGTTATCAATTTCTTCCCTTGGACAGTGATATCAGAAAAAATATGATTTGAAAATGTTGTAGAAAATTCCCAGTCTATATTTAGATTTTGCGCGCACTGTTTAAATTCCTTGGAATAGTAGATACTATCTAATATATATATATATATATATATATATATATATATATATATATATATATATATATATATTTACTAATCTAATATCTACCAGTATTCACGGTACCAGAAAAAAACAAAAAACTTCCTGATGATCCGTTAAGGTGAAACTTTAGTAGAAGATTTTCGACTAGCGATTTAAGTTAATTCTTATATATATATATATATATATATATATATATATATATATATATATACTGACTGTTGTGCAAACAGCAGTGTTGCTTCCAACATAGCCTTCATCAGATTATGACTTTGCCTCGAGTTGCATTCTTTTTCATATTAGGTACGTTGGGTTGACAGACAAAGAGACCCTGTGTACAGCGGTAGTTCTCCTGACACTGGTTCCCTTCAATCGATTTATTTATCTCAGATTGAGATTTACGCCGTTGTCAAGTTAAGCATCCAATTTTAGAGCGATGAATTCGCATTATCTTAATGCTTGCAAAACTGCGTCCACATCAGCATTGTACGCCCGTGGATATGCTATATATATATATATATATATATATATATATATATATATATATATATATATATATATATATATAATTCTTCGTTTTTAGTATACGGAATTTTGTTTTATCGCATTATACAGTGTGGCCGCAGAAAAATATCGAAGTTATTTATTTTATTATTTATTTTTGTCAAGATGGAAGACTTGCACTGAAATCAAGCGAGAGTATTTTTGAGACAACGTTAAAGATAGTGTCGCATACGATTATGCGAAGAAGAACGGGAGAAAAAAATTCACATTTACAACAGCAAGAAGCCCGATAAATTTATTTCGAGCAATTATGCAAGTATTCCATGGAATTTCTACAGATCCAGTAGCTAATCAGTAGTTCAGACTGAACTGATTTTTTTCGTGTAAAGTTATTTCCCAATGAAAAAGCGATCACCAACGCTACCATCCCCCAACAGAGACAAAAAGCCTCTTTTATCAGACCTTAATTCTAAAGAATACATGCTACGCTTTAGAAATAGAATAATGCAACACTTAGAATATCCACAATGGTAACCCCCGCACCCCCGCACCCTCGCTCCCCCCGAAATATTTAGGTGCCAAATTGTTCTCTTAGCCTAAATAGCAATATGCAGTTCGAGTAACTCAACAAAAATGAAATCAACACAACAGCAATAGAGTAAACTGTTGCTTTTTGTGTCTGGCGAGTATTCTCTTGGGTCGGATCTATTAATTAGCTGGACAATTTCGGCTCGAGTCAGAGTTATTTGCTATTGACCACCGTTCACAGTACATCACGAGAACGCAGGGTAATAATTCATGCAGTATGCAGTCTGGGTGGCTCATATGAACAATTTTATCGAACAGTCCCTCGACACAAAGGCTCCACATCGTTTTCATTACGTTGTCCGATGTTTGTTTGATCAAGGTCTATCGGACCGCCGTAACCGAAAGTGGGTGAATCTATCCTAATATTGATGAGAGTAGATGCTCTACTAAAAGACGTAAGTGTTTATCTGATTGCATGAATGTGTGAGCACATTCTTAGGCACGTCAGAATGCAACAGCTTATGTGTGTCTGGGTGAATATGTACGTATACACTGAATATGCTCTCAATTGGTATCAAGTTTTATCTGTTAATAAATATGCATGCAACCAGACGATAGTTATTTGTAATACTTTTCTGTCACAAGGAAAATTGATCGCACGATAGATATAGGTAGCGTATGTATTCGTGTAAAAGTCGCAGTTTGCCGACCTGATTTTTAGGCCAAAAATGGCGTTGCTTATATTTAAAGATTACCTTCGACTGGTTTGTTGATTTTAGTGAATGTCAAAACTTGCTGGGTTATTTAATGCTGAAGGTACTTTGTTTTGTTTATATGCTTGCCTTTTTGTTTATTTTTATTCTTTTTTTATTTTTATTTTGTCGTTGTTATTTTTTTTTGTCAATCAATTATAAAGTTTTAATTAATTATTTGTAAAAAAAAGATAGCATCAAGTAAAAATGATTTCTATAAATAATTTATGCAAAATTTTAAAGTTTCTAGAAACTTTTTCTGTTTAGTTTCAAGTATTCCAATCAAATACAAATAATTTGCACACCATTATAGGGTTTGAAGTAACTAATACCAATCTTTTGTTGATTATGGCTTCACTTGAGTATTCTTAATATAAGTTATCTGTACATAGTTTTATTGTTTATAGTATTACAATCAAATACAAATAATTTTTAAACAGATCTATTTAAACATTAAATAGAACTAATTGGATCTGAGTATATTAATGAGTAATGACAATGAAGGGTCGACTCCGCATCCCAAGAACTGTATAACTGGAGCCTCACAACCGGATGATGTTTCGTATCATATTCAGGGCACTTCTTTTTTTGTGTGTGTGTTTGGGTATAGGTATATACAAGGGATGCAATCGGAGTATTTTAAACCTCGTTAACAGGTTCTTGTAAAGTTCAAATTAAAAATGAATTGTGTAAGTTAATGATTTAATAACTATATTAACGGTCGACCTATTCACGAGATAAACTTATGAGTAATTACATATGGTTGATAGATTAGAACAGAATGAGATGGATACAGAGCTAGATCCTGTTGAGAAAATAAAGATCCATTTAAATGGATGAAGGAATAGAGAGAGGCTGAGATGAATAGAAATGTAGATTAATACAGACATAAGTCTAACACACTTCTTTTTACTTAAATAAGAAAAGCAACCAGAATGCATAACATGTGAAACATCCTAAACAATTCAACATCCGATGAGAATCAAGGGATTTTGTTCTTGTCAGAAAACGCTTTTGTAGCAAAAATAACATATGTTTAAAAATATCAGTATAGATGACATTCTGTCCTTACCAAAAGAAATAAAATTATACTAAAAATAGAACAGTAAACTTCACCAACCTATCTTTCAAAGTGGCTTCACATAGTGAATTAACTGCTGTCGTTTCTTCCCATCAAAATTAAGAAAAATCCTAGGAAAAACAAAAATTAATTTAACCGTCTTCCACAATTTACCTGTTGGCATGAAATAACCCTAGACTGGTGGAAATGCTGCTAAATCAAATCAATCAATAATAGAGGCATAATTAAACATTGATAAAGAGACCTCTAAAGATGAGCGAAAATTTCCGGTGTTTTATTTGATTTTTAAAAACTCTGTCTATTTCTGGTTTTGAAAACCAGAGGACGCTGAGAACACTAGTACATGCTGCATATCTATCTTTCTAATCTATATCTATATAATGGGGTTGAGAGTGAGTTATAAGAGAAACATCAATGAAAGTAGTCTCCACCAGCTTACTATACGTTTAGGTCTGTATGTATATGAGAAATAGGGAAAGAAAGAAAAAGAGTGAAATCAACCATTGAATTAACTGTTTTGTGCATCAACGTTCAACGGTGTGCCGTCAAGGCATTCGCTTTATCATACACTCTTGCACGATTCCCCGTGCGGAACAATGCACTTTCATGCATCTAAGGTGCACCGCCAGCAGGTATTGAAGAACACTTCACAAAGATGCAGAGATGATAAAGCATAATTACGAAAAGGCTTGTATGTCCTTGATGTGTAAAATCAGTTGTTTACCTTATGTTCCCTCTACTTACAAATACACACACATAAACACGAAAGCAAACGCACACACGCACGAACAAATAGAAACGAACTCGAAGATATACGCACATGCCCACACGAACATACCTGTACACACACGAAAATTCCTGCGGAGAGGCGGGTACAAATACGCACACCGACCAAGTCGGATGAGGCAGTAGAATACACCGACTAAATCTCTGCCGAGGGGTAAAACCCCGAAACGAGTGTCCAAGCGATGACTCTAAATCATTTTGGAGTTTTGGGGAATGCAGAGTACCTCTTCCGCAGCAGTAGAACACGTTAGAACTATTTAAGCAAGATTTTTGTTACTGCAATAGTCTCAAAATGTTCTAAAACAGAAAATAAAAGTCTAATTTACAATTCTAAAATAGTACAGATACAGTCTGATTTCTGGAGTTCAGAGAAATAAATAACGGCAGATTTTTTTTTCAATTTGAAGATTTCAGTGGTTCTGCTTATAAAAAGAATTAGCAGAAAACAAAGTCTTGTAAAAGTTTCATATGTTTACAATCTAATAGATTAATAGGTCTAAAGTAAATGCTCGAAAACGAAGTGATGTAACAAATCTTTTGATTAAAACCTAAAAAGAAAGTTCATTTACAAAACTAATGATTGCTTTATGATAAAAAAGATAAATTCATTTTAGTTGTATCATTATTTCATTTCTATTTCCATTTTTTTAAGGTTAAAAGTGTGGTAAGAGCAACATAAACCGAACTTTTTTAGACTATATATTTCCGGTGCAGGAACGAGATAATGAAAGTTTACTTTATCAAAATCATTTTCTCGTCCTCAATGAAGAATATCGAAAAAATATGTTTTAAAAAGTGCGGTTCTTGGTTAAAGTTACTGCACTTTTAAGCGAGACTTTTTCCATCATGAAACATTGAGCTTTGAATTGCGATGAATGTACAAATCTTGGGTGTCTATATATATATATATATATATATATATATGTGTGTGTGTGTGTGTGTGTGTGTGTGTGTATTGGTTGGTTGGTCGGTTAGTTGTTTGGGTTTAAAGGCATATCAACCGAAGTTAGTTATTTAATGCCAAATCCCTTTTTATTCAAATAATCAGTTCTATTTCAAACATTGTCAAAAACATTCCTATTTCAAGCTATTCAGTTTATTCAAACAATCCAGTTTAGAATAAGTATAGATTTCGTTTACACAAAGTTAAATGTCAAAACAGTTCTATTTCAAATAATTAATTTTAGCATAAGTACGCAGTTGACATGTAAAAAAAGTTCTTTTTCAAGCGGTTCAGTCAAGCATAAGTATGCAGTTTAAATATCAAAACAGTTCTATTTCAAGTAGTTCAGTTTAGCATAATTACACATTTTAGTTCTATTTGACCCATAGATAGGACCTATCAGGTGCTATCAATCCGAACCAGAGTGGCAATTTAGTAAGCTTTTTGCTTAGATGTGGCACAAGGCCATATGAAAGGGGCACCTAATGAGACTCGAGCTCACTCGTGTAGGTTTGCTAGTCGAGCTTGCTAACCATTACACCACCAAAGGCACTTAATCCGGACCAGAGTGTGAGTGTTTATGTGTGTGTTTGTGTGTGTGTATATACACACACGCACACACACACACACACACATATATATATATATATGTGTGTGTGTGTGTGTGTGTGTGTGTGTGTGTGTGTGTGTGTGTATTGTCGGGTTCTTTTATCTTCGACGTTATTTCAAAACTGAACAAAGAAAAACGGTAAAACTTCGAAGTGATTATGTTTTGTGGTACATTTTCTTTTAAAGAATTCTGTTCTTTTAGGCTCATAGCTTTTAGCAATTAAGAAAATGTTTTCTTTTTTTGTATTTTTCGAATAATTGTTGCATAAATTCTATAATTAGGAAATGACTTGATATCCTCTAAGATAGCAGCTTGCGGCAAATGAAGCCCAATATTGGCGGTCTATAGTGAAAGAAAATGGAATGAAATTTATTTCTACCAAAATTCATCTCTCAGCTATTATGAACGCGCATTCAATTATCAATAATATTCTGATTTTACTTTGGCTAATACTTTACTCCTTGAATACGCTATCATATGTGAATTTGAGTGTCCTCCTGAAAGGTTGACCACAGGTGTAAGCGTTATATAGTACTTATTAAGTTGGATGACCGTAGTCGAAGGTGACCTGAAAGTAACCCTCGGTGTAGAAGAAGGCGCTACTCCTTTCCCTTGATTACCCCACTTACCCCTGATCCGTACATTAGGCATCAAGTTCCTTTTTTAATCTTAGGTAAGACTCAACTTAGGATTGGCGAACACTCTACTCATTATGCCAATATAATTTACTATACAAGAAAAAAATCGTCAAGCACCACAGCAATTCGATATAGCTATGAAAATAGATGTATATGTTACTAATGGAAACCTTTACTCTAAATGGACTCAACAATAAATTAAACCATCCAAAATCATTTCATTTTAACCCTCAAATACATATCAAAACATTAACAAATTCATTAATTAAGATGTCATTACATTTTATAAAGTAGTCTTCCTATTTAATACATCTTAGAGAGAAAAAATTGTCATTCGTAATTAATACTAGTAGAATTTGTTACTAGTATCAATTACGAATGACAATACCTAAAACAATTTAACTATTGGTGATTAAATCGTTTAGAAAGAAAGTTACTAAAAACTATTTACTTACAACTCGTTTACCTAAAAATAAAGATTAGGCATGGAATAACCCACAAGGTTATGCTATTAAACACGAAGCAACCATGTAAAATCGGACGATATAGTCAAAGAAAAGTTGAAATCATATTCAGAAGTTAAGTCAATCTTTTGGCATTCTGAAACTTCTCAGTCGAGAAATGTAAACAGTCATGAAAAAAATATCTTCTGATGATGGGCATCCGTTGAAAATGGTCAGCATTATAAAATCGTTTTTTTTCAAATGTTTACGCATCTGTTCTTTGTATTATGATATATACATATTATTTTTATGATATATGCATATTGTTTCTATAACCAAGTCCGTATATATTCATAGGATGCTGATCCCTCTAAGTGCTTTTCTAGTCCGTTGATATTACAGTGTTTCATGTTCGTGGGGAGATTTTGGATTGGTATTTTATACGAATATTACTTTTAAGAGTATTATTAGTCAGAACTTAAATTCGAATTTGTCGATTTCGCTTGTCAAACTGAAAACGTCATGACACTTTTTCTCGCTTATATATATATATATATATATATATATATATATATATATATATATATATATATAACAATTATTTTGTTAAAAATATACTCCTTTACATATGGATCGGTACATCTTCAAAATATGAAAATAGACATTTCAAGAGTGTAAAATTTTAGACTCATAAATTAATACCAGAAAAAAATGCATGGATTTGATTATTTTAACTTTTGGATTTTAGATAGCTTGCGTCTTGCCCTAATATATTCGGATTCACACAGTATGATTACTTCACTCTTTTCAAACAAATGTTCAAAAGAGGTGAAAAAGTCACACTGTTCATCATTATACATGTGTGTGCCCGCCCACACACTGTGCAAATATCAGCGGAACTGGAAGCATGGAAAAGATTCTTCAAAGAAAGAAACAAATGAAGTACTTTATATCTTAAAGCAGTGGCTTAAGTAGATTTATGAATTATCTGCAAAGACAGGAAAATGTTAAGTAACGAGACACAGTTAAAATTTCCTGGACATCTGAGTAACATTTATATAAAATTCTTATTCAGTAGATATTATAGTAACGTTGTTTTCAGGATTTTATCGAAGACTAAATCATCTGATTGGTTTGTAGTTAGAATATATTTGAATGTTTGAACTCATAATAGCAGAGCGTCTTGTAAAGATTATTCTATTCTGAGACTAACTTCCAGGAAAATGATTTATGAGAAACGCCTTCTTTAGTGTAAGTATATAAATAATGGAGTTACAATTTTATATTATATCCAGCTTATAAAACTTCAAGCAAATTGATAATCTCAATCTTAAACATCATCCTGAAATATTTTTAGTTATTTCAACTTTTTCCTTTTGTTATACTTTCAATTCTATATTTCGTTTATTTTTTTGTATTGGTTTTGAATATTTTGGGTTTGGTTTGGTTTGTTTGGTTTTATGGTATATCAACCTTTGTAGGTTATTTAACGCCAAATCCATTTTCATGTAAATGACTGTTTTCAATAGAACAGACTAAGTTTAGCATAAGTACACAGTTTAATTGTCAAAAACATTTCCATTTCAAACTATTCAAGCAGTTATATGTAACAATTCAGTTAAGTGTAAATACAGTTTTAATGTCGAAAAACAGTTCTATTTCAAATAATTCAGTTAAGCATAAGCACGCAGTTTAAGTGTAAGTACGGTTTAATTGTCAAAAACATTTCTATTTCAAGCTATTCAGTTTACTCAATTCAGTTTAGCATAAGTATGCTGTTAGTTCTATTAAACCCATAGATAGGGCCCTATCAGGTGCTACCACTCCGGGCCAGAGCGGACCTGGGAGCGATGGCAATGAAGGGGTACTCCGCATTCCCCAAAGCTCCAGCATTGCTGAAACCTCACCATCAGATTATTTAGTGTCATATCCAGGATACTCGTTACGTGGGGGTCTTACCCCTCTGCAAAGGTGCAGTCAGTGTATTCTACAGCCCCAGCTGACTGGGCAAAAATATTTTGGTTGCTTGATTTGTTTTATAGTATGTCAACAGTTGTTGGGTAATTTAATGGCAAAGTCAGTCTTATTTTATTTCAAGCAATAAACAATAGTAATTATCTTAAAACAATTATAGCTTTAAGTAACAATTCTTAATACAAAATTATAAGTTTTCAAATAACTATTCCTATTAAAGAATGATAATTAGTTGTTTGCTCACAGTTGTATAGGATCAAGTTAATGATTTGCTCGCAAGTTAATTTGACCAATAGATAGGAATCTTTAATGGTTACTCTTTTCGTGTGCATATTTTTGTGATCGTTCAAATATGCAGCAAAGAATCAAAAAGAAGACATTTATACTTCCTGAATATTGACACTAATATCATTATAATAAAATGGTTTACGATAAAAATAACTTGGGAGTGACCCAGTCTCAATGCTTCTTTTATTGGTTTTAACGGAATATCAACCTTCGCGGTTTATTCAACGCCAGAGCTATCCTTGTAGAATAGCAGTGCCATTATTTAACCTATAACCCGGTTAAAAAGATGTCCATACTTTTCCCAAGGGTGTTAATCCGAAAGTAAACGTAATAGTGAGTCTGGGGTTCGAACTCGGAAACTACCATATCGCAGTGTGGCACAGTAGCCACGACTCCACGTGGTCTACCCCGTGACAATGCTCACAGATTGTTGATGGTGATAATCCTAAAAATAGGGTAGTGATAAAATGAACAGGGAGCGTATTCTGACATAAAGATAAATCTGAAATAGCAAAATTTACTAAAAATGCCCAGCGATATTTCATCGACAAGTGGCCAATTCTCAGGCTTCAACGGTTTAAAATATTACAATTTAGATGTGTAAATATTAATGAATTCTAGCTTTATTGTAAGTTATTATTTCTACAATATTTCTATTATCGGCGCTTACTTTTATTCTCATGTGTACATTATACACTAACCCTCTGCAAAATCTGGATACGACACAAGATCAATTTTTAAGCGGCGTTTAAAATGTTTGAATTCAGTTTTCTTTCATTAAAGAGCACAATTTACTTTTCTATTTACCCAAAGCTGCAAAGATTATAATTAGATTCATACTTTTCTCAAGGTATAAAAGAAAGCGCTGTGTGAAATGGAAACAGTTTCATGTAGCTTTTGAACTCGGGTCACTGTCCATTTCTTACGACAGTAGCCACTACACCATGAGCGCCTCCATTATATTTATAGCGTTAAAATGACTGAATACACAGCTCTACATATTCAATAAATCTTATTTCTTTAAACTTGAGTTAAAAGTATCTTTTCTTGCAAGAAAATGCAATAATGTACTCCTGTGGACCCCCACTCATGGATGTGCAAGTGTGGGACGACCAGCACGAACTTACATACAGCAGCTATGTGAAGACACGGGTTGTAATCCTGAAGACCTGCCGGAGGCGATGAGTGATTGGGAGAAATGGCGAGAGACGGTCAGGGATATCCGCGCAGGCGGCGCGACATGATGATGATGATGATGAGAGTGTAAATACGCCCCTATATTTGCATCACACAAAAGAAAAGTTCATGCTTTCAATCTAGCAGTTTGCTTTGTTTTAAATCTAGATAATAAATTTTATGTTTCTAAAAGATTTCTTTGTGAAAATGTCACTATGTAGTGTGAAAGTATGTTCATATGCTAATATGTCAGTGAAAAATAGCTGAATTGCAGCAATAGTTAATTAATTAATTACCAGTAGCAGAGAAAGGTTAAACAAAACGTTTTCACTCGTGTAAAAGAATTAAGGGATGTTGATATCAAATACATGTTAAATCTTCACTCAAAAGAAATAAAGACGAAAGTTTTAGTAGAAATAGAAATGTATTTATATCAACTAAAACTTTATCTATTTTATCGCTTTAGTTAAAGATCCAGAACGGCTTCAAATAAGATTTTAAAACGTTGATTGATATATCTAATTATTCTAATCGGTTATAAAGTGTACTATTAATAATATAGGAATGAAAAGATTCCTTAAATTATATTGGGTGTTAATCCTTTAAAATTTGCGCGACGATTTAAAATTTTTATCTGCTATCTCAAAGAAAAAAACAACAAAAAAAAACCACCGGTGACGTCCGAAACGAAGATGTCGATTGGTCAATTATAGTAAAAATCACAGTTTTTCTAACCAATTTTCAAGCACAAATATTAATCCTATTTACCAACCCCTCCGCTCAGGCAGGATATGACACAAGGTCATTTTTAAGCAGAGTTTTACAGGTTTGAATTCAGAGTTTTCCTTCTCCTAGACTAGTTGCCTCAACAATGCTGAAGAACCCAGTCTGCCCTACTGTTTACCCATAGCTGGAGGGAGAATAATTGGATTCATACCTTTCCCAAGGGTATTAGTGCTATGTGAAATACAATCAGTCTCGTCCAGGATTTGAACTCGAGTCGCCGTGTCCATTTCCTACGACGATAACCATTACACAAAAATTAATGCTTTTTTTTTTTTGTATGAAAATTGATTTTCCATATTTTCTATGTATTTTGTTTAAATTTCTGGGATGTGGTGTTATGAATCATAAATACCAATTCGTTCAGACCTGTTTTCTTGTAGTGTAATGACTAACGTGCTTGACTACGATATCGTTGTAAGCGTGTTCGAAATCCAGTTACACTATTACATTCATTTACATACAAATACTCTTGGTAAAAGTATAAGACACTTTATCTCCTAATTTTTTTGATAGATAGTACTACAACAGTTCTTCGACGATAATGTCATTAGCGTCTTTCTATGAAGAAACCAAACCAACCTGTTTCCTTGTCTTTGTTATTTTTAATAACAACGCTTCAGACTCTGTACCTAACGGCATTCTTTGCAAAGATATCGAATTACGCTGAACACAAACCGATGGAGAGAAGGAAGATAATTATATAATATCTACCCAACACTGGCATTAATACTCAACTCTTTAACGTTCTGCCCAGTTGGTTAGGGCTGTAGAATACACTGACTTCATGTGTGTGGACAAAAACTATACTTATACGAAACTAAATTGTTTGAACTGTGTACTCATGAATTGTTTGAAATAAACCTGATTATTTGTATAAAAATGGAATTGAGATTAAATAACCTACAAATGTTGATATGCTATTAAACCCAAACAACCAACAACCAACTTTTACCATTTCTTTCCTGGTGCCGAGTAATAAGATAATTCTACCAGACTTAAGTACTAAATTATTAGGTAACCAGTAAATAAAAAGCAAAGAACGAGGTATATCTTCGTTGACTAGAGATTCTAACTTGAAACTGTTCAAAAATGAAGTCTCTAGCTGTGAAAAATCATACCTTAACTAGATGGACAAAAATAGAATGGAAAGAAAGCGAAAGGCTGAATGATATATCACATGACAAAAATTTGGAAATTTATTCGAAAGAATCAAGTTACATTTAATTTATCTGAGGCACTATCTTGGTTGCGTTGACTAGTCCCATAATCCGGTTTACTTTCCATATTTATGATCATTATTACGAGGTGGATATCTAAAGGTTCGTTGATTGGTCTCATAAGGTTCACTTTCCAGAATTTATTACCATTACTTCGGAGTGGATATTTATCGGTTAGTTGATTAGTCACATAACAATGTCAATTTTATCTGAATTCATCACCATTACTTCGGAGTGGATATCTTTCAGTTAGTTGATTGGTCTCATAATGTTCATTTTCCAGAATTTATCACTATTACTTTGGAGTGTATATCTATCGGTTAGTTGATGGGTCTCATAACAATGTTCATTTTCTAAAATTTATCACCATTACTTTGGAGTGTATATCTATCGGTTAGCTGATGGGTCTCATAACGATGTTCATTTTCCAAAATTTATCATCATTACTTTGGAGTGTATATCTATCGGTTAGCTGATTGGTCACATAACAATGTTCATTTTCCAAAATTTATCACCATTACTTCGGAGTGGATATTTATCGGTTTGTTGATTGATCACATAACAATGTTCATTTTCCAGGATTTATCACCAGTACTTCGGAGTGCATATTTATCGGTTAGTTGATTGGTCACATAACCTAGTTCACAATCAAAAGTTTTGCGCTGATTAATTCCATAGGCATGTTTATTTTTCTGAATTTTAACCAAGGACAATGCATAGCTTACAGTAGTGACAATTTAAAGAAAATATTATTTCATAGCTGAAGACCTTCTGTATCGCCAGGAATTATTGTGCTCCTTGTATCTGTTTTAATATTAGAGGAAATAAATGAGAGGCATTACATTCGGAGTGTGCTTTGTTGTAAATATATATATTTTTAATAATTACTTTTCGACAGATTTTATCTGTGTCTGAGAGTAATATTCTGTAATTATAAAATCTTTGAACATTTTTTGAAAACGATTTAATTAGATCAAGCGTAAGTTTATCGCAGGCAATAAAAAAGCGTGATCAAATGCATGGCGGATGTTTTTAAAGCTAACCTATTTAGCGTCTTTAATTATTCAGTCTGACCATTTATTAAGAAAGTTTCGGTTAAGTCTGAACTCAACAGTTGTAAAGCAATAAACAACCATGTTTGCAGGACTTCGAATACACAGGCTGTATCCTCTTAAAGGAAGTTTCCTGGGTATGACACAAAACTTTATCTGACGGTGAGGTTCCACTTCAGGAGATCTGTGGAGTACACCTTCATTGCTATCACACTCAGGACTACTCGAAATGGTAGTACCTGTTAGGTTTACATCAATGGGTGAAAATTATTTGTATTAGATAGAAATACTTGATACCATATAATTATATATTTTTATTAAGAATAGTTAAGTCAAGATATTTTTTTATTAAGGATTAATATAATTAAGAATTATTTTTTATTTATTTATTTCGGACTTTTTGTTCTCATCTTGGTAGTTTTGTGTTATTTCTTCTTTTCACTACGTTTCGGACAAATTTCACCTCTGGCCTTCTACAGGTGATTTTTACCACGACCTCGGATAGGAATGCTGAGTCTCGTAACCGTATCCCCGGTAATTACTGTCTTCCATAGTAGTTGTCTATCGCATCACGTTTTTGACCGAGTAAACCTCTGGCCGGCTTGGGTAGGATTTGAAACCGCTATCTTCTGACAATGCTCACCTGGAACCGTAGATACTCAACGCCTCTATGTGAGGCGCAGTAATTACCGGGGATACGGTTACAAGACTCAGCATTCCTATCCGAGGTCGCGGTAAAAATTACATGAAGAAGGCCAGAGGTGGAATTTGGCCGAAACGTAGTGAAAAGAAGAAACAACACAAAAACTACCAAGATGAGGACAAAAAGTCCGCAATAAATAAAAAAATTAATTCTCAGATTAAGAAGCCTCATCTCAAAATGATTCCAATTAAAGACGATGATATTATTAATTACTTGAAACCTTACTATAACTGCGAGGAAGCAAATGATATAATCAGACAGATATAATTAGTCAACCATTTAATTGTGTACAAATTATAAGTATTGAATAGGAATACATGAAGCTATACAAATGTGATCAAATTAATAATATTATATAAGAATACTTATTATCATATAACTGTGTCCGAAAACTCTTCCGAAACAACTACACGAAAAATGTAAATATGAAAATACTATCAACGGTTTTAGTCATAAAATAACCCAAGACGATTTGACATTCTGTTAAATTTAGTCAATGAACAGTCAACATAAGCTCTGTGAAAAACAAACTTCCAAAAGAAATAAGTTAAAAAAATAGTCCTTGTAGCCATAGATGATTCTGCATTGCTTTAGTTCATGATTTTGTTAAAAACAATATTCGTATATACGTACAAAAAAAAAAGCTCTTAAGAAACAGCTACGCAAAAAAGTAAACATTAAAGTACAATGATCGCGATTCCCTATCCTAGAGGAATAAAATAAATCTATATGGATTGACATACTGTTAAAATCAATCAATCGTTCCGCTATGTGAGCCTCCAAAATATTTAGTAGCTGAAAACTATTTTCTCTCGAACTGTTTAGTTTATGAGATAAAAAACAGAATTAGTTTTGGCTTTATGGCATATCAACCATTGTAGGTTATTTAATGCCAAATCCATCTATTACATATTAATTTAAAATATGATTTCTAAACACATTTTGTAGATAAATCAATCATTTGTTTACACGCAGTTAAATGCAAAAACAGTTTTATTTCAAACAATTCATTTTAGCATACGTACAGTTTTCTGTTTACACAGTTAAATGTATACCGTTCAATTTCAAAATATTGTTTAGCATAAGTACACAGTTTAGATGTCAAACCAGATTGTCCCAGGGGCAATGGGGCAATGGCAATAAGGAGGTACTGTGCATTCCCCAAAGCTCCCGCATTACTGAACCTCACCATCAGATTGTTTAGTGTCATATCTAGGACACTCGTTGAGGGAGTCGTGCCTCTCTGCAGAGATGCAGTCGGTGTATTCTGCAGCCTCAGCCGACTGGGCCGGTTTCTTTTGGAGTACATTCCACACAATTAAAATACAAAGATTTGTACAATATATTCCTAATCAAATCTTCTGCTCAGATACATTAAAAGCACAAAGGAAACTCGTGATAACTTCCCGTAAGTACTGAATGGACGATCCAATAAAAAATTTACGAAGTTGATACAACAATAAAGAGGGGAAAAACATTTTTAATATGTTCACCTTTACTACACATATTATTTGTTCCTTTCATCAAAATAACCAGGGTTATCAGTGAAGCGAATCTAGAGCAATCTCAACAAATCTCCCAGCATATCTGGGTCGGAAACTGTTATCACGAAATGATAAACACTTACTCCACAAATTATCAGGCGTGCCAACCAGTCCATCAGGTGCAGGACTTCTTTCGGCATGAGTTCGCACACACTAAATGTGTCTAAATCATAACGTAATTAAAATACAGATTCCAACTTATGTACATAAACATAGTTGTTGCACATACACCAACCTCCTACAAGTATGTTTCACCCATTTCTTAGGACTTCCCGACATGCACTTCGTCGATAATCCATCTCCCTGTCTTCTAGAATGCGTTTCATTGGCTGGTACTGCGCGTACACATGCCGAGCTTCAACTACCAGCAACAGCCCATCTATCTAAACGTTGATAATACCAGATAATTATAGCATGTGAAAGAACCCGCCTCCTCTAGAAAGAATAAATAAATAAATAAATAAAATAAATTTTTAGTATAAACTCCGTCTCTCAATTGGGTTTCTTTGATTGTATTTATATTTTCCTAGTATCTTTTTGCTGTTTTTGTTACCCTCATCTTGATTACTGCATGTCAATAAAAAAAAAATAATAATAAATACTAAAAAGTGAAGAAAAAAAAAAAGAAAAACACGGCGGCGGTGAACAAGAAAGTCGAAAAGAAGAATGAGAAATGACAAAGAAATAAACAGACAAATAAACAAAATAAATAGAACAATGAAGAATTATTTGAAAGAAAAATAATGTGAGCTTAACAGCATGAGCAAAACGTAGCAAAACCTTGTCACTGAATTCTATGGTGAAAAGATGATTGTGAGAGAGAGAATCCTTTACAAAAGAACATAGAAAAGACTTGACAATCAGGTAGTGAAGTAAAAAAGTAAGCAAAGCTCGTAGATGAAGATAGGCAAAGAGAATAAACTCGTTTTTAGTGGGAAGGCGGGCTGTATTAGAGGAAGGAAAGCAGAATTTGAGAACGAATAGGAGGAGGAGGAGGAATGAAGGGGAGGAGAGATGGGAGTAAAATAGCAGATTCAGAATCAATAGCAAAAGCGAAAGCATCGCCAACAATAAAGAATGCATTCTTCACTCTGCCTTTCCCTCACTAGCTCGTCTGCTTTTTATCTTTCAATCTCTGCGAAAATCAGCTTCCTGATTCTACCTCACGTTCCCATTTGGCATTAATCAGACTCCTCACCCTTCTCTGTCTCTCTCTGTCTCTCTCTCTCTCGTTATCTATCAAGTTCCTCTTGAAGCTATAGTATGTTATCGAATTCTGTTATTTTTTCTATTTTACTTTTTCTTATTAAAAAAAAAACTTTCTCTTCTAGGGTCTTTCTTATTTTATTTCCCCACCGTTTTTTCCTTCATATAATTACATTTTTTTATATATATAATTTGTGTGTTTGGTTGTAATAGTTGCATCAGTCATTACCACGCTAGCCTCTCTTTTTGCCTACTGACCCAACCATTCCCAACCACACATTCATAGATGGGAAGTCTGCCAGACTCCTCTGTTAAATTCATTCATTTATTCATTCTTTCGTTCCTTCATTCATTCTTTCTTTCTATCCCTTTTTTAACAAATATTTCTCATTTTTCTTTTTTTCTTTAGTTTATGATTTTTCAGTTTTTATCTCTTTTTAATTCTACCTTAAATTTTTTCTCCCATCACTTCCCCTCTACTAATCCCCACCCATATTCGCTTACCCTCCACCCACACATCGCTACCCCCTATCGAAAAACCAAACAACCGCGTAACTAATCAAGCAACTAATATCCACCTTCTCATCTTTATTTTAATGTTGTTGTTGTTGTTATTGTTGTTGAATGTGTGTGTGTGTGTGTGTGTGTGTGTGTGTGTGTGTGTGTGTGTGTGTGTGTGTGTGTGTGTGTGTGGAGAAGGAGGGGAGAAAATGATGGTGGTGAAAACGATTTTCGTTATTTCTTTACTTTTTTGTTGTACATACGCGTGGCGTGCTGAAGTGATTTTTGCGTGTTCGTACAGTACACTGTTTAACAACGTGTCGTAAAGGTGCCGCATTTTTTTTCAAAACTTTAAACAGCCAAAATTTAATTTATCTTTTGCAGGCTCAACTCCACAAAATATAAAACCGTACCGGCAGGAAGTAAAAGAAAAAGGAGTACCTACCAAACCAAACTAAACACTGAGCTGAATAAAAATTAATACATAGTGAAATAATTGTAAGCGAAATACGGATTATTACCAGTTCGGATTTACCCGCTTTGCTCTTCTTCAAAATGGATGATTTACCATTGGATTAATTCTTCCTACGTTGGATACGACCCGACTATTTTTTTCACTTTGTTTTTAACCCAAGCTGCCTTTCGGATCTTTTCCTTATATTTTATTTACAATTCATTCACGCTTGTGGAAAAAGTCTTTCACGATAC
>OY757924.1:35452185-35477185 GCA_963585895.1 Sepioteuthis lessoniana
TTCTGGGTTGTATTGTGCTCTGCTGGAGTAGCATTGAGCACTTTTCATGCAAACTTTTCTTATTTACATTAACCTTTTTCTTATATATATATATATATATATATATATATATAGTATGAAAAAATAGAAATATAATAGTTAGTAATTCCTGACGTGTGTCAATCAATTTTTGATGAAATCTTATGAACTCAGTACTAATGTGAAAACAAATAAAGTTAGTTTCCCTACTTTTTTATAAAACATTTTTGATGAAACACAGTATTGTGAAAGTACATGGACCTCCATACTTTCCTGACCAAACTTCATGTAGATGACATCTTTTTTTAATTTCAATTCAAACTTCATCTTAAGTGTATAATGTGAGAACAATAATGGAAACTAAAGAAATATGTCACATACTCATATTATATAAGATGGAGTTTCAGAGATTATTTGACTAACAGAAAACCCGGTAGAATAAGTTAGTTGCACGTGCATGTGTATACGTCTGTCTCCTTGCACAATCATATGGATGATTATATATATATATATATTTATATATATATATATATATATATATAGATGCGCACGTTATATATATATATATATATATATATATATATATATACATATATATATATATATTTATATATATATATATATATATATATATATATATATATATATATATATATATATATATAGATGCGCACGTTATATATATATATATATATATATACATATATATATATGACGTGCACATCTATATAACTATAATATATATATCTATATATATATATATATATATGCGTGTTCGCACGTGCGCGCGCGCGCGCGTGTGTGTGTGTGTGTGTGAAAACTGGAACTAAATCCAAAAGTTTGAAAATTTAATGTTTTCACGTTTAAAAATCGAAACCATTCCCGTTGGCAAAAATTCAAATCATTCCCTGAAGACCTAGTGTTTTTTCATATATGTACATTTTTAAGAATGCATATATATATATATATATATATATATATATATATATATATATATATATATATAAAGTCATGCTACCGGGTCTCTCTACGAAGAACTGTGAAAACTCGTTGTTGATAACACAAAGCATTGTTCAGTAGTGAATATAACTCATGCTACCATAGCAACGGAATTACTCAGCAATGGGATCAGATGCTTTATAGAATGCAAAATCTGGAGCAAAGATTAATTTTGATACAATATATAAAAAAAGAGAGCGCTGTGCTACGATACATCCACGTTATATGTGAATAAGCCCATTATTTTGACTGAAGCAATATATATATGTATGCAAAAATGTATGCATAAATATAGAAATGTATATGTGAGTATAAATGTATCTATGTATGTATATAAACATAACTCTATCGCTCTCTCTCGCTCTCTCTCTATATATATACAAATATATATATATATATATATATATATATATATATATATATATGTTTATGCATTCATATATACAAATGTATGTATGTGTATATGCATATATGTTTGAGGTGTAATAGTTACCATCGTAGGAAATTAACCCGAGTTCATATTCCGAACAAGACTGTAAATCAGGAAGTGCTAAAAACTTTGGGAAAGATATGAATCCTACAATTCTCCCTCCAGGTATGGGTAAAGAGTAGTCCAGACTGGGTTCTTTAGCCTTGATATGGCAACCGGTCTCAGAAAAATAATATCTGAATTCAAAAACTGTTGAAGTCCACTTAGAATTAACCTCATGTCGGCTACTGCTCCTAACGAGGGGTTGTTACGAACACACACACACGTGCGCGTGCACACACACACACATATATAACTTCTATGTCCAATAAATGAGACTCCGAGTGACCGAATAAATTTTTGAAAACACTATTTTACTATATAAGTTTTAAACCTGTTTTCAAATAATAGTTTTGATTACTTCCTATATAAGTAGTTAAGTTGGGGACCTTAGTCGAGAGTGACCCGAAGGCTCACTTTTCAATAGCTACTACACTGAGATGTAATGGAGGGTGCAACTCAATTCCCTTGATTGCTCCACTTTACACTTGATCCATACCTTATAATGCTGAATATTAAGCAAGGCAGCATCAAGTACCATTTTTTGAGTCCTTGGTATGACTCGACCTGGGATTGAACCCCGGTTTGGCGGACCATTGGCGATCACTCTACTCATTAGGACATTCGACCGGTACTTTGTTGAAAACATTTCGGAAAAGTCCTTTTAATTCCACAATGGAAGTGGCTACCTTTAATTAGCCACTAAAAAACATTTGTACACTTGACCAGCATCAATACTATCTCTTTCCGTCAGGTAGTTGTGTGCAACATACGAAAGTCCAAGTAGCAAACGGAGTAAAAGCAGGTACAAAAATTTAATATCTCGTCTTTTAGTCTTGTCAGAATGAATACTCTTATAAATATGCATGTTTATATTCACACACACACACACACACACACACATATATATATATATATATATAGAGAGAGAGAGAGAGAGAGAGAAAGAATCAAAGCAAAGAAGAGGTTAGTTTTCTGTTGGTATTCGTATGAAATCTGCATATCAGAATAGTTTTTACATCATCAATTACACGGGATTTTCTAAATACATTTAAATACTTAATATATTGTGAATAGTGACGGGAATCGATTTAGCTTTTACCTTGTTTTGCATGAGCTCATATTGGAATATTTCACGGCCTACCTTAAGGTTGATATAGCTGCATATTAACTGCATATTAACTATTGGCCCTTGTGTCCGAACCCAATTAAAGTACAATTTAAATGATTGTTATCTATAACTAGCTTTTTCCATTCTGAAAACTTTTGCAAAGTAATCTTCCAAATATGTTGCCCGTTTAATTATGTACCAAAGTTTACGGGTATATCAATTATTATGCCTAAATAATTCTTTAATCAAGGCAATTGTTTGGTTTGGTTTGGTTTCTTTGTTTAATGGCATATCAGCCTTTGTAGGTTATTTAATGCCAAAGACATTCTCCGAGAATAACAGTAGTGGTACTATTTAACCCATAGCTGGGAGGATAAGGGGCTTCATACCTTTCCTAAGGGTATTAGCCCGAAAGTGAACGTAATAGCGCAACTGGAGTACGAACTTGCGTACTACGATTCCGCCGTCACTCGCTTTAACCATTACACCACAAGGACACCCCCAACGATTGTTTGTGTCTTCGCTTATAGAGTTTTGTAACATATGACAATTTTCGTGTGAAGCTCTGTATCTATTCGTTTACTGCCCTAAAAATAAGATGGTGGGCTGAAAAACACACAGGTTGTATGTTTTGTTGTATATTTTTGGACCAGTGGTATCCAAGCACTGCAATATCAATGGAACAATGTTGAAAAATAGATATCATTTGGTCACATTCCATTAATGAATCTTTGTCAGCCTGTGAATTTTTCAGTCTACCTTCGTAAAGTAGTCATTTACAAAGCTTAGCTAACTTTGCTAGAAGGACAGAAGAATGGGACACCCAATAACAATCTAATCAACTTTTTAAAATAATTAGGAAAAACAGACTTTCCTCACGAGAAATTCTAACTTTGTAAAAATAAATACAAAGTAAAAACTCACAATTCCAGATTGTATAGAGCCCTGCAAAATGATCTTGTTGGCTTTCGAACGAAATAAAAAAGGCAATATAGATTTATCTAAAATTTATCTTTACAATAAAGAATGATATTTGGTTCAGTGTCGCTTAGTTTACAGACTTAAAGATAAATTAGTAATTTACTAACATTGCCCAAATTTGAAACAAGGCCAGAAGAATGGAGCACCCAATCATAATCTAACCTGCTAATAATGATCTGTTTGACAACTTCTCAAACCACTATACTATGCAAGACTTCCATCTTAAAGATAAACCAGGCTTACTTCCGAACACTAAAAAAGACTAGTTTTCCAAGCGAGATATTTATTACATATAGTTCATCAGCAATTTAGCACGAGGCTAAGTTTTAACTTTCTCGCTTGAATGCTTAAGAATTCCAATTCGTGACTTAATGAAAATCTTCTTTTTTTCCTAAATATAACAAAATGATCACTCAGCAATAGAACAGAAACAATAAAGGCTACATTGATGCTATTGAAAGTTTAATTTTACAACAAGAAAGAACCGTTTGCCGTTTTTGTTTCGTTATTGTCATCACTTTGTTTTAAAGATTATTTCGTTCAACTGCTTACCCTAACAAGCGATACACTTTTGAAACTTCACTCTGAACTACTTCAGTGCTTGCCTTGTCATTGGCTCTAATGTTGCAGCGATTTCATAATAAATAAAATCTTTCAGTCAGACAGTTGTCTGTGGCCAGCATTTAAACACTTGAGCCTTTAAATATTCTCAGAGGAAGTAATCACCAGAGGATAGAGTCGATGAGCGAACCGACCACGAGATGTCACCACATAATGAGATGAGGCGCCTCGGAAACATTTCTCTCAGAACTTTTATAGCCATACTTGCCGTGTGCGTGGTGGTTCCGTCTTTCTGAAATTGCATGAATGCTGCTGCGCGAAGATTTACCTTCCACCGGCTCACAATATCAGCGTCTTTTCAGCTGCGATTTTAAATCCAGGAGTTCATTCTGCTGAATCCTGTATAAAGAAAGCCTCGCTTTCAAACTAGTTACACGATCTTCCACATTTTAACTTAGCGTACCAAAAGGTTGAATATGAGAATAATTTATATTAAGATTTTTTCTACTTGATGCATTCAGTCTGTTTAGAAAACAAGCATTTCACTTCTTACTTTTTGTAATGACTTTAATATTGACCAGAGGAATATGCACCCAGATGAACTTGATTTGTCGTCCCTACGGAGGAAGACCAGTTGATATTGCTCGGGAATAATCGAAACTGAGCTGCCTGGAAATTAAACTGTTCACAGTCGGACGTAATACCACTCACCTGAATCTTGAAACGCAAAAATTGCGCTAAAATGTTTCGATTTTAAATTCAATAGACTTTTCTTGATCGATTTCTGCTGTAATATTGACGTTGTTAGATACATTAAGTCGAGTGCTTATTTGCTAAGGTTTGTTTAGTTTTTCACACGGCCAAAAGCATGGAGCGCCTAATGAGAATCGAATTCACTTGTCTGCCAGACTAGCGTGGTAACCATTATGCCACTCTAGGCACGGCATTTTTCAGTCTATTAACTTACTTGCTCTTTTATGTACTTCAAAAGCTATCTATATCTGGCCTTCATCAACCCGCGAAAAAAACACATCAAGTAAATTTTAAAAGTTATCTGAATGCAACATACACTGGAAAGAGGCAAAAAACATATTAGCCGAATAATTATGGCATCTAAGATTGAGACCCTTGATTGGGACTTCTCAGACATGTGGTATTCAACTTCGTTGCCATTACTTCTGGGTATGTTTAGGTCCCTATATATGAGTCAAATAGATCAGTATTAAGAAAAGTTACAAAAAGCTACGTGATAATGCCATTGGGAAAAAAATATAGATCCATCTCTTGTCCTCCTTCCCAAAATATGGGTCAATAGTAGGGAAGACTGGGTTCTTTAGTCTTGTTTAGACAACCAGTCTAGAAAAAGTAAAGTACTGAATTCAAACCAGATGTACTGACTTTTTGTCACATTCTGCTCGTGGGGGGTGGGCTGGGGAAATACATTAGAATTGTTTACTTCTGATAAAGTTACTTGAAAGTATATAATTGTTTAAAAAAATCTGATTTTAAGTAAATCAAATAACTTAAAGTTTTACCTGCTGCAAAACCAACCGAATAACTGAAGGTTGTGTCATAAAATAACACCAAAAAGTAGATACTAGTGAGAATGATTAGCGTATCTTGGAGACAGTTCTATTACAATTTGCTCGAAAGATAAAACAAACTTGTTGTTAGAATATTTTCAGCGTAAAATTACTCATTCTTTTTAAGATCTGTTTTCAGAGATGATAGTAGGTCACAAGGAATGCACTTGTCAAAAGCAAGTGTCAAGAGATGGGGACGCACTAAACATGAATTACTTCATTGATTTGCATGTCACTGCTTTTCTTCACTCATCAGCGCACTCCAGCATCTTTTCAGCGCCGGGTCTTCCCCTCACTCTTCCGCCACGCAACGACCCCCAACAACTAAAATATTGTATGGTTTGTTGTATTTAGACTATTGATGAATCACGCAATTTCATATATAGAGACCTAATTTATTTTTCCAATGTGAGTTTAGAATTAACGTGTGTCATGAGAGTACATGCATCCGCATGAACCAAGCGGCAAGAGCAGATATTTCACGGGTCGGAATGAAATGACAAAAAATTATTTACGTATCATAACTATAGCAATCACAAGCTATTTCGACGCTTCGAGTCTGAAAAAACTCGGATTTTAATTGTAGCTTCCTTTAAGGGGACTCTTCATTCATGTATAACCGGAAAATGGACACGACGATTGGACTCAAATTCCTGGACCTGGTTGTTTGCACTTCGCTTCACTTAAGAAAGGCATGAACCCATCTCTTCTAACCCCAATTATGAGTAATAATAATGCAGATTGTGTTCTCTTGTTGTGGTAAAGTAACCAGTCTAGAAGAAAAAATCTGAATTCAAACCAGTTGCAGTCGTAGTCGAGGGTGACCCGAAGGCTCCCTTTTCGATAGCTACTACACCAAGGTGTAGGGGAGGGCGCTACTCCATTCCCTGGATTGCTCCACTTTACCCTTGAACCGTACCTTATAATGCTGAGTGTTAAGCAAGGTGGTATCAAGTTCCATTTTTAAAGTCTTTGGTATGACTCGACCTGGGATTGAACCCAGTTCTCCCGGGCCATTGGCAAACACTCTAACCGCTGGGACCAGTTGTACTCCGCCAAAAAAAAAAAATTACCGTATGTCGCATCCTGCTCGTTGCGGAGAGGTTAAGTAATTACGTTGGGTCAGAGGTACTATTTCATGTCTAGCGCAATGGTTGTTGGAACCGAACCAGTCCAATATTAACTGTCAGGGAATACTTTTTTCCATTACCCCAACATTACTGTATTCGGTGATTCCATTAACCCTACACAATTCAGGGATTCCATTACACAGAAGATTGGGAAATAATTTTAACTATGTGAACAAAAAGTAAATAAAGAAATTTCGGGAGGTATTTTTAATGAAATTGAAGACGATCGTTTAAGATGAATTTAATCCCGGGTAACTTACTCTGTTGAGGATCGGCTTAAAAGTTTATATGGTCACCTCATATCGGCTGTTGATTACATTTTTTACTAAAGAGAACCAAGTTCTGCAACATCAATCGAAGAAGTGAGGGAACCGCTTGGAGGACTATTAAAAAAAATAAAACTCATTCGGTCATGCATGAGAGCATCTTGGTTAATGGACTTTTCAACCGACCTAGAACTTCAATATATATATATATATATATATATATATGGATATTCAACGATTAGCAGTTGTTCTGAGATCTGCCTTTGTTTTGAGTATTTGTGTAAGATACTATTAAGTATTATCAATATACGTGGTGCATTCAATAAGGTTCCAGACATTTTTTGTACTGGCATTTAAAATTGTCGTAGACTCTTGAACATTCAATATGTTATTGCATTACATGTTATGAGATGACTGACCAATTTTTATGATTTCTGGCTCAAATGAACAGCTACAGCAGGAATTGGAATACACCTTACTAAAACCTGATTGACACAGCTGGTGAATTTCAATATTCCAATCTGGACTTTAGAAGAATAATATGAAATAGAATTCTGTTTTAAACTTGAAAAAAATGCCATGCGATGAAAGCTGGATCTACTGCTATCACGCAGAGACCAAGAGAAAGAGTTCCAAGTGGAAGCATGCTGGCTCTCCCTGACCCAAGAAGGCTAGACAGAGCAAATCCACCCACAAACCTCTGATGATCCGTTTTTTAACTGTATTGGCATGATCTACATGTACTGATTTCCCACTGGGCAGACAGTCAACGAGGAATACTATGTTGAGGTTTTAAGGGAGTTCAGGAAGAGATTCCGTTGGAAGAGGCCTGCACTCTTCAAATCGGATCAGTGGCATTTCCACCAGGACAATGCACCAGTCCACAACTCCATCCTTGTCACAGACTATTTGTCTAAGATGGGCATCGAGACAGTTCCTTACCCTACCTATAGTCCAGACGTTGCTCCTTGTTACTTTCGGTTATTACCTAATCTCAGAGGTTGTCGTTATGAGACAATTGAGGAGATAAAAGAGGCTGTGATGAAGGTCATTGATACGCTCACACAAGAGGACTTCCATGGGGCCTTTCAGAATTTGTTGGAACTGTACAAGAAGTGCATTGCAGCCGGAGGAGATTACTTCGAAGGGGACTAGAGTTTCATGTGTGTACTATCAATAAAAGTGCCCATACGAAAAAAGTCTGGAAACTTATTTAATGATCATTGTATCATAAAAATTCTCATACCAAATATAAATGCAAGAGGTGTCCAATACGTAAAGTATAGACATTGACTGATTTTTTTCCGTACCAATAGAACATTGTGAATAATGATAATTTTGAGGATATTAAATTCAAACTGAACATCATTTTTAATCCTCCAAATTCTCGATATAACTGGGATAACTATATTATATTAATTATAATTCTTCACTCCTTCAAAAATAAAAGAATCAGTATCATCATAGCCGTTAAAACTGGAACTCAGTGGGTTGACCGTTTGTCTATTAGATATATTTTCTGTATCTGTCAAGGTGGGTGTCCTCGTGGCGTAATGGTTAAAGCGATGGACTGCGGAATCGTAGTACGCGAGTTCGTACTCTAGTCGCACTATTACATTCACTGAAATTTCGGGCAAATACCCTTGGAAAAGGTATGAATCCCCTTATCCTCCCAGCTATGGGTTAAATAGTACTACTACTGTTCTTCTAGGAGAATGGCTTTGGCATTAAATAACCTAAAAAGGTTGATATGCCATTAAACCAAGAAACCAAACCAAAACTGTATCTGTCAACATATTGTTTTCTCTAGGTTCCTTAAATCAATGAAAACCAGGAACTACAAAGCAACCGATAAAAGGACTGGAGAAAAGATAATTCTTCCTCAAAAATTAAAATTCTAAGATTATTTTCACGGACAATATAAAAAGTTAAATGATCAAGACTTATTTGCACGAAGCATATTTAAGACGAAAAACAGAACCAGAGTTAAAGACAATAGAAATTAAACACACCAGAACTTTAAGCATCGTAGCTGAAATAGCTAAAACTCAACAAAATATTTAAGAAAATCTATATTAAAAAACACAAACGTCCCTGATATTTTCCTGCTTTCAAAAAGGAATAAGAAAGGAAAAAGAATATATGCATATATAAAAACAAACAAGATAATTTTTCCAAGAAAAAACTACCTTGACTGAAAACAATTCCCATGTTAGAGAAATACAAGTGTGGCATCTGTTGAAGGAGAGATTAATTAAGCAGGTAGCACGATTTACAAGCAAAAACATGCTCACAAATGATACGCAGAATTATTATTACAATATTAACATATGAGAGAGTTGGTTAATGAAATGACTCGACGCATTACCGAACAAATACAGGCCAATATCCCTTATTTCCCAAGCGGCAAATTGGTACAGCATAACAAAACTCTTTCATATGAAAGATACAAAAGTCAAATTTCAAGAAATATAAGGTAGTGTCTTATAAAAGGTTTGCTATGCAACAACAAAAATTGATCAAGAAAGCATTTTGCACCTGACACACACAAATTTACAATGTGAACTATGAATTCAGATGTCAGTAAAGGATACAATATCACCGAAAGGTAATTTAACTTTTTCGACCCGGAGTAATTTTCCTCAGTGGAGACGAGTTCAAAAGGAAAGTAAGATGTTTTCTGAAATTGTAAGGGTTTTATTAATTGGGGTGGTTATGATAATTTCAAGTCTTTCGTTATTCCATTGTATTTAAAGTTGAAACGATAGAGCGAGAAAAAAGAAAATGCAATGAAACACGTTTATCAAAAATGCATTTTATTTGTTCCTCTTTAAAGAAATCTTGATAGAAACTGCTTCTCTCTGTATGAATTGTTCACTCGTGGGAGTTTGAAAAATGTCTTCGATTGTTTTAGTTCGGTTTTATGGCACAACAACTATTTTAGGTTATCTTTGTCAAATCCATTTTAAACATATAAACTATTTTATTTCTCAGTTTAGCATGAGCCCACTGTTTAGTTCTATTTGGCCCACAGAGAGAGGACCGTATCAGGTGTTACCACTCCGGGATAGAATTGACCAGGGAGTGATGACAGTAAAGTAGTACTCTGCATTCCCCAAAGCTCCAGCATTACTAGAATCTCAGCATCAGATTGCTAAGTGTCATATCCAGAAAACTTTTGAAATCTTTTTTTTTTCTGCAACGATGATAAAATACTTAGGTATACGTTCACAATTAACACTGAACTTTTCTGTAATTATTGTAAAAAGTATTACATAAGATTAATTTGGTGGGGGAGCGCTCAAACACATTTCTCATGAAGATTGATTGTTGCTACCTCTTTAGTGTAAGCTATTTCGGCTCACAAAGGATTACATGGATGATAGCAAAGGCCTGTGTATGAGAAATACTATCTGTATATTCAGCTAAATTGAAAGATTAATTATTGTAGGTATTTACTGAGCTCAGCTTTGTTTTTTACAAAGGTAAATTTAAGATATTATCTAAGAAAGATTATTTTATACTAATATTTTGGGCCTACTTGCCTTGAAAATCAACACTGATTTTACTTGAGCTTGAACTAAAGAAAAAGAAAATATATTCATGTGATCATACACATAATTTATCTTTCAGGAATTTGCCTTTGATAGCATTTTAATGTAACGTTGCCACTTTTAGGCAGTTTAAGTTGTTTATGATAAACTTTGATACGAAGTTCTCGAGTCTTATGGAATGCAGGTTGGAGTTTCGTTCGAGATTACTTCTTCCAAATGGTCATATTATTATTTCGCTGCCGTGGCATTGCCAAGTATTGCAAAGAAAATTTAGCGGATATAAAGACGAGATGAAGAGATGTCGACAAATTCATATCAAGAAAGGAAAAAGTAAGACACCTGGTCACGGAAAAATGTCACTCATTATTGATGTTGCGACCTACATCTGGAGCAATCTCAAAAAGAGGAAAGAGTGAAGTGGTATTCTCTAATCGATAAATAAAAGATACATTATTTGCCAAATCCTAGCCTACCACCAGTGAGGAATGGTTTCGCTTTCCCTGAAATTTAGGCCATTATTTTCACTCTACTAGTTGCTCACTGAATGACTGACCCTTTTTGAAAATCCTTAAATCCCGAGCGAGTCCGTTTCTTACTCATAACGCGAGAGTCCTCGTGATTGACTTGTTGTTGGTCACACAGCCGAGTACCAGATCAACTGGTGGTGGTAGAGGGCCACTTCATTACCACTGATCGGAGAGCTAAACGATTATGAAAATATGTCAGCTAATGTGTTGTGTAATAAAAATATTCCCAACAGAATTTGAAAAAAATCCATTTTTTGATCTCGCAATAATACCGTAGATTGAATTTGCTATGTGCAGCAAAGAAAATCGCATATTTTGATCCGTAGATTTTGCACATTTTTTCAACTTTTCGTTTTAAACTTGTTGCAACTCAGTTTTTCTTTTTCTATTTTCCTAGCTTGTTTTCTGAAACTTAGCTTGTAGCAGATTCAGACGGACACAGAATAATGCAACACAGAACAAAACTCAGGGGAAATTTTCAAATTCCTTTTCTTTAATTGATTTCTAGAAAAATAACTTGTCAAGGCTGCTGAAAAGAAAACACTAGCTAAATTTAATCAAGGATCTCAAAAAGATCATGTGTATAAAAAATACGGATCAAACATGAAGTATTTGTATTTTTATGATTAAACTTAATTTAGTCTGACACATAGCTTGTCGCTCCATAAAGTTCTTAGTGTCCCCACATCTAGGTAATCAGGTTCATAACCGACAGTTGATTGGTTGGTTTTAAAACATGCCAGACCTTATTTAATGCAGATGCAAGATGGTTTTCCAAGCAATTAAATGATTTCTTAGAATAATAACTCGTAATCGGTTATTTCTTCGCTTAGTCAAATGGTAACAAGTGCTTCCATCAATTATAAATAATTTGTACACAGTTATACGGTGTCTTTCTATTCCTATATAATATTATTACACACAATTATATGGTTTAAAGTTACAATTCCAATCTAATAATAATGATGATTTTACACGTACATGGATCCTTGCCATTGGATGAAGTTTAGTTTCATATCCAAGTTATGGATAAATATTATGTCATACCTAGAATACCCACGTTGTGGAGGAGCCTTATCCCATGTATACAGTCAGCATATTTTAGACCCCACTGACAGAACACAAATCAATGCTGTTAAACCTCTATTCCAGGAAGAGATATATTCAAAAATACAAATATGCCATACTGCTTTAAGTACAGTGATGTAATACTTATCGTCGAAAGAAATAGATCCGAACAGCCAAGTTCAATTCCTGGAGAGAGTTGTTTCACTTGGTACTAATGGCTTTGAGAAAGGCACGAATCCCACTCTTTTTCTACCTAAGCTATGGGTAAATGATAGGGCAAATTAGATTCTTTAGCTTTGATATGGCAACCAGTCGTGAGAAGAAAATATTTTGAATCAAAAACATGAAAACTGAATTGTGTTGTTCAAGAAATCTGAGGTACACTAGTGAATCATTCTTCTTATGCCAACTCATCCAAGAAAGTGCTAAAGATTCTGCACAAGCCTTCACTAATATAAACCACATTACTCGTCAAAGAAGTCTGGGAGTTTACATCATCAACTGAACTGTTGAGGACTTATTTGTCATTTGCGGCGAGAGAGAGTGCCTTTTTTATATAGGGAATTGTGTCAGTCAAAGCAAAAAAATCAATTCGTTAGTTAAATTCCCGCTATTTGCCTCCTTTCATTTATCCCGATGATAATCTATTCTTAGTTTGATTGTATTCATACAATCAATCATTGTTGCCGGCAAATCTAGTAATCTGACTGCATGGAAATTACAAATTCCTACCCGAACACCGACATTAACGAAGGAAACTTCGATCACAACAATATTAGTCACCATTTCATTTTATGATCTAAGAAAGTATTGGTCTGAACGTTTTATTACAGTATCATATTTCAAGTTTGTGAAAAATAAAAATAGTGATGATCTCATGTTTTGTTTTGTGTAAACAGTTATCCCTTTGCTCATATATTTTGACGAATGTTTATTTCCTAGCTTTTGCCGTTTGATACGACGTCGGTATAGATAGAAATTAATACATTCTGATAAGTCATTTCGGCAAAAACTAACCAACCGGTGACAAGGAGAGAGGAATCTTTTAATAGCTACATATTATTAAATGATTCACACAAAACACAAATTTAATATTGACAATAAAATAACTGATTCTAGAAGCTGACTTTACCAATCACAATACTTGATCGAAACAGGCGTACTTAATGGTTATCGTCGTCGTAGGAGATAGAATCAGCGACCAGAGTTCAATTCTTTGACGAAGCTGTTTCCGTTTCACGTAACACTAATGTACTTGGGAAGGATATGAATATATCTCTTCTCTCTCAGCTATGAGTAAATTGAAGGGCAAACCGAGTTCTTTAGCCTTGGTTAGGCAACTAGTCTAAGGAAAGGAAAATTCTGAATTAAAACCAGCTGATCTTCGCTTAAAAATTGTGGCAGAGGGGCAGGGTAGATACATACTTTGATCCAAACAGCAAATGATTAACTCTTAGGACCTGATTGACGGGTATGTGCCGTTTCCTAAAGGCAAATATAACCTGGCAGACTACATTCCGGACGGAGAATCCCCATTTCTACATCACTGTTGTCTGCAAAAAAGCAATCCATTATTTTATCGCCGGCAAAACTATCAAGAATCATTTTACATTTTCAGCTACTTTTTTTTAGCCCGGGGCTCAGATATGTTTAAGCCACGGGCGGGAAGGAATAAGAATTCTATGGATTAATGTTTTATAGCATTGAAGCAAGGAGGAAAAATTCAGACCAAAAAATCCCTGTCAAATATCTCTGAATTCATCTTATTATATTGATGATTTTTTCTCTATGTTTCGGTAGATATCAATCAATACGAGCTTAAGATCGTAACACTTGGACGCTCACAGAGGTTCAAACCAAACATTATATTGGATAATGCTCTGTGAGAATAGCTTTTTAATCATTATTCTAAGACAGACGGTTGGGTAAATATTCATGAGACCCAGCTTAAAGAAGTACCAACTGGTTTTAACATTTGCTACACTAATGAACGTGCCTCTCAATTATTTTGTGAATTTTTATTCAACAGCAGATGGCCTTTTATTGACTAGTTATAGATTTCGCAAAAACTTTACTCAACTTCAAAGTAAGAAATGGATTCATTTACGGAATTACAGAAAAGAAAATAACGTTGCTTATGTTTCGTTTATTCTGTCAACTAATATATATATATATATATAAGTTCGAAGTAAATAACAAATTTTGATGCATTTGTTAAATAAGTCTGGTATATGACATCACTGATTACATCAATAGCAACTCAAAGAATAATTGTTTAATCATCTTAAGGAAATTGAAATAGAAGTGGTATATCTTGAGAAAAGAAATTTTTAAATGTAAAACTGATTTGCCTGGAAATTTTATTTCTACACTAATAGGTTGTGGCATCGTTTGTACCACTTATTTTTTCAAGAGAATTTCCATTCTTGTTAACATTTAAATTCAGTGGGAATATTATTTCAGTAGATCAAACATTCTGTTCAAAAACAGGTTCTTAAAGATAGAAACATAACCATACACGCGCATATATGAAAACCATAAAATAAATAAGGGGAAGTTTCCTTTAAGTTGAATAATTTTTTTTCAGTACATTTTCTCAGAAATTCAAATCCTACATTGTTTAAAATCGGTTTATACCAAAAATTATTTTAATCTCGAAAAATATTTGTTTTGAGGTTATTTAATGTGGTGGCAAATCAAGCAAAACTCTAAGCTTGAACAGAGGTCTGTTTAAATTTTTTTGTCTGTGCGAATTGAAAACTTGCAGAATTTACAGATGAATGCGTGATTGAGAAACGTCTTATCCCAAAAATCTTTACAAATGAGCTAATAATAGATTTGCTATGACGAGCCTAAGTCGGAAAGATAGCACATGGAGTTGAAACACTGATACTTCGGTAAAAGAGAAGTTCTGGATACAGTGGTCAAAAAAAGGTTAGGTTGAATGTCGTCTGGAACATGAAAGGATTTTTATTTTCTGGAAAAATCTACAACTATTAACAGTGTTTCCTCTTGCCAACACGTTAAGCAAAATTTAACTTATAAGATTATTCTAATTTCTGTGATATATATATATATATATATATATATATATATATATATATATATATATATATCCACACACACGGGTAATTTTTAAAAGGTTTTAAACCTCAAACAGATTTTAGATTTTTCTCTCACCTATCACCTTTGTCTTAATTTAATGAGGTCTATTAAGAAATCTGAATTATTTTTCTAGTTTTATAAGAAGTGTTCGTGTATTGCCACAACAAAAACGTTCAACTATTGCTCTTCTTTCTGAGTGAGGCTTAAAGCTATATTTTACGAACCGCTTGAGTGAATATATATATATATATATATATGGCACTTTTCACTTGACTGAGTAACCGGCAACTCACAGCTTCTACTAGGCTTAGTCGGTGAGAAGGATACGTAGACACCGAACGGAATAAGAAATAACACCAGTTAAAGTGCGGGTGACGTTTTTAGAAAGGTAAACGGTCGTCTAGTCATCATGCTGGGATGATAATTAAAATATTACTAAATCAAGGACACTTTCATTGAAAAACTGGGAGAGACGTTCTCCCAAGCTTTTATTTACGCATCTTTCTCGGAGAACACGGTGATGGGAAATCAGCAGTTTCGATAACAACCGATTATAATGGTTTGATCTATTTTGAGGGAGATGGGGATATATGTTGAAGTTGAATGTATAGGACTGACCAAGTGCCTTTCCACAGTCCTATGAGCTTCCGCAATACGTATTGTCTGATATCATGAGAGTGTTACAAAATGTCATGCGATGTCCAGACTCGAATTCTAGGTGGCAGCCATCAGATGTATTAGTTTGGGTGTATTATTTATACGTGTACAGATTCTGTTCTTTTAAAATCTACTTTTCCTGATCTGAGAATCAGCGTTGTGATGAATGTTATAAGCTTCTCTGTCGTATCAGCAGATGAGACCCATCCCTACCACACGGCTATATATATTAGCTTTTCTTCTCAAGACTTTGTATGAACATTGTTCAGATTAATGAGCTCATTGTTTTTATTGCTTTTATCTGTTAGAATCAGTTGGTCGATTCATTATTCGGTCTTCTTTAGGTGTAAAGAAAGAGAAGCATCACATTAAATTGTAGCAAATAGACTCCTCGGCTCACCTTATTTTTTGCAAGGAGACACAGACAACTGATTTTATTCTGAACGATTCATGCAATAAGCGATTCCATATTTTTATTCAAGGCAATCCACTCCTGTTTTTTGAACACAAAACAAATATTTCGTATGTAGATTTGATTTTTTGTGAGGTTTGGTTTGGTTTGGTTTGGTTTGATTGGGTTTTATTGTATATCAACCATTGAAAGTTATTTAATGCCAAATCCTTTTCATGCATATATATGATTTTATAAACACATATTGTAGAGAACATTTTTAAACGAGCCTGAGTTCATTTTTTTTCACACGGTTAAATGGTTTCACTTATTTCTGTGTAATAAGAATAATTTTATTTATTTTATTATTTGTTTGCACAAATAATTTTATTTATTTTATTATTTGTTTACACAAATTTAAATATCAAACAGTTCTATTTCAAGCAATTCAGTTTCGCATAAGTATGCAGTTTAAATTCCAAACAGCTCTATTTGACCAATAGATAGGACCCTGTCAGTTGCTACCACTCCGGAATAGAGTGGACCAAGGAGCGATGAAGGGGTACTCTGCATTTCTAAAAGCTCAAACATTAATGAGACCTTACTATCAGATTGCTTTACATCATAACCAGGACACACATTGCGGGCGCCTTACCCCTCCGCAGAGATGCAGTCGGTGTATTCTGCTGCTGCAGCCACCTAGGCTATGCGAGGTTTTCCATATATAATTTGAATTTATTCTTAGGGAGTGAATAAAATATTCTGTTCTACTGTCGGGGAATACGCTGACTGTATCCCTGGCAGAGGGATAAAACCCTGCCTCCACCCCACTTCAAAAAGAGATATCTTGAGTATGACACCTAATTGTATCTGATGGTGAGACTCCAGGTCTGGATATCGGGTAAGAGGGAAGTACCCTTTCATTGTCATTACTCTCGGGTCCACTCTGACCAGGAGTGGTAGAGCCTGCAAGGGTCCAATATAAAAATCAAATAGATCTGTTTAAAATTATTATATAATAAGAATAGTAGGAGGCATGTAACTGTAGATTATCTAGATTAACCCTTTCACTATTCAAATCAAATTAGAGGTGTCTCCTCTCGAGTTTTCACGGGATTTTATCTTTTATTTTACCTCAAACTCGTCACAGGAAACACTGAAAGCTTTGTGGTCCTCAAAACAGGCAAAAGGTTTACATAGTTACGTGTAACCATAATTGCTTTCTTATGATTTGAATTAGTTTTTTGAAACCCTCCGCCTGTGTGCAAATTGCCATTATTAAATAAAGATAATTACTTGAAACCATATAATTATTAGAATGATGGTTTGGTTTCTTTGTTTAATGGCATATCAACTTTTGTAGGTTATCTAATGTCGAAGCCATTATCCTAGAAGAACAGTAGTGGTACTTTTGACCCCTAGCTGGGAGGATAAGGGGGTTCATACCTTTTCCAAGGGTATTTGTCCGAAAGTGATGGTAATAGCGCGACTGGAATACGAACTCGCTTACTACGATTCTGCAGGCCATCGCTTTAAGCATTACACCACGATGACACCTCCTATTAGAATGAGATAGGAATGCAGCTGCATTTAGATTATTTGTATTAGATGGAAATACTTGGTCTCCAATAAATATGTGTAAAAAAACTCATAAGAAACAACAGAAAAATGTAAACAAAAATGTACAATGAACTAGACTCCCTAACGTTTAGGCATAAAATAACCGTAAATTAGTATACGAGCTGTTAAAATCAATAAATCAATCATTTCTAACATATTTCAAAGTTTACTTTCAGTGTGTAGCTGGTCTATTCATCATATTCTTTCTTTAAAAATAAGCAACAAGTTCGGTATCCCCAGTAACTTTTGGGATTATAATGTTTCTGTGAAAATTTAAGCAGTTGATGTAATGTTAACTCATAAATTTTATTAAACTATTGTTTTTATTGCACCATTTTGCAGTTTTGCAGTTGTCAAGTATTGTTAGCACACGTTTTTAAAGATAGACAAGATGAAAGCTTCTTTTTATCCTCCCGTCTTCTCCTCTCTCTATCCCCTCTCAAGTGCCTCAGTTTTACTAAATCTTATTCGAATGTATGACGAGTCTGTTGTAAGAGATGTAGCCATTGTCAGCAGAGACGCATTGACTACGTCAAGACTTACTCACTCATTTATAAAATGAAGAAAAACTAAAAGAAAAAACTGCTAACTACAACTATTCTGCAAACCACAACAACAGAACTAATGAAAAAGTAAATTGACAAAAAATGATCAAAACGAACGTGGGAGAAGGAAGAGAATAAATTAAAAGGGAAGACTAGACAGAAGACGAGAATGGGGGTTTTGAGTATAAAAAATGTGAACCTCCGATGAGATCTAAACATTGTAAATGAATAAATAACGGTGGTAACATTTAATGAAACTGGAATTGGCAAACGAAATTCAAAAGAACTGCTAAAAAACCTGAAAGTCGAATAAAATGAAGAAAGTCAGACAAACAAACCAGAAAAAATATGGCGGGTGAAAAGAAATGTTGTTGTCTGTTTGTGCTGTTGTGTCGTTTCTCTCCTCCCATTCAGAACAAATTCAAAATGTAAGTGAATAAAAACAAAAACAAATGAATCAAACTTTTTTCTACAGGTATTGTCTTTTATTTATTTATTTATTTATTTATTTTCTTCTGCAGTCGAAAGAAATCTATCGGATATGTGAATATGTTTACGCATGCATGACTGACAACGTAGGAATGAAATTGGTCATGACATGATTCGTACCTTCCTGACCGAGGTGCATTCAAAAGCAGGAAAAACGCGAATGCAATTCAAAAAAAAATATGTCTATGAGAGTAATCAATACGGTTTATTCATTGGTGCAATACTGAATTGTTATGACAATTATGACATCATTTTCACATTTAGTCATAGTCTCTTGTTATATAGAAAACAGTGTATATATATATATATATATATATATATATATATATATATATATATTACACATGAAATGTATATTTATCTTTTACTCATGAAATTATACAAATTTATATTAATAGTTTACACAGGAAATTTATGTACTCGTGTAATTTGATCATCATACAAATATATCATATGAAATAATATATGTAGATTTACATAAGCAGACAGGTATCTTCGATATTATAATTATATTAATGGATTAACTCAGAAATTCAACCTGTATCAAAATTCCTTGTTTCTTACTAAATGAAATCCTAACATAAGTTGCATGAAACGTATTGATACATGAATTACTTTACCTACACATATATTAAGGGGCACATTTAGTGTGAAACCCTGAGCAGCGATATTGAATAAGTTTGTGAGTTACAATAACTATCAGCCATATCATATACGGGTTCTTAGATAGTTTCTATAAAATATTCATGACTTAGGGTCGCTTTATATTAAAGTTTATGGCACTCAATTGGATTCAAAAGGATATTTATTTGTTTATTTACAATAGTTTAAACTGGGTGGGATGTACAGTAGAACTCTTAGGCTTTGTTCGGAGATCTCAGATGTCATCAAAACCACCAATTTCTGATGAATATTTTATTCTATCATTTTCAGACTTAGGAAGATAAGCATTTACCTTTTCTTACCTTAATGAAATAAATTACCTCTAAGTGGGACACCTTGAAGACACATAGACGGTCTAAGCACATGTAGAGAGGAACAGAGAAAGAGCCATTTTCTTCTCAAAAGAACTGCAAATAGAGACAGTAACTACTGTGAAACAGACATCCTTTTATAACAGTGCTGGTACAGTAAGGAAGGGAATGAGAAACATATTCTTCGAAAAAAAATCAGTCTAAGTAGGATCTTCTTAATGTAGGTTAAAATTCTATCAGATGTAACTGTTTCAGAGAATTTGGTTGAAATCGAGCAATAAATGACTACGCGTAAGAAAGAACCGACAGACAGGCATTTGGTAAATTATGATGTTATTATATTAGTTATACAAGTCAGGTATTGCACCATAATAATTTTTATGGTTTGTCAGTTTTATGTTCAAAGTGACCTACGGTCGTTTTACCATTTTATTTTCGCATGGTTTGAAACAGAATAATTGAGCTCGAATCAAAGACAACAAAGGATAGGGTAATGAAAAATCCTTTTACGGAAATATAAAAAGGATAATACTGTGGGATCTGCAACTATTTAGCCTTAGACATGAATCAAAAACGTCAAGAGGTGTCCTAGAGTACATGCTCCAGATGCCCGCTATTCCGTTGAAGGCACTCCTAATTAGACGTGCAAAGTTGTTGATAACGTGCGCACACTCCTCCTAGGTGTTTGGCTTGTTATCGGAGATCAAGATGATGAAGAATCTGTTTCCCTTCGATTTTCACAAGTGCTTTGCGCTTCAAAGTTCTTGAATAACTTGAAATTCTGGCTCTTGTTCTGAATAGTGTGGAAATTAAGCTTTCTTCTGTATCTTGCTTGGACAATTGTGATGGCTTAGTTTCATAATGTCTTCACACAAAAGATCTTCCGCTCCATCGTCCAAGGCATGATTTCGCTATATTTGGTTAGATATATCAAGCAAATATCTATTTCCCAACAAAAATCTGAAAATAAAAAAGAATAAAGTCAACAACAATGATCGGAAAAAATGCTGCTTTTTTTTTTCAACAAGTATGAAACACCGTGTATATACACTTAGATTTATTGTAATAAATGTTGATATAAGGAAACAAGAATGATTATTTTTAATAACCTTTCTATAAATAATTTCGATTATTTCATTCTCCCTCTCTCTCTCTCTCTCTCTATATATATATATATATATATAGGGATTTTAATTATTCTAGTGTGCTACCTAAAACCTTTCAGTTCGTAGTTGTAGGTTTTCCATTTTTAATGTTCAGTGCTTGCGTTGACATTACTTTGCATTCTCATGGCAGCTCGAATCAAAATAAATCGTGACGGTTCTGTGTTGAAATCATCTGTAAGCAAAATATTACAGATAAACATTTGGGTGGATATCAGCTGATATTAGCAATGATGTGTCATTAAAAGTTTTAGTGATTCCATGTCATTAAAAGATTTGTAGAGAGAATAATTCGAAGAAAATATGTAAGAAGATTTCTTTTACAGTTGCAGTTGGAGAGGGTCAGTCGGAGGAGTCAAGATTTGGGATTGGTCGTAGTCAGAGACAGAGTCGGGACAGACAACGGATAGTGAGGAAGAAGAAATGTCTAAATATGTGGTTGTTCGTTTCGTCTTGCATAATAACTATGTTGCTGTCTTTATTTTCGCATTCCCCATCTTTGTTCTATATATCGATCTAATGGGCTCAAGTAATTCTTAGTTCCTATTTCTCTCGTTTCGCATCTACTATGAAAAAGAGTTGGCAGCAATAAACTTTCGCATCATGAAACAGAGTCGATTTGTATTAAGTGTTGTGTTACGACTTTCGACATGGTGCCGTAGACGGTAACAAATATCAGGGGTTTTGTTGTGGATGTTTGTGTTGTGTAAACCATTAACACGGTGTTTCGACTTCTTGAGGTATATGATTTACAAAATAAAGAGACTCTTCTCTTAAGAGAAAGTATCTATCTATGCAAGTTTTGCATTGATACTTATCTACAAGTATATGGTTGCATCCTATGCAATACTATGTCGTCGAGGGGTTGAGCCGAGTTATCTCTCTCTCTCTCTCTCTCTCTCTCTCTCTCTCTCATAAACAAAGGATTCATTTGAAAGTACCAATCTCTTCTCCAAATAAAATCTAATGGGAAGAGTTCTTAACCAAACCTTTTATGAAATATTAAAGTTTTTCTTTTAACTTTTCTTTTATTTAAGCATATATTACATTGATTTATTTTAATAGTATGTTAACCCGTCTAATGTTATTTTATATCACAAGGTTATGAAATTGTGTTCATTGAAAGTTCATATTTACATTTGTCGTAAAATTATATCTTTTTGGTTTTTTGAGTTATATTCTATCAAGTATTCCAATCTAATACAAATAGTTTGCAGACATTTGGATGGTTTCAAGTATCCTAATCTAATGCTCATAATTTATACACAATTATATGGCATCAAAATATTATTTCTTTTTAATAATCATCATTTAGTTACATTTACTACCGGACATTTGCATAACTACCAGACATTGGCATAATGGTTAGAGTGCTCGCCAATGGGCCGGGAGAACTGGGTTCAATCCCAGATCGAGTCATACCAAAGACTCGAAAAATGATACTTGATGCTACCTTGCTTAACACTCAGCATTATAAGGTAAGGATCAAGGTTAAAGTGGAGCAATCCAAGGTGTAGTAGCTATCAACGGTGTAGTAGCTATCAAGGTGTAGCAGCTATCAAAAAGGGAGCCTTCCGGTCACCCTGGACTACGGTCGCCAACTTACTTTATCTTCATACAATTATGTATTTTCAAATAGATAATAATAATCCTTTGGTTTAAAGCATTCCTAACATTAAAATTCGATTACATAATAATCATTTGTTTACATTCAGTTATATGGTTTCATGTAGTCCTCTTTAATACTAAAACATTATACACAATTATCTACTTTAAGATAACTATTACAAATTATTTTACTCGCACACAACTATATAGTTTCACATATTCTTATTCAATACTAATAACTTTTATAACAGATCTAAAAGGTACTCCAATTCTGAGTAAGAATGGACCAAGGAATAATGGCAACGAAGGAATACTCCAAACTCTCCAGTATTCCAGAGTCAGAGCTTCTCCAAGTTTTGAGTCATATCAAGACTAACCCTTTTCTTATGGGTCTTAGCCCTCTTCTGAGTGTACAGTCAGCATATTCTCAGCCCTGTCGATAAGTCGGTACTAATAAGAAGTTGGTTTGTGAAGGCAAACCGTTCCACACGGAATTATAAATCCCCTTACCGAATCAACTGTCTTTCAAATGGAGATCTATTTAAAAAAGAATAATCATCTGATCATAATAACCTATATTTTCTTTAGTTTAAAAAAATGTGTTTTTCTTTTCTTTTTTCTGTTTTTTTTTTTTTTTCGTCTGGCATAAACGTTAAGAAGCTGTCAATTAAATGCAAAAAAAAATCACATTATTTTCTTGATAGCCAGACACTAGGCAATAATGACAACACAAGAAGATAAAGAAATACTCCGGGGTATTTGCTATACAAATATAGGCAGCTTGTGTGTATCCACTTGCGAAATATTTGTTGCATGTACTGTTTGTCATGTATGTAAAATGGGTGTCTTTTTGTATACAATTCATACTGGTAAATTAATTGGCTCATCATTGATTTTATAGAATCGCTGCTGTATTTAACTCCTTCATCACGGAGACACATGTTCAGTTGAATGAGATGTACAGGGTGTTCAGAAAAAAAATTATTTCGTAATCTAATAACTTGACAAATTCTCATTCAAATGATCTCATATTTTACAGTGTGGGGAGAAAGAACTCAAGATTTCACATTTACTCTTATTTTCTTTTCAGGCTGAGAAATGTCATTCACTGGAAAGGAAAAGGCGTTTAAACATTGAATTTTGAGTTTTTTCTACACGTGTTATTATAATTTGGAATCATTTAACAAAAATTGGTCAAGCTATTAGATTACAAAATGATATCAATTTTTTTTTCTGAGAAACTAGTGTGCTTCTAAAATTACATTAAACATTTTAAAACACCCTGTATATTAATGTTGTCATCGTAGGCATTAATCATATTTGCGAATGTCAATAGACTTCGACTCTTTCTGATGGTGTCGTCAATGCGCCAATTTAAAATCAATCGTTTTACTGTCTTTTTTTTTTTTTTGTCTAAACTTTGAATGTATTTTCAAGCTTAAAAATGGCACAGTTAATTATCTCTTCATGCAAATTAATGTTGAGAACGACCAATATGACAATTTTACTAAGATCTTGAATTTATAACGAGAACTTATTGTCTCGATAGCTAGTTTTACCCTGGCTTCCATAGCTTGAAGGATTGACACACACAAAAAAGTCTAAGTTTACTAATTTCACGTTCGCCACTTTAATCTAGATACTGTAACGTTCTCCTGAATAAAAATAAAAACTCTAAAAGAACGGAGAACACTCAACTTGATACAAAGAAACAAACATTTTAAAGCCTTTCCGAATCTACAAAATACGTTTAGAAATATTCACAAGAATCACAAAGAAAAGACGCGTTGAAATTTCAGTGCTAAAGAACTCGTTACGTACACTTCAATTATTATTTTAAAAAGTGTACCACTGTGAAAATCTATTTGACCACAAGTAAAATCTAATTTATTTTTACTTTTTTTGTACCTGTCAATATATGCTGGATGGATGATGTTTTAAAAAATATTGGGCCCTGCAGTCTACTATTGCATGGAGATGTTCATCTCACAGGAAGAAAAACTGTTTTATTTAGCTTATTCCCGTGGTTAGATATTTCCAGTACATAATAAACTGAGCTAGAGATAATCAGAAGAAAAGAAAGTGTATTTCAGAGACATGTGTTCAACAAGAAAGTATGAT
>OY757924.1:35482185-35534685 GCA_963585895.1 Sepioteuthis lessoniana
AGGTAAATCGATATTTTTACGAGGTTTTTAATTTAGTGCTTCTATGGTCCCAACGCCCACTAAAATGTGTCGAATTTTTAGGAGAAAAAGTGCGGCTTAATTCCTGGATCTTGAAACATTTTAATAGCTTTTTATATCAGTAAAATAAAACCGATCACATGTTTAATGTTGTAACTGTCTTTCACCATTAGTGAACTTGTCACCCAGCTGTGTAGCGATCAACTCCAATCACCAATGAAACTGATGCTCAGCTGTTTAAATAACAGTAAGAGGTCAATCAAGGGAACCCACGTGGTGGATGCGAAAAACGGTCACATGTGAGAGTTGGAGATTTTTGAAAAGGGTCAGCCAATAACAAGTCGAGGAAAAGGAACTACATAAATTCAAGGGCTAGCGAACTCACCCCCTACTCTTTTGGAGTTGGGCTACATTTGAGCAATTCCTTTATCTAGTCGAGAATACCACTACACGTCACTCCGTTTTTAAAAGCAAACCATAAGAAGGTTCGAACATCAGTGACAAAGTGTATGGTATATTTTGTTACTTGATGTCGGACCATTTTCTTTTTCCTGGTGTGAACTCATCGTCATCAGTTCATCTCACTTTTGTCTACGGCACCTTACTTCAAGACGCCGCAACATCACGCGGGGAATGACTTTCAAGAAATTAAGAAGTTAGAAATAACAATAAGATTCCAAAATCATACGACATAATATATCTTGAATTAAGCCTTTTTATGAATAATTAGGCTAATTAATTTAGGTAAATACTTATTGAATTTTAAAAAGATCTATATTATAATGACATATATATATTTATGCAGTTACCCATCCACCTCCTTTCCCAGTCTGCTGGAGCTGTAGAATACACTGACTGCACCTCTGCAGTGGGGAAAGCCCTCCCCCCCCAATGAGTGTCCTGGATATGACATTAAACAGTCTGATGGTGAGGTCCCAGTAATGCTGGGGCCTTGGGGAATACGGCTTCATTGCCATTGCTCCTAGGTCCACTCTGGCCCGGAATGGTAGCACCGGATAGGGCCCTATCTACAGGTTAAATAGAACTAACGGCATACTTATGCTGAACTTTATTGTTTGATTAAACTAAATATCTTGACGATTAAACCGTACTTACATTTAAACTGCGTGCTTATGCTAAACTGAATTATGTGAAATTGAACTGTTTTTGACATTGAAACTGTACTTACAGTAAACTGAATTGTTATAGATAACTGCTTGAATAAACTGAATAGTTTGAAATAGAAATGGTTTTG
Source organism: Sepioteuthis lessoniana (assembly GCA_963585895.1). Lineage (NCBI taxonomy): Eukaryota > Metazoa > Mollusca > Cephalopoda > Myopsida > Loliginidae > Sepioteuthis > Sepioteuthis lessoniana. Next base: position 35,483,459 of record OY757924.1, read on the forward strand.
ACAAACTGTGTACTCATGCTAAACTGAATTGTTTGAAATAGAACTGATAATTTACATAAAAATGGATTTGGCGTTAAATAAACTGCAAAGGTTGATATGCCATAAAACCAAACCAAACCGAAACCATCCACCTCCGCAACGGACAGAATACGACGAAAGATCAGTTTTTAGGTGGAATGCTTCTGCTTTGATTTCAGCCATCCTTATCCTATACATTTTGCCTTTACCAAGACTAAATAACCCAGTCTGACCTATTTACTCATAGCTGAAAGAACAGATGGATTTATACTTTTCCAAGTGCATTAGCGCTACGGGAAACGCAAAAAGTATCATCCAGGATTTGAACTCTGGTTACCGATTCCGCTTCTTATGACGATAACCGTTGTGCAATATACGCATACTATTTTTATTTGCATGCTATTTCAACCAGCAAAATGTTACCCCTTTGCAAGATTGTTGATAACGCACTTTATTAAGTAACGCTAACTTAAAGAATAAAGTTTCCCCTTTTTAAACCGAATAACAGTACGGTGTCTGAGAGCGCACTCACACCGATCATTAGAATTTCTCAAGAGAAACGACTATTGAATTATAATTACAGAGTACTTTTCATTTGTCTTTATAACACAAATTATATAGATAGTATGTGTCTTCATACCAAGGTTATTATTGGCCAAAGGAGGTCTTTAAGCGAGAGAATAATCATTGTTTCGGCTAGCTTCATAGAATTTGTAACAGGTGTGATGAAAATATGGTTCTTAGGAGATTGGACTGTAAATTGATTTTCAGACGAATATATCTTGACAATTGACTGATAGATTTTTTTATAGAATCTGTAAAAATTTATATTTACATGAATCAAAAAAAAAAGTTTGAGAGACTCTTGCAGCTATTTGTTCTGATTACTATCAGGGGATATAATTGATTGATTGGTTTTAACGGCATGTAAACCCATCAAGGGTTATTTCATAAGTTGTTGTTCAGGAATCGCATTCATTGTACGTTCATATTTATACTTTTTGTGTAGTTGTTTCTTATGAGTCGGTGGGGGGGGCTAAATCCTATCGAATACGAATCATTTTAAACAGAACTATTCGACTAATATCGCACTCTAATAGGTATTATCACTCCTAATAAGAGTGGACTTGGGAGTAATAGAAGCCATTGGGGCACTCAACACTCCCTAGATCTCTAGAAATAGATCTTCACCATCGGACGCAGCTTAGTGTCATACCCAAGATTCTCCTTTTTGGAGATGTCTTACCTCTCTGCAAGGGATACAGACATCGAATTCTAAGGCCTGCCTCGAGAGATAGTTTGCTTCTCACTGGACACTCGATGAATATAACCCTTGACACGTATATTGCACAAAACGGGATAATCGGAAGTAAGTCAGAACAAGAGGAGGTTATATTATTCGATTGTTTAACTAACCGAAGATTACTGAATCGTGTTTCTTGCAATCATATTTCTCTTAAACAATACCTAATAACACCCCACTGTTTTTAGCTTAAGAAATGCTATTTGACTGGAGTCGATACAAAGAAACTAAAGACAGAGAATAATTATAGTTTCTCATATTCGACAGCTGATACCTATAACCTGGAAAATAAAAACGAAAAGTTTAAAATCTTCCACGCTTTCAAAGTTGAAAGCTAAGATTCTATAAAGAAGACACATATCCTGAAATATATTTTTCTATTTGTGACTTTCCAATTAAACTCAGTTATCGAACCATCACTTGAATAATATATTGACCTCTGTCTTCATTGTGCTTGAGACATTTCCTGTCGTTTAATTGAAAGGAAATCCTTTATACACGCCACGCGCAACTCTCGAAAGATGGGCTGTTTTTTTGGTCCTCATCATCTATCAATACACCATTCTCTCTACAAAAAGACACTTTTGGGGAAAATCTACTTTTAGTGGGTACATCACAGCAATATCTCAAGTGATATATTCGATCTAAATTGATTAATAAGTACCGTAATTATTTTCTCACTATCATAGTTCTCGTCAGAAATGAGATTACTTACAAAAGGATCGACACCTCTGTTGGCCTAATGGTACAAAATGGTAAAATCACTTTTGTTGGTGATTTGAAAATACAAGAGTATTAGTCGAGTGAACATCATTCAAATGATGCAGATAAAAAATGAAAAGAAGAAATGGATGGAAGAAGAAAATAAAAATTGAAAAAGAGAGTACGAAATGACGAAAAATATGAGACGACTGAAATTAAGATAGTTGCAGCATGAGAGGGAAAAGCTTTCAATTTTTTGTGAAAACTAGGGAATCGGTTGAGTAATCATATCAAGCTATTGCTTATGCAAGAACAAAACATAGATTAATTTCAATTTCTGTACGATGATTTTTAAAAGAAAACACAGCCTATCTCATATTGTAACAAAGGAATTTCCCATTATTCAGTAGTGAAATCAGATTGTGTCAAGCATATTTTTAAAAAGAAAATTAATTTTAAAAAAAGACAAATTGGTCATATTGATAAGAATTAATAAAAACAACTTCTGAAAAATGCAAAGAGTGCTCAGAGCCATTATAACAGACCTGGTTTATATATATATATATATATATATATATATATATATATATATATATATATATATGTGTGTGTGTGTGTGTGTGTGTGTGTGTGTGTGTGTGTGTGTGTGTGTGTGTGTGTGTGATTTCAAATCCTGGACGAGGCAGTTTGTTGTTTACTAGGTGCTAATGCCCTTGCGAAAGGTTAGAATCTTTCTTGTCTTCTCCAGTCTATCAATGGATAAATAGTAGGGCCAACTGATCTCTAGAGCCAATTGGCCTTGAAGAAAGGAAGTCCCTTAATTGCATATTATTGAAAAGATAATCCATGGTACACAGTTACTAGATTCCTCTCTCATCAGCTCATCCAAAAATTATGAATAGTTCCGCACAATTATTCACTACTATGAACAAATCACTTGTGTAAGCAGTCGAGCAGTTGATATCTTTGATTAAACAGTTGGGCCCTCAAACATGATCTTTGTCCACCCACTTGTTCAGATCTACATCAACTCTGATGCTGGCGTTTACACTATCCAATGACTAAAATGAAATAAAAAATACGTTGGTGAAACATCTTGCCCAATCTCAAAAACAAATTCATGAAGACAAAAGGATTTTTTAAAAGATAATGAAAAGAACGCAATGGTTCAATATAATTTAGAAACTTTCTACAACGCAAAAGATTCAAATATGTTATTTTATATACGTGATAAAAACACCGAAAGATTGTTCAATCTAGTGTTAGTTCTTATTACATGACTATCATGCGAGGACCTTTTTTTAGTCAAATGAGTACAGAAAAGTTACAAGATCCCTCATCTGAAATGCTTTTCATCGATTATTTTTTATCCATACTCATTTCAATGTTTTTTGGGGTTTTTTTCAATAACACTTCTAAACATAATTCTACGAAAGTTACAGAAAAAATTAAGGAAGTGAAGAAAAATTATCGAAAGAAATAGAGAACGATATAATAGATAGTGATATATATTTTGTTGAAAAAAGTAAAATAAAATGTTATATGTTAAGGTAAATTTCGAACTATAATTAGATTACATAGTTCTGAAACAGAACGCCACTCATGGAAATAGAATATTTTGAATTTTCTGGTTTCTCTTTTTCAAATATAATTCAGAAAATATAACATCATACATAAACTAACCTGAAGATGTTTTAATATAAAACCGAAATGATTAATTTTAGCAAATAATTCATCTTAAATAGAATCATCATCTGAATTCCTTGTTTGATATATTTGTTTATTTAAATATATATAAAGCGGAAAAATGTGTAAACTATTGAAGAAAACTCTAGCTTACAAATTTTATAAATTCTATTTCTTTAACTTGATTAAAAATTTTGTTGAAAGAAAAAATAATATTCGAGCGTAAATATTTTCGAATATCTAGATAACAGGAAAGGAGAAGTTCATGCATTCAGTGTTACAGTTTGTATTGTCTAAATCTAGTTAAGATATTTTGTGTGTGTAAAAGATATTTGTGTGAGTATGTCACTACGTAATGCGAAAGTATATTTATGACGCTAAGATTAAAGAGCTAGAAAAGCTTCGAAATTGTAATATTAGTATAAGTCATCATCAGCAGCAGCATCATGTCGTGCCACTTCTCCCTATCGATCATCGCCTCTAGCAGGCCTTCAGGGCTACATCCCGTATCCTCACATAGCTGCTGTATGTATTTTCGAGCTGGTCGTCCTACTTTTGCCCGGCCATATGTGGGGGTCCATAGGAGTACATCTCTTATGAGCTCGGCCCTGCTTCTCCAGCAACGACCTGCATATCTGGTTCGTCTAACTTAGATAGTCTTCGTGATGGGAGGTAGGTGGCCGTATAGGAGGTGCCCGTGGTGTAATGGTTATCGTCGCAGGAGTTGGACACGGCGACACGAGTTCAAATCCTGGACGAAACTCATTGCATTTCACATAGCACTAATACCCTTGGGAAAGGTATGAATCCAATTATTCTCCCTCCAACTATGGGTAAATAGTAGGGCAGACTAGGTTCTTCAGCCTTGGTGAGGCAACTAGTCTAGGAGAAGGAAAACTCTGAATTCAAACATGTTAAACTCCGCTTAAAAAATTGACCTTGTGTCATATCCTGCCCGAGCGGAGGGGTTGGGTAAATATGGTAGGTGGCCGTATAGTTTGTGCCTTGTGGGGTGTTGCCGCCAGAACTTGTTCAATATTGCTCGCAACATTCTAGTGTAATCGCCGTCTAGCTTCTCCTCCAGCCGTTTAGTTAGCGTCCAAGTTGTGCATCCATACAGCAGTATCGATACGACCGCTGCTTGGAAGAAACTGCGTTTCATTTTATCGGTCAGGTCTGATTTCCATATGATCGAGAGCCTATCGATAGCTGTCCATGCCTTCGTTAGCCGCGTGTCGATATCCTTTTCTGTTGATGATACGCTGTTTCCTAGGTAGGTGAATTTGTCTACTAGTTTAAGAGGGGTTCCCCCTAGTGTGGCGATGTCGCCTGTTTGATTATAGCGCATATATTCCGTTTTGTGCGCATTGACATAGAGGCCAGTGCCTGCGGCGGCTCGTTCGAAACTATGCAGTAGTGTTTCGGCTTGGTTGGGTGTATTTGCCAGTATCGCTATGTCATTAAACGATGCTGAAATTAAATGCATCCTTGAGGAACAGAATGTTACATTTTCACTCAAGTAAATAAAGTCGAAAGTTTTCTGTAGATTTACAAAATGAAATTTTGATTCTAAAGATTTTTCTATTTCATTGATTAGGTAGGCTCGAAATTAGATTTAGAAAAGTTAATGATTTATCTAAGATTCTTATTGGTGAAAATATATGTTTAACTATCTTGGAGGGAAAAAAATTCTTAAATTATTTTGTTTTGATCCTTCAGACTTTTCGTGGCAAGTCGTCTAATAATCTCAAAGAAATTTTTAAAAGGACGCGTTTCAGACGGAAGCGCCAATTGGTCAATAAATGTAAATAGTACAAACAGAAAATTACAGCTCGGGTCTTTTTTATATGATGATTAACGCTTTTTTAACATAGAAATTAGTTGATTTTCTATTGATATATGTACGTGCTGGTGTGTAAACAAATAACTGAATCTTAATTGAACAATAAGTGATACATAACAATACATCGGACCATTTAACTGTGTGCAAATGAATGAATAGTGTTGAATCGAATAATTTGCGTTAAAGATGAATACTTGTAACCAGTTTTCTGTGTTTAAACAAATGACTGATGTTACATGTTTACTGATACATAACAATTTTTGAAACTATTTAACTGTGTTCCAAATATAGAGCCCAGGTTCGTTTAAAATGTATCTAAAAAATTAGTTAAAATTTATATGTATTTAACGTATATGTACAAACATGATTCGGCATGTAATAACCAGCAATGTTTAATATGCCATAAAACGAAACCTAAACAAATAAAATCTGTTCCATATGTGTGCATATAAGTATACTTGTGAGAATGTGTCTGTACATTTTGGCTGACTTAATTAATGTAACACTTATGTGATGGAAAATGGAGGTCTAATCAGATATAAAAGATTGTTTATCGATAAAGTTTTGTTTTATTTGACGAACTCTCAACTCGAGTTATTGGTCCAACGTAATGAACGGGAAATCATGACTCGTCCCGTTAGAAGACTGTTGTCTGGAAAAGTGAGATATTAAAGATTGGTGCTATTGCAACCGTTATCGATGAGGACACGGTGATGTCGCCCTAGACATTTATGAGCAAGTATTATTCATTGTCTGTTAGTTTGCATGTTGTATACATAATAAACTTTCATGTTGTACACGTGATAAATTTTCATTGTGTTAATAATCTAAAATGAATCGTGCTGTCAATATAGCCTCAATCTCTAATTGGTAAAGAAAAAGTTATTCTTCTCCGACAAGTTTCTAGCAACAGCCTCTCTATTCCTCCGAAGAAGAAGATAAGGCGTCGAATGATGTGAATTTGACTTTTTACTACATTTCACCAAAGGTGATATTAAAATTCTTGCAGTAAACACGTTTTATGCTTCCCTATCTTGTTGCTTACAGCTTAGATTTTTGGTATCTGTATAAATATAATTATGGTAATTTATTTATAAAAAGCTAGTTACATATATACATACATATATATAGCCAGTAAGTGAGGCAACCGTAGTCAAGGGGGACCCAAAGGCTCCTTTTTCAATAACTACTACACCGAAATATAAGAGAGGGTGACAATCCTTTCCTTGGATTGCTCTACTTACCCTCGATCCGTACCTTATAAAACTTGGCGTTAAGCAAGGAGGCATCAAGTACCATGTTTTGAGTCTTTGGTATGACAACCTCTGATTGAACACGGGTCTTCCGAGCCACTGGCGAACACTCTAACCATTTTGCACACACACACACACACACACAGAGAGAGAGAGAGAGAGAGAGAGAGAGAGAGCAGTTTTTTCTTTTACACAACTAACGTTAAAGAGGCAAAGAAGATATTAGATTATTTTCTATAGATATGTTTTGTCATATGTTACCTTAACTTTTGTTGAATTCTCTCTTGAAAAAACTATCCAAAATTTTCTCATCAGACTCTTTCCACCATCATGGGTCATTATAAAGCTCATTTTGCAATAAAATTGAGTGAAATTTTACTCGTGATTCTAGAGAAATTTTGAGTTGGCTAAGATTTTTGACATAGATATAAATTCTCTGAGATAGATAGATAGATAGATAGATCGAAAAATAGATAGATAGAAACCGGGTTATATATATAAACACATATATGTATATATATAGAGAGAGAGAAAAAAAGACCGAGATAAATATGTTTAGACTGAGACAGAGATAAATGATGTTTAAAGCAGCCTAATGAAAAACTTAGCTAAAAGGCGAACCAGACTTATTCAATCTCCTTGAGAATGTTTTATGTGTTCAAGACTGGGGAAAAAGAATTCAAATCACTCAACTTAAATTGCTGTTTTCTGACTGAAACAATTCTCAGGATGTTCTTTGGATATTTGATACTTAAAAACAAGTTCTTTTAGAAAGTATTCCAGCATATATTTACATAACATTTTATTTCTACAAATGCACACTTTCTCTCTCTCGAACACACACGCGCACACGCGTCCGCATTCATACACCCATATATATATATATATATATATATATATAATCTCCAAACCTTCCTTATGAGCAGAATGTGACTCATGATCAGTTTTTGAGATGGGTTTAACAACTTTGAATTTGAGTTTTCTTTCTCCTAGACTGGTTGCCCTGCCAAGGATAAAGAGTCCAGTCTGTCCTACTATTTCCTCATTGCTGTTGGGGTAATATTTGGATTCCTACCTTTCCCAAAGGTATTTGCATTATTTGAAAAGCAAACAGTCTAGTCTTCATTGGCCGTGTCCATTAGCTACGACGATAACTATTACATCACAAACGCCTCTTACAGAGTCATACATATATATATATATATATATATATATATATATATATATATATATATATCTTCTCAGATGATGGCCCAAAGTCGGGCAGAATGTACTTGGGAAATAAACAATGATGGAAAATATATCACTAAATTCACGCCGAATACTATAAAATCAATACGGCAATATGAAAGGATCAACAAGAAAATATATAGACAGAAAATGTCTATTATGTTCAACCAAATTTGTATATATATATATATATATATATATATATATATATATATATATATATATATATAAATTAGTTTTATATACTCATATAATTTTTTTAATTATTTCTATTTTCTTTTTTTTTAAGTTAGTAATCATAATATTTTTATTTGAAAAAATGCAGATTCGTAATTAAAGTACAATTCAAAATTCATGAAAATCTTTTTCAAAAACTATTTTTGATGTTCACTGATCCTGGATGCGTTTTAGCAGCTTATTTTACTTTCCTTCATTCACATCAATGTGTTGTCATTTGATTGATATTAATTCTCTATGGTAGCACCGAAGAACCAAATTTGTTGGTTGCTAACTAGAACGACTACTCCTACCAAATTACTTTGCAAATGACTGCAAACAGTTAATTATTTGCTTTCTTTGTTCGATGGCTGCGCGGGTAAATAAATTTTTTATGACACAAACTTGTAGAAAATCGGTGAATTGTATCAGCTGTATAATGAGCTGGCTATCTTACGCACATTACAAATGGATTAAAAATCATATTTTTCTTAAGATGGAATTGTGGGTTCTATTTTGAGCTTATGAAAGTGTAAATCTTCATGTCTAGGGATCAAATCTGTCTTTTCTTATGAGCACAAGTATGAGAAAAAGTCATCCACTGAAAAGATATTTACTTGGAGGATAAATCCACATTTTGTGGGTGTTATATTATCAAACCAGAGCCTGAATATGAAAGATTCTACAACTTGATCGATTCTTCATGTTGGCGTATTATTTCAAAAAGCTAGTGAACTCAGTTTACATATTGATTTTTTTCCATTAACCAAACATACACACACACACACACGTGTATGTGTGCATATGTTTATATATCTGTGTGTGTTTATTTGTTTATAAATGTGTATTTGTGTGTTTATATGTTTATTTATATGTTTATAAATATATGTGTGCTTATGTGTTTATATATATATATATATATATATATTGTGTATATATATATACGTATATAGTTATTTTTGTATATATGTATGTGTGTATGCGCTTATATATATATATATATATATATATATATATATATATATATATATATATAAAATAACTCTAACTTATCAGGCAATTTTTTTCTAAAACAAATTTATTCATCTTGGGGCTTATAGAGCAAAGTTTTCATTTTATACTCTTTATCAATCGCATGAACATTTTGTTGACAGAAGAGCAGATTTGCGTATAATGATCGTAGTGAATATGTTCTGATATAAGTATCAAGATAGGAGTTATTTTGTAAGATTTGCTTATTTGTAGATAAGAGCCGGGTGCATGGAGCATCGAGCAGAATTCGAACTCATTATTTATGGTTTGCTTGTCTAGCTTACTAACTATTACACCATGCGAGTTGTTCTTAAAAAACTATGAATATTTTAGATTTTGCACCAGGCCAGAAGTATGGGGCGTCCTGTGAGGATCAAATTCACTATTCAGTAACAATTGGCTTGTGAAATTAGCATGTTAATCCTTGCACCCTGATGGGATGCCAAAGAATGTTGAGAGCAAGTCCTGGTGGCAACACCCAACAAGGCACTAACTATACTGCCACCTGCCTCCCATCACAAAAACTATCCAAGTTAGACGAACCAGACATGCAGGATGCTGCTGGAATAGCAGGAACGAGCTCATAAGGGATTGACTCCTATGGACCCCCACATATGGCCGAGCAAAAGCAGGACGACCAGGTCGAGCATACATACATACAGCTATGTGAGGATACGGGATATAGCCCTGAAGACCTGCCAGAGGCGATGAACGATAGGGAGAAGTGGGGAGAGAGGGTCACGGATATCTGTGCTAGCGGCACGACATGATGATTATGATGATGATGATGATGAGGATGATGTACGAGCTTTTATACGTTGTGCAATCAAAAAGTATCGTTACTGAAACTTTAACTTTTTAAAATGATGTGTGTCCTGCTGAGCAATATAGTTGATTAAATGATGTCTCGATGAATAGGTGCGAGTTTGTTTTTTTTGTTTTGTTTTGTTTTTGATTAGCGGTTGTTTTTTTTTGGGGGGGGAAGCGAAACACTGGAATGTACAAATGCATCTCTCTCCGTATATAAGAGATCTAGCTCCGTACAAATTTACCTATACTGAAATTTCATCTCAGGAGTAAAAGTAGAATCGAAGATAATTAAAAGAAATTCGATGGAGCTACTTCACACAAAATCAATGGAAAACTGGCTGGAATAAAAGTTTTGAATGCCAAGGGGACTATTTTCGGAGAAAACGATTCATTCTTTGATCATTTCTGTCTTGATAAATACAGCTTCACTCTCAGATCTTTTTAAACCTACCTCTTACATATGATAGTAGCGTGTAGATTCTTTAAAACCCAAGGAAAACAAATTATTTATATAACTTAACGCACCTTACCTTACGTCATACACTTTCATTGAATATCGGATATTTATTCACATAAATGAAATGACGAGTTTAATATGTCATATAAGCAAGTCAATGTTAAAATAAGTTGGTATTTATAGAAAAAAAATCTATTAAAAAATATGCGTACTCGTTTATGTGTAAAATATGATCTTAAAGATTTGAAGTTAGTGGTTTAAGCTCAATAGAATTTATTCCTATTTTCCAACACTAAAAAAAGAAGTAAATATTAGTAATGCATCTCTATGTCTACGTAAGCAGACCTGGGGCAATATCTTTATTTGAATACATTAAATAACAATGTCTTTGTGTCCCCAACGACCAATAGAATAGTTTTCATATGCAAAATTTAGCTTAGTTTAGCATAACGCTAAAACTACAGGACACTTAGTGGGACTTAAAGTCATTAGCAATGATCTGCTAGTTTATTTTGGTAAGCCCAACTCTAGAGCAGTACAATAAAAAAATCAAGCGTGTCTTATATCTGGCACAAGGCCGCAATTATAGGATATCTTACGAGGATTGAATTTGCTACTCAGTATTACCTAATACGCAAGAATACCTTGCCACACATTATGCCAGAACAAGAAGCCACAGTCTCTCATAGTTTCAGAACTATGGGCACCCAATTCGACTAACTCATTAGTAACGTTTGTTAGTAAATCTCGCTATTCACAACACTAAAAGAGGTTCAATGAAAAATATATACGCAGTTGATATCTGACACGAGACAACAAGTATGTATTTACCCAACCCCTCCACCATGAGCAGGATGTGATGCATTTTCTATTTTTAAAAGGAGAATAACTGGTTTGAATTCATAGTTTTCCTTTCCATACATCGGTAGCCATACTAATGTTAAAAAACAGCCTGCCCAGCTATTCATCCATAGTTGGTCGAGGGAAGAATTAGTTTCATACCTTTCTCAAGGGTATTATCGCAATGCTAAATGCATATAAAAATATTTCTTATCTAATGATATTGTAATTAATTCCCAGACAATCATTTGTTTGATTTGTTTATTTTTGTGGGAAGCGTTTTTCTTTTTATTTTAAATATTTTGTAAAGGGAAATGAACACTTGGGTCACTGTTGTAAAAGTGATAAAATGCTGTGTCTGTGTTCGGTTTGAAAATTCCAATCTCCAGCGTTTCCAATTTAAAAAAAAAACTATAACGTTTCAAATTATCGTCTGCTTAATGAATTGGCAGGAAATTTGAATTCGATAGAATATTTTGACTAACGAAAAAATATTAGAAGGAACATTGAATTCGTACATCAAAGACGTTTAGTTCTTTCTTCGGTTTTTCATAGGTTGTAAAATCGAAATTCAAATAATTATAAAGTTATAATCATAACTTTTATCATAAATTATATTCTATCCTTTATACATAATCAATTATGTATTAATAAAAATTTATTGTAATTTGTACTTGCAAATTCATTTTTAAAAAAAGCTGACACACTCTAGATGAATAACTCCTTTTAATACGTGAGTAAAAAACGTATTTTTTAAATTTTTATTTGTCTTGTGTTTCTGAAATTCGTAGAAACCAAGTTTTGGTAAAGATTATAGTTTGAGATTAATTCTCTTTTAAATTAACAAGACAGTTGTTTAATTCCTGTTACATTTGTAGTATTGGTTGATATCGAATTATTTAAAACTATATTATCAATTTTTTTTTCTTGATTGCATATAAGCAAACATAAACGAAAGAGGGAAACTCTAATAAACTTGTTTTTTTTATTTAAAAATAATTGTACAGACATTTCGATTTTGCCTTTCTTTCGATACTGTAAAACTGTTAATTGTTTATTTTCAAGATATCGCTTGAGAACTTTTAAGCAAATATATTTTTATTCTTTTTGTGTTAAAGAAAATTTCATGTATTGGACTTCTGAATTTTTAATTGATTTTTTTAAATCTTGGAACCTTCAACTGAATCGTCCGAATTTGCAGACGATCTTCATTTCAGCAATATCAGAATTAATCTTTTATATGCCTGATAACTTTTAACAGTTAAATCACATCTTTTTCTGCACAGAAACTATTTACTATCGTTGTTGAAAAAACAAAATAGAATTTATTAAATTTTGATTTTTGAAAAAATTATTATTCAATTTTGCTTAAATTGTTGGGATTTTACCCGTTAAGAATAGGATAAAATCAATATATACAGTGTAAGGAAAATAAGGCTTACTTTAACACGTGACGTGACGAAAGAAAAGGAACACGACAACAATTTGGTTGAAAAAAGGGTTTATATTTAGTGAAAGAGATAAAGTAAAAAAGAAAAGAATTATAATTGCAAAAAAGGTGTTTTCTGCAGACTTAACAATGGCATTTGTCTTTGTAACAGTTCTTTCAGTTTTATGTAGTCTTGGTGGCTGGTCCGTACAAATTCAAAGGCTTGAAGAAGGAGAATTTTGGGTCCCCACGTGCGTAGAATTTCTCATGTGATGACCGTCCTCATGAGAAATGAGCCACATGCTGTTGCTAACTCGTAGCCTGCTTTGTCAGCAGTCAAGATTCCATGTTATATCGTCGGTGCCAAAAGGGAAAAGAGGTCTGTTAGTTTAAAGAACGCGCACACGTGTAGTGGTACCACAGATGTGTTGATAGAGGCCCGTGATTGATTGTTTTTCAGCCAATCACGGGGCTCGTAAAAAGTGACACCGTAAATAATTTCCTAAAAAATATAAAAAATCACATTTTCCTTTACATTATTAAATTATCTTTATCCAAACAACCCAGACTTTTTCCGAAGTCCCCGTGGCGTAGTGGCTAAGGTGCTGACTGAGACATCGTCGTAAGAGAGTTCGAAACCCAGTCGCACTATTATGTTCACTTGCAAAATAATATCCTTGGGAAAACCTTCATTATCTCCCAGCTATGGGTTTGTTAGTACCACTACTGTCTTTCAACAAGAATTGCTTTGGGATTAAATAACACACGAAAGTTAATATGCCATTAGTCAAAGAACCCAAACCAAACGACAATTGCTGTAATGCTACGACTGCAAGTATATGGCACCTTGTGAGGGTTGAGATCACTACTCATTAGTTAATAACATGCAAACATACCTCGATAATCATTGCACCATGATGAGGTTCCTCACTTTCTCTGCAGTTAATGTTCATATTACATCATTTGACCAATGATTTTCAACAGTTTTATTCAAACTAAAGAAATTGTACTCATATTTTTACACGTTACCAAGTAGTATACTATCTTCGACGGCTTTCTGTTAAAGCGATGTCGCCAAACTTTGGTTCTTATCCAATCAATTATTCAGAATAGCTGACTAAGAAATATTTCAAATGAAATGTGTCATTCCAAATGATTTCAAATGAAATGTGCCTTTTCTCATTTTCTCCCCCCACCATACTGCTGCTCAGAAATGTCCTCTGGATATTGAATATTTCATGCTAATTCGAATTTGCATACCTGTCACGAATTTCTTAATTCGTCATTACCTCACATAATTGTTGTAGTCAGGTATGTGATTTTGTAGTCTACTAAGACCACCCAATCACCCGAGAACATTAGAATGTATGACCATGTGCTGCAAATTTCGTAATAGAAGAGAAAATAAGTTATATCATCTGAGTATTACTTGTTTGACGTGTATACTAATAACTAAGATATTAAGTAGATTATATACAACAAATATACCAATAAGATGAAAACTCTCTGCCTTGAAATACGAAAAGAATCACTAAACGTTCCTGTAAACAAATGTTCTACATAAAATCATTACTACGCATAAATATTACATTTGAGTCATGCGAATAAATTTGTTATTGGATGAATGTTCCTTTAGCCGAGGTTCATTTGTCCCTCGTATGTATTCATGCAACTCAATAAGAATCATGTTAAGTGGTTTCATGCTGAGAATCCTGTGAATGAAACGGATTTAAAGTGCTCGACCCATATATTCATTTACCCAGCCCCTCTGCCATTGATACAATGCCAATTTTTGAGTGATTTGAATTCCTTCTCCTAGACTGTTAGCCGTAACAAGGTTTAAATACCTAGTCTGTCCTTTTATTTACGCATAAGTTGGAAGAGAAGAGATAGAAGAGACACAGTCTACTTTCTATAGAGTCATTTTGTATTAATTTAAATTCACTTGAAAGCTTTGCCTCTGTCTTCACTTACAATTCAGATCATGAGCCGGCTAACATCAATAAAAGCCTTACAATCTGCAAACAAGTTACAAAATCTTAGTAAAGCACATAAAAATTCGAATTAGTTTTTAATCTCTTAGAAACTTCTTTTATCTGACTTTCATCAGAGGAATGTCGTCAGAAAGATGCCAATCAGAATTCAGTTAAATGGACAAAAGTCAAGGAATCACCGTTGCAACAGGTAGAATATTTTCTTTTTAAAAAATGCGTTATTAATTACGGCTAAATTATTAAATAAAAATCATACAAGAGTCTAAAAGAAAACATATGCGTGTATATTTTTTTTCTTAATTTTTTTCCTCTCTAGATTCTTCAAAAGTTTGAGTGAAACAAATGTAAAAGTTTACGTGTTTTAGTAAAGCATAAAAAAAGCGGATTCATTTTTAGTCTTCCTCGAAGCTTCTTTTATCAGAAGAAAGTCGTTAGAAAGAAAATTTACCAATCAGAATTCAATTAAATGTACAAAAGACAAAGAATACGCGGCGCAACTAGGAAAAGTCACAAAAACGCAAAATTGCTTTGTTAAAAAGGACTAAAAAATTATGATTTTTTTAACAATGTTTGAGTCGTTTTTAAAAACGCAGTTTTCATCTTTCTTGTGTCTGTTGATTGTTACGGTGATTACTTGTCTTTTATACTTTTGATTGAATTTTGATAGATACTTTTTTCTTTTTTTTTTTTTTTTTTCGGCATTCCTTTGATGAAGGTCAGATAAAAGAAGCTTCGAAGAAGACTAAAAATAAATGCACTCTTTTGTTTTACTAAAACACGTTCACTTTTGCATTGCAGCGAGGTGATTTGTTTAGTTTTATTTTTCATTATTCTTTGTACGGTTTGTATTATTATTATTATTATTATTAATAATAATAATAATAATTATAATAATAATAATACAACTACTATTCGGGAGGAGTTTCTGGTTATCGTCGTAGAAAATCGACAAGAGTTCAAATTCTGGACGACCTAGAATTGAACCCCGGTCTCCCGACTATTGGCGAACACGCAACTCATTAGGCTAATGGCCCGTTTCCCAACTAGCTATTGGTAAATAGTTAGGTAGACTGTTTTCTTTAATCTTGTTATGTCAACGAGTGAATCCAAAGTGGTTGTACTGGTTTTAAAAAAAAATTTACCTGATATTTGTGGAGGACCCCACTTACGCGCGAGTATGACACATGGCCTTTTTGTGGGAACCAGGCGCAAGACCGTAGCACACACATGCCCGGTGGTTCCGAAAAATCCTTGAGCTCCGTCGGCATTTCCCTAAAAAGGGACGCCTCATGCCCCATCCGATAAACCTAGCCCTTCCGGAGAGAGTTAGAGCCTTGGGGGATTGCCCCCTGAGGCTCAAGGAGCGCTGGTCTCAGTTCGTATGACAAGAATGTCGGCTTCCCGGAATCCATGTCAGATAGCCTCAACCGACTACCACTGGAACCCATAAACACCCAACCTGATCTACCTATCCGGCAACACGGCCGGTCGAGGTATGTCTCAGTCCAGTGGCCCAGTTTGTAACTTAATACAGAACATGTTGCATCCTACACGTGAGGGAGGCATTGGATAAATGTATATATACATGCATACATACTACTACTTCTACGACTACTACTACTACTATTTTAGCCCTATACTGGTATCTGATTCTTACAAATATACACCTTTTAAGAATTACACGACAACGGAAAAAACATTTGTTTTATGATATTGTAAGCTGTGTATGGTACAAATAATTATACCTAGTAATATTTTAGTTGCTGTTAACGGAGGTTATTTTTTTCTTGTGTTTAACTAATTTTAGTGATTGCATTTTTTCTGGCTTTTATAATTTCATTATCATACTTCTATGTTAAAATGTGTTACATTGGTTTAAATAAATACAGTAAGTTATATGATATATGAATTGATTTCAACCACTAATTATCATTATAATTCATTCTCAAATAAACGATGAGGATTCAGAGAAAAAAAGAACAATGAAAGTTTCTTTCACAACACAAAATAATTTTTTTTCTGATGAGATTTTTTAAAATTTAACCGAGAGATTTATAAAACCTCTTCTCTGATAGAGGAATATCACCTTGTGGCGTTTTGGATAACGAAACAATTATTCGTAATGATAAATTTAGTGTAATCCTTTCAAATATAATTTTAAAGGACATTATATGAATGACATTGGTCTACACGACTTTTGGTTACAAGAAACAAAATACGTTTTTTAGCTAATTTGATTGTGCTGATTCTGAAAATAACCTAAGCTTTAAATGGTTTGCAACTGATTTTGCTGTACTGTATTTTCTAATTTTTGGATAAAAGATCAATTTAAGATCTTGACTGATCGCCAAATTTACTTAATAAAAATCGTAGAAACACATTAATTTTCAGGTAGGCTGAGCAATTGGTGTGAGTAAAAAAAATGTAAAAAAGAAGTACCAAATTTGTTCTATTTTTCGCTAAAATTCAAATTAACTGATAAACCTTATGAATAATACAATTTAGTAAACCTGATAATTAAGGTGACATAAAAAAAATGAAACCCTTAAATCTTTCCTTTGATGTTCATAAATTTACCGCATCACTTTTGTTCCTTCTCTACGGAAGGAAACCAAGCACATTGAGAGCTTTTGTTTTCACTGTTGGAAAAAAACTTCAGCTACAGATATCCCGATTGAGTGCACCAATTCCATTGTACATGATGAACATGATTTCACCATAACATCAGGAAACTCATTAAGGATGATGAATTTGTTAATTTAATGAATGACTTGGAATTACGTTCTTGGACATCGTTTGTAGACCTAGGGAAAATTTTTTTAGGCGATCGCCGTACCGAGAACAACAAAGAGTTAGTAGGAAAGCTGCTAAAAAGTCTACAGGACATAGACGCTAATATGAGGATTATGGTTCATTTTTTAAATAACCATTTAGATAAATTTCCGGATAAGTGATGCGATTTAAGTGATGAGCAAGGAGAATGAGTCCATCAGGATATCAAAACAATGGAAGAGTGCTACCAGGAACGGTTGAACAAACAAATGATGGCTTTCTACTGCTGGAGTATCACAAGGGACTTAAATAACATTGAACATGACAGACAATCAAGAAAGAGGAAATTTTTGACATAATTCACGAACGTTTTATTTCTGCCATTAGTTTATCAAATAATTTGACGAATATTCTCGCCGGCCTTGGTATATTCAATCGAGTTATTTTTAAAAGCATAGGATCTGATTATTATTACAAAAATAGTATTTCCCAATTAGCAGACCAATTTCTGTCGGTTCAAATATGAACTGAGAGGTTTCTACGATTTTACTTTGTGAAATATTGTCATTGGATAGTATTATATATATATATAGAAAACAAACGAAAAAATCTTTTTTTCTAAAAATGGGGCATACCTGTACAGCAAAAACGATTGCTAACCAAGAAAAATAATATCACCATTTCAAAGATTTCTTTTGTTGACCAGTGTAATACTCTCGTCTTGTCTGTTATTTGTCTTAATTGCTGACAACTGTTTTTTACGTTGTTAAATGGACTTCCTTAGTAAAATTACGTTATATATGCATCAACCCTATTATTTTATTAATTCTTGCAGTTATTCCTGATCATTGACAATCCAATTTTTACAAGTATCCAATGTATTTCTACAGTGATAAAATGAGCAATGTATTTACATTATACATATAACAGTGATATGTAGCAATGTATTTACATTATACATTATATTACAGATATGTACATTATACTGGAATTCAATAATGCATTTCATTATACTGGAATTTCATTATAATGCATTTCATTATACTGGAATTTCATTATAATGCATTTCATTATACTGGAATTTCAATAATGCATATATTAATTCATATATTAATTCCATTATACATTATATTACAGATATATACATTATACATTATATTACAGATATGTAGCAATGTATTTACATTATACATTATATTACAGTGATATGTAGCAATGTATTTACATTATACATATAACGGGCCTATTTTTCAATAATGCATATATTAATTCCTGATTATAGGAACTTAATTTCTTTCTGATTTTCAACGCCCTGCAAAATGAATACCGAAATTTGAACAATTTCACAATTTGTAAAATCTGCAGGTTAAATCATGACATACATTTTGCTAAAGGGAATTTTATTCATTCGTGACCCGGTCAATGAATTCCTCCTTACTGAATCTATCCAAAAAAATAAGACACATAACATTCTCTGAGACTTTGAGGAAAAGACCAAGCGAAAAACTTGTCATCAAGTGAATTTTTGCTGTTCTAGCGAACCACCGAGTGAAAATAAAAAAAGGGAAAAAACAAATATCTGGATCTTGTTAGACAACTGAAAAAGCTGTGGAATATGACTGTGAAAATGATACGAATTGTAGTTTGTGTACTTAGAACGGTTCCAAGATGCCTGGAAATGGAACTGGGGGAATTAGAGATCAGAGGAAGAATCGAGACCATCCATACTACTGCACAGTTAAAATCATCTAAAATACTTTGAAGTGTCCTGGAGAACTGAGAAGATCTATTATCAATCAGACTTTACTGAAAAATCACTGGTTACTGCTGGAGTGAAAGATCATAGAGTAGAATAATAATCAAAATACGTGAATGGCAACGGGAGGGCAATAATAGACAAGGACATGGCAGTTTGTCTCTATATGGTGGCGCGTTGGTCAGAAAAATCAATGAGTAAATAATAGTTGTATTTCATTGGCAGCACTCGGTCAGAAGACAATACAGTAGCAATAAAAAAAAAGGTGGGGTAATTACTGTAAATGAAGTTATAGGCACTGAAGAATGAGAAAGAATAAATAAAATGATAAAATAGGTCTGGGAGAGCTGGAGATCAGAGGAAGAGTCAAGGCCAGCCAGACGACAACACTGTTAAAAGCAAATAGAAGATTTTGAAGAGTCTTGGGAGATCTTCTCTTACTTAGACCTCTGTTAAAAATGAACCATTAAAACTGACGTGAAAAACTCGCATTGAATCAAATAGTAATAATAATGACAAAGAACAAAATATCCTGAATTATATATACTTTGTACATTACAGAGTTCTAGACCTTTGCTAATAAAGCAAGCATGGAACATTTAAAAAACATATGGCGAATTATGAACTTTAGGCTAAAGGTATTTAGCAGCAGATATTCAAAACTCACAATTTAAGAGTCATCTCACTAACGCTTTATGTCGTTTGCCCGACTGATCAGACTTTGATGCGACATTTTTTATGCTGCTACCACACAAGTAACATCATCTATAACTCCTGCATCAGCTTCGAGATAACTAAAACGCATACAAATGGACAATAAATCAATTCCTTTCTGTCTTATCTTATTTTTTGTGTCAGCACCTAACTTTTCCTGCTCTTAGATATTTGACATACATTAATACATAAGTGTTCCTCTTATTGAGATGTACGAAATGTGTTTGTGTTTCTTCATCTCTGATTTATTATTATGTGTTTCTGCTTGACGTTCCTGTGATCTCTTCCATGCAACTGCGACCACATTTATTGCATACTCAGGTGGCTTGTGTCTGTCAATAACAATTTTTTTGGTTTTGTTTTGTTTTGTTTTGTTTTGTTTTCGTCGTGTAACGCTGGTTTCTAAAAATCGCATTTTATCGTGAGTTGGTTTTTATTATAAAGCAAGTTTGGGGCGAGAAACGAGAGTTTAATTGGTTGATTTTAGTTTGAGTCATAACATCCAAAATATCAAAATTGATTAGTTGTAAAAATATTCAAATCTTTGTTGAAAAAACAAAAGTAACCAGGCTATGAAAAGGAATGAAAGTTAATATGTAATTTGGTAAACAGCTATTTCATATTACCTTGTCTTTTTCTTTTTTTTTCTTTTTTTTTTGCGAATGATTATCGAGCATTTTTTCGTTTTTTTAATCGTATATGAGAAGATTACTCCACCTCCGTGTGTCTGTAATCAATATATTTCAACACTATATGTACCTGTTGGGAAAACGTACGCTTCATAAAGGAAACGGTGTATTGATTTTAGAATTTTTGTAAATATCAAATAAAACAAATCCTTTCTAAATAATATCGACAAACACGGAGAGAATTTTAATGCATAAAAATAACATTCTATTAATAACAGATTCTAGGTGAAAAAAAAGAAACATTTTTAAAACCTTTCATGCTCCGCTTATGTTTTATAATGCTTTCTTCTTTTTATTTTTTACTATTTTTTATTTTTCGTTCACGATGGATCAGCCTGAGGAAAGAGAGCATTTTTAATAAGCCTGTGTAGTCGATGACTCCAGTAACATAACTGCTGCTTTAAAAGGAACAGTGTTTGAGTATGAATAATATACCCCATATATTCGTGTATAAGTCGATTTCGGGAAATGCTCAACCATTGATTTATGGTCTCGAAATAATTAAATTATGAATTTTTGAAACCTATAGTTCTGCCCCTCTTCCTCCCAATATTTTTTTTATTTTTATCATGGCATATCAACCGTCGTGGGTTATTTAATGTCAAAATCATCCTTGTAGTAATAATATTTAACCCATAGTTAGAGGGCTTATAACTCGCCCAAGAGAACTTAACAGCGCAACGCGTTCGAACATGCTTGCTTCAAAGTCGCTGTCCAGCGCTTGAGTCGTGACTCCACTGAGAATCCCCAAATAATGTTCAAAATCCAAACTTAAAAAATATTCATCATTTAAAGGCCGGCCCTTGGTTTATTATATTACCACCCCCTCCGCTCAGGCAGGATATGACACAAGGTCATTTTTAAGCGGAGTTTTACTGGTTTGAATTCAAAGTTTTCCTTCTTCTACACTAGTTGCCTCACCAAGGCTGAAGAACCTAGTCTGCCCTACTATTTACCCATAGCTGGAAGGAGAATAATTGGATTCATACCTTTCCCAAGGGTATTAGTGCGATGTGAAATGCAATCAGTCTCCTCCAGGGTTTATTGTCATAAAATCATTAATTCATGAAATTAACTTTACATTTTGTTTGATTTTCAATTTTCAAAAGTTATTATTCATATATAGGTTGACCTTAGATTTATGATTACGAAATATCTAATTTACCTGTACAAAATTATTAACGTATCGATCGATCTCAAGTATAGACCTTTGATTTATGGCCATGGAATAAATTATTGCTTCTATTCCTTCCGATTATGTCTGAATTTAAATATTGAAAACTTAATTCTCATCAGTAGGTTCCATTTTTTTTCTTTTTTTCCCCTTCTAGTCTTAACATTTGAACTAATTGCAAGTATATACGGTAATTATCATGACAAGTATCTTGATTTTATGCACTAGGTCTTGACTGATGGAATCAAAAAGATTTTTTTTCATATATTAAATAATCTTTATTTCTTACTATTTTTATTCCAGGTGTGTCATAAATCTTAGGACGTTTGGAGAGACAACCAGCCGAAATAAATTGATAAAAGTCAGAAAAAAATGATGAATAATGATAGTATTTAATATCAGAACTTCAACCACTCAAGATAGTTACTGAATATGCTGAAAATAGTATTGTATGGTTTGGTTTGGTTTGGTTTTATGGCAAATCAACCATTGTTGGTTATGTAATGTCAAATCCCGTTTTTACATATATATTAAATATATTTCTAAACACATTTTGTAGATACATTTTTAAACGAGCCTGAGCTCATTTATTTTGCACTAAGTTAAAAGGTTCTTAGTATTGCAATGTATCACTAACAATTCAATTAAACATCAGTCATTTGTTTACACACTGTTAAATGATCAAACAGTTTTATCAAACAATTCGATTCAATATTATATTCACAGCGTTTTGGCCGATATGTTTTCCGGCCTTCTTCAGGTGTTTCTTGTCAAACTCAGGAGCCTACGTGGAATTTCGGACCTCGTCCTTTGTTTAATCCATGAAGGCCGCTTGTTTTGATTAACTGGGTTCAAGTGTTAAGTATTCCTGTATTGTTACTCGCCTATAGTTAGGATTGCACTTGCAACCTCCACATGATTGTTGATTAAGGAATCAACGCTTATAACCGTTATGCTATGTGTCCTGCTTGACAGTCTGAGTGAATTTTTTAACTGTCCAGCAGGACACATATCGTAACAATTATAGGCGTTGGTTCCCTAAGCCTCTAAGAGACAATGACGTGGTTCTAAGTTTCGTGTTGGCTCTCGAGTTCGACAAGAAACACCTGAAGAAGGCCGAAGGACATATCGGCCAAAACATTGTGAATATAGCAATAAAGATGAAGAAAATAGTTCGAAAATCCTGAATGATAAAAATCATTAAGCTTCGTCCCAGAAATTCAGGCAATTCGATTTAGCATGTCATTTGTTTGTACACAGTTAAAACATCAGACAGTTCTATTTGATTCGTTGATCGGACCCTATCAGGAGCTACTTTTCCTGGCAATAATGAACCTGGGAGCAAAGGTAATGAAGGGGTACTCCGCATTACCCAGAGCTCCAAGATTGGAGCCTCAACATCAGATGGTCTAATGTCATACCAGGACACTCGTATGGAGCTGTTTGACCACTTTGCAGAGATGCAGTCGGTGAATTTTACAGCCCTAGCCGACTGGGCTCAGTGGATTTGCGCTATGTTATAAGAAACAGCTGCTGAAGGTCAAGACAGAAAGATAATGACAAAAACTTTGAGAATTCTACAGTCTTTAAAGATTATTTAAGTAATGTGTATGCGTGCGCACGCGCCGTTCTTTAATTTACAGAAGTGAATTGTGAATTGTGAAAACTTGCCATTTACAAAAAATGTTTCTATACTGAGTCCCTCATCGTAACTTAAGCTAACTCTTAAGCTGTATTGCCTAATCATTTGTTTCTTATCACCCACTCAATAACACCAGTAAAATAAACACTTTTTTTTTATATCTCTCTACTTTTTATTTTTTGTGATTCTTATAGACTAGCAAAGAGAGTAGAATGTTTAAACTTATTTACCTGTTTACTGTCAGGTGTATTTTTAACGTTGTAACTCCTGTGTAATTTTTTTCTTCGTAAACATTCATGAAAAGAGAAATTCTACAACATGACTGTAAAATACCTTATTTTTTATACAACTCAAATATGTTGGTTAACTTGTTTTAGAGTATATCAACCCGTTTTGGGATATTTCAAGCCAAAGCCGGTCTTTGTTTACTTTATAGTTTCAAATAAATATTTCTATTCTATATTAAAAATAATTTGTTTGGACATTTATCTGGGTTCAAGCATTCATATCTTATACTAATGATTTGTATGCAATTATATGGTTTCAAATATTTCTTTTTATCTCTAATAATCTTTACTCATATAAGTAAGTTAGCGACCATAGTCGAGGGTGACCCGAAGGCTCCTTTTTCGATAGCTACTACACCAAGGTGTAGGGGAGGGCGCTACTCCATTCCCAGGATTGCTCCACTTTACCCTTGAACCGTACCTTATAATGCTGAGTGTTAAGCAAGGTGGTATCAAGTACCATTTTTAAAGTCTTTGGTATGACTCGACCTGGGATTGAACCCAGGTCTCCCGGGCCATTGGCGAACACTCTAACCGCTGGGCCAATGTCCCGGTTTACTCATATAGTCTTCAGTAATCCAATCTAAAACTAATAATTTGCAAGCAGTTATATGGTTTCAAGTGATTATTCCTACCAAATCATCATCATCATCATCATGTCACGCCGCCAGCGCGGACATCCCTGACCCTCTCTCGCCATTTCTCCCTATCATTCATCGCCTCCGGCAGGTCTTCAGGGTTACATCCTGTGTCCTCACATAGTTGCTGTATGTAAGTTCGTGCTGGTCGTCCTACTTTTGCACATCCATATGTGGGGGTCCACAGGAGTACATCGCTTATGAGCTCGTCCTTGCTTCTCCAGCAGTGTCCCGCGTGTCTGGTTCGTCTAACTTGTATAGTTTTCGTGATGGGGGGCAAGTGTCCGTAGAGTTGAAGTCTCGTGGGGTGTTGTCGCCAGGACTTGTTTAATACTGCTCTCAACATTCTTGTGTAATTTCCGTCTAGTTTCCTCTCCAGCCGCTTCGTTAGCGTCCATGTGATGCATCCATATAGCAGTATCGACACAACCGCTGCCTGGAAGAAACTGCGTTTCATTTTATCCGTTAGGTCCGATTTCCATATGATCGAGAGCCTATCGATAGCTGTCCATGCCTTAGTCAGTCGTGTGTCGATGTCTTTTTCTGTTGATGAGACGCTACTTCCTAGGTAGGAGAATTTGTCTACTAGTTTCAGAGAGGCTCCGTCTAGTGTGGCAATGTTGCCCGTTTGGTTGTAACACATATATTCAGTTTTGTTTGCATTGACATGGAGGCCAATGCCAGCTGCGGCACGTTCCAGACTATGCAGTAGTGTCTCTGCTTGATTAGGCGTATTCGCTAGTAACGCCAAGTCATCAGCGTAGTCGGCGTCCGTGATTGTTTTTGCGGGGTACCTTTTGCTTCTTCTCTTAGTCAGCTCAAAGCCATTTTCTCTGATTTTGTCGATCGAAGTCCTAAGCACATAGTCTAGGCAGATGATAAAGAGGTACGGGGCTAGTGTGTCTCCTTGTAGTACTCCTGCAACAATGTCGAAGTATTCCGTGTCTCCATCTGGTGAACGTACTTTCACTTTGGTGTCTTTGTAGAGTATCATTATCGCTGCTACGGTTTCTTTTGGTAGGCCGTATGCAAGTAGGATTTGCTCCATCTTCCCTCTGTTTATGGAATCGAAGGCCTTGGTAAAGTCGACAAATAGTAATGTCGCCTGTAAGTTTTTTGCCCGAACGCCTTCAAGGATTCTACGGATGGTCAGTATTTGTGAGGTCGTGGATCTATTTCTCGGGAAGCCATTTTGGTTTTTCCTAAGGATGTTGTCTATTTTGGGTTCTATGCGGTTTCGTAGTAGGGCATTGTATATTTTGGCTACTATGGATGTAAGTGTTATCCCTCGGTAGTTCTTGGCTAGTCCGAGGTCGCCTTTTTTAGGGAATGGAAGGATGCATCCCTTCGTCCATCTTTCTATCCTATTTTGACTATAGACTGCGTTGCATTGCCGGAGCAGTATATCGTCGAATTGTCTAGTCTTCCACACTTCTGGGGGGATCTCGTCTAGCCCTGCAGCTTTCCTATTTTTAATTCTTCTGAGAACCGAGTCGAGTTCTTCTTTGGTGAAAGGACCTAGTTTTACGTCTAATTGCTTACTAATAATTCTGGTGATCGGTTCATCCGTTATTTCCGGTGGGTTTCCTAGTAAATTTTTGAAATGCTGTTCCCACAGTTTTACTCTTTCTTTCTATATTAAAAATAATTTGTTTGGACATTTATCTGGGTTCAAGCATTCATATCTTATACTAATGATTTGTATGCAATTATATGGTTTCAAATATTTCTTTTTATCTCTAATAATCTTTACTCATATAGTCTTCAGTAATCCAATCTAAAACTAATAATTTGCAAGCAGTTATATGGTTTCAAGTGATTATTCCTACCAAATCATCATCATCATCATCATGTCGCGCCGCCAGCGCGGATATCCCTGACCCTCTCTCGCCATTTCTCCCTATCATTCATCGCCTCCGGCAGGTCTTCAGGGTTACATCCTGTGTCCTCACATAGTTGCTGTATGTAAGTTCGTGCTGGTCGTCCTACTTTTGCACATCCATATGTGGGGGTCCACAGGAGTACATCGCTTATGAGCTCGTCCTTGCTTCTCCAGCAGTGTCCCGCGTGTCTGGTTCGTCTAACTTGTATAGTTTTCGTGATGGGGGGCAAGTGTCCGTATAGTTGGAGTCTCGTGGGGTGTTTTCGCCAGGACTTGTTTAATATTGCTCTCAACATTCTTGTGTAATTTCCGTCTAGTTTCCTCTCCAGCCGCTTCGTTAGCGTCCATGTGGTGCATCCATATAGCAGTATCGACACAACCGCTGCCTGGAAGAAACTGCGTTTCATTTTATCAGTTAGGTCCGACTTCCATATGATCGAGAGCCTATCGATAGCTGTCCATGCCTTAGTCAGTCGTGTGTCGATGTCTTTTTCGGTTGATGAGACGCTACTTCCTAGGTAGGTGAATTTGTCTACTAGTTTCAGAGAGGCTCCGTCTAGTGTGGCAATGTTGCCCGTTTGAATCAATAATTTTCAAACTGATCTATTAAACCCATAGATTGGATCCTCATTAGTACAACAATTCCAGGTGAGAGTAGACCTGGAGGTGGTGGCAACGAAAGAGTGACTCCATACTCACCAGATTATCAGAAATGGAGCCTCATCATCGGACGCAGGTCCATGTCATATGCAGAATATACAAGTCAAATATTTGCAGCAGAATATAATTAAAAAAAGTGTTAAATGTACATAAATTTGTACATATTTTTAAGATTGAAACTAGTATAAAATATATTCTTTAAAAACAGAGATCTACACTTAAGGCATGAAGTTGTGCAAACATACCTTAGTTGTCTCGTTGCCGAGCAATCGGTTCCAAGTCAGCAGATAATTATGAGATGGATTCTAACTTGGTCCTCTATACTTCTGGCCCAGTGTCAAATTAAGCTAAGCTTAGTCAATAACTTTTACGGGTTATCATATGACCAAAATTAATATTTTAATTTATTTTCTCAGAGCAAAGAGATATTGTCCTCTTTCAAGAAAAATAACACACTAGCATAACACGAGTTATCTCGTCTGTAGCACTTAACTGGCGTCTTGCTACGACAGTTCATATCGTCTGTACCAGAGAATAAGTTATGTATCTAATCATTGCAACAGTTTATCTTGAATGTGATTTGTTTTCGTAACGTCTCAACTTTCAAAGTGCGTCCAAAATGCACTGAAATAGGTTCAGGGAAATTATTAAAACTCTGCGTTATTAGAATCATGATGACATAGGACACTGTCGATGGCATCTTTCTTTCCAGTCGGTCTGATCCTAGACGTAATCTAGTGGATTGAATGTTTGCTCATGAGGTCAGTGAACAAAGTAATCAGGTGACAGTCAGAGCTCAGAGCAACCCAAACTATTTTTAATCTATGAATTAATAGCTTTTGGAAAGGCAACCTGACAAGCCTGTCGGAAATGATATTGGTTCGTTTGTCGACTTGGTCGTCCGACAACGTAATAACTTGAACTGACCGATACTAATTGCTTTTCCCAAATGTAGGCATATATGCATAGATGCGCGGTAGTGTAATGGTTATCATCGAAGAATATGGAGTGGAGAAGATAAGTTCAAATTCTCGACGGGGCTATTATTGTCTCGCTTCGGACAAATGCCCTAGAGAAGGCAAGTATATCTACTAATACGATCCACGCAGCTATGAGTAAAAAGTTTTGCTGACTGGGCTCTGTAAACTTGATGGAGCAATGTATCTAGAAGAAAGAAACATTTAGAATTCAAAACTTGACGAGTGTTGTTTGAGAGAATTTGCAGCCTAATCATGCAGCATTCTTCTGTTATCAGCAAATCCAAAAAGAGTTACCGGTTCTACAAAAAGCATTGGGCACTATGAACAAATCACCTGTTTATATCGTTTAATATGTTTTATGTTGAATTAGGCATGCATACATCATGCTCAACGAGAGAGTTCGCGTAGACACACACAGAAACCCACTTTCATGGACACACATAAGGAAGCGCTTGTGGCGTAATGATTATTGTTAGAAGAAAATGGGCTCGAAGAATCAATGTGAATGTAGTCAAATGATTCACTTTTTTTAACCGAACTGTCGGACACCCATACGTCGGGCTTCATGTTAGAGTCACTTAAAAACATATATAGACAAAGAAGTAAAATCAATATGCGGAAAAAGTCAATCGTTTCAATTAAAGTACTTAAATGCTGACAAGGACAGCCGTATAAAAATCAAAACAACTGTTAGTTCATACATGCACACATACACACACTTGTTAATATAAATGAAGTAATTGTTACCACCCACACAGTTTTGTTTTTTTAATTGGCCGGTTGGATTTTATGACATATCAACCTTTGTTAGTTATTTAATGTCAAATCCTATTTAGGCATGTATTAAACCTATATTTGGTAAACGAATACTTTGTAGATAATATTTTAAACAAGACAAAACACATTTTTGCACCCAAGTGGATTTGAGTGTTGCGATACAACAATAACAATTCAATTTGATATCAGCCATTTCAGTGAGTTTGGTTGAGTTTCATGACATATTAACCATTATAGGTTATTTAATGTCAAATACAGTTTATACGTATATATTAAATATATATGATTAGTAAATATTTGGAGGATAACATTTTTAAACGGACTGGTGCTCATTTTTTGCACGCGGTTAAATCCTTTTAAACATTGCTATCTAATACAAATAATTCTATTAACTATTAATCATTTCTTTGCACAAAGTTTTTCTGTGTATCAGTAACAATTAAACATCAGTCATTTGCTAACACAGTTTAATGGTCAAACAGTTCTATTTCTAACATTTCAATTTAACATTAAACATTTCCTTTCACACAGTTTAAATGTTAAACAGTTCTATTTGACCCATAGATAGAACCCTCTCAGGTGCTACTATTCCTGGTCAGAGTGGACGTAGGAGCAATGGCAATGAAAGAGTACTCTGCATTCCCCAAAGCTACAGCATCACTGGAACCTTACCATCAGATAGTTTTGTGTCATATTCAGGACAATGCAGTCGGTATATTCTACTGCCCCAGCCGACTGGGCTTACCTCACACACAGACTCACACACATTTGTATAACTGAAGTAATTGTTACTTCGCGCACACACACACACACACACACACACGAACTTATACATAACTGAAATAATTATTACCTCACACACACACACTTATATACAATTGAAATAATTGGTACCTCAGAGATAGACACGTGCACTTGTATATAAAACTGAAATAATTGTTACCTCTCTCTCTCTCACACACACACACACACACACACACATTTATATATAAATGGAATAATTGTTACTTCACACACACACACAGACTTATATATAACTAAAATAATTGTTACCTCATTGTCCCTTTGACTATCTTTCCTCGCACTCTGCTGACTGATAATTCAGTTTTTGTAAAGAAACTGCTAGCAAACTTAGGATGTGAGGTAACGATTATTTAATTATTTACTCACACACACACACACACACACACACACACACATATATATATATATATATATATAATTTGAACTTTCCTGGTGATGGTGGACATGCACCTATCTGTATTCCTAATATTGAAAATATGAATGAGATATCGCTAAAATTAGGTATAAATATACGAGGTTTACATGAAAAATAATGGGAATGGGAGCGCTATGGGTGAAAGAGGAATACGCGGATCGTATTATCATTTGCAATAATATCTTTGTTTTCAGTATATAGCAATAATCTTAGCTTTCTGCAACCATTGCTTTTTTCACACATTTTTGTTTCCACCTTTTTTAGTTTATTCAGCTGTGAACACTGTGGGACGAACGATGGACACCGAGTAACGAATAAACGAGTAATTTTCGATCCGGTCGGGAAAAAAACTCCGTCATAAGCATTTTAAATGCGTCAACAAGTGTATGGAGATAACACCATCTTGCTCACGCGTGTTTTTGAAGACCAGAAGAGGTTCAAAGAGGGACACGAGGGCGGGAAGGATATCTTCAGGAGCAGGAGACCTTCAACAAGTAGGACTGAGGTAAACGTCGAACAGGTAAAGTAGGGGATATGTGACAGTTATGGGTTAACTGTTCAAATGATCACAAGTCAGATTGATATGTAAAACGACATTTGGAATATTATCTCTCTGGGCAAATCGAACCAACTCCTAACGCTCTGAGTATCCGGCAGTTCTTGGTCGAGATGAACATCGCCATACCGCAACAACCTCCCTATTTACCTGATCTTGCTCTATTTTGACTTTCTTCTTTTTCCCCAAGCTCAAGGGGATCATCAACAGAGCCTGATTTGAAGGAATTCAAACCACCAAAAGGGCCATAACATCGGAGCGGAGAGACATCCCAGAGGAATACTTCAAGAAATGCATTGAAGCGTGATAGAGAGGAATATCAAAGTGCATTAGACTCGAGAGGAATTACTTTGAAGACGAAACTATATAGTGTCTTGCTTGCAAATGAGATAAATTGCTTCTGACACCATTCTCATTACTTTGCACACACACACACCTCTTATACATATTGGTATTAGCTAAGCCACATTAATACGATAAATAGGGAGAAATAAACACTAAATTCGTTAGGCTCCTGCAAGAAAGCTATTGGTTATACTACATTTAGAGAGCCTTTCAAAAGTAACAACTGTTCTTTTTTTCTTCCTTTTCTTTGTTAATTTTTGTTTTGTTTTGTTTTTCTGATAATCATTTTCACTAGGTGTCTTAAAACTATTCTAAATCCACCCCCAAAATTATATGTACAATTTTCAATTGCTTTCGTAGATAGATTTTGAGTAAAACCGTTTTCTTCCTGTCATGTTATCATTAATTTTATTATTTTGAATGAATGAATTGCTTGAAATTACTTCTTAGTATTTAAGCAACCGCAGAATTTTTTTATTCCTAAGATTGCAGGATTCATTGAGGATTTTGAGCAAGGTGATTGGAATAAACTTACTATTGTGACATCACTTCCAAATAATAGTGTAAGATCGCCTCTTTCGTTCCTTTGTTGAATTCTGAACAAGATTTCAGAAGGATGAAATGCAAGATTTGTTTTTTTTTTTTTTTTTGTTTTTTTTTGTTTTTTTTTTTTTTTCTGAATTCTATCAAGAGTTCTCAAAATCAAGCCATTAGAGCAAAAGTGTTTGTTTGTTGAAATGCTAGTGAGCAATAGCGTACGTATTTGTTAATTTATATCTCTGTATATAAGTATTCTCTCAAGTCTCTCTCTGTCTATCTGTCTGTCTGTCTCTCTCTCTCTTATATATATATATATATATATACAAGTCTATCAATGCATGCATCGTCTGACACGTTGTTATTTGACAATTTTTTATCATATATCAATCTGCATGAGGTCGGGTTAATATCACATATATTGTTATTTGACAATTTTTTATCATATATCAATCTGCATGAGGTCGGGTTAATATCACAATATAAAGTGAACTGAAAGAAGATTTTATTTTGTAAAATAAATGTTTATTTTTTCTTCTTCACTAGGCGGTAGTATAAAGCCCAGTGATAAAAGGATACTAATATTCTGAGTTTACTTAATTTCATCTCTGTCTGTATATTGATAAAATTATGCGTCTATCCTTTGTATGCACACACACACACACACACACACACACACACACACACACACACACAC
The DNA here is from genome assembly GCA_963585895.1 of Sepioteuthis lessoniana. Taxonomy (NCBI): domain Eukaryota; kingdom Metazoa; phylum Mollusca; class Cephalopoda; order Myopsida; family Loliginidae; genus Sepioteuthis; species Sepioteuthis lessoniana. The sequence continues at coordinate 35,515,597 of OY757924.1, forward strand.
ACACACACACACACACACACACACATATATATATATATATATATATATGAAAAGATATATGATGTTCGGTCAATTTAGTCATACTCTAGTTCTGTAAATGTTATATACAATAATAATTATATATTAAAGAGTGTCGATTCTCAGGAGAAATATGACTAAGTGTGATATTATGACGTGATTAGCAGGGAGTAAATGGTTATGCCTTGAAGAAACCAGTTTTTTAGGAATAGCTCTCAGCTATATTTTTATTTCACGCTATGTTTTCCGGAATTCTTAGTAATGACATTGAGTACAACAGATACGTAGCGAAAGGGCAGATAAAGAAGGTATATAGCGAAAAGATAATAACATTTAAGATGTAAAAGAGAAGAATTTGAACATATATGATTGATTGTATACATTTCACAAAAGGTACAGATTATACAAAAGTATACAATACGTACAGATTATACAAAAGTAAATCTAAATAAAAAGTACCGTGTTAGGTTTTTTCATTCTGCTAATACCCTGAGTTAAAGGAATTTCAAATACTCGACTCTGTAAAGACGCCGTGAATGTTCTCTAGTGAGTCGTGAGGAGTGATATAATGTGGTTCTGCTTCATATGATAACCTAAGCCGAACAATGAGGCTACACTCGCTGAATTGCAAAGTAGTGATGGTTTTAAGTACAGAGTAAAACGCTGGAATTTATTTTGTTACCTCCTCGGTTGGTGCTCTCTTTACATATCTATATAGATGCAGAAATACTGGTACGATGTTTGTATAGTCATGAAAGTAAATATATATCATGTTTCAGGTGTTAAAAGATCATCGTTCTCGATATAAATACGTGTCAATGAATACAAAGAAATGAGTTGCACAATAAAGCTTTGGCATCAAAAGAATGAAGAACACACTTGATATGGCTTGCAAAACCAATGCTAAAAATGTATTTACATTCATGTATTTAGTGGATTTTTTTCAGATGTTACTATAGTCGGGCAAAAATCTGTTTTAAGAAAGAAGTTGGAAAGACAACTCCACCAGAATATCAAATCAATGTGGAGGGACGATTCAAAAAAAAAAAAAAAGAGAATCTATCTATTTTTTTTATTCCTAACACATTCACTTGATTCTATTAATGCTATAAAAAACATAGTGCATTAAGACATAAAATATAACCTATTCCTTGAGGAAATCCGTGAGGCAGGAAATAATATTCTTCTCACATCCTCACAAATATACATATGCATACATACATACACTTATTTAAATTTATCTTTGTAAAGATCGAGGTAAACAAGAGAAAATATGCCTAGTAAACTATGTGGCGTCAAGCTTCCAAATGCTTGCGTTTAAAATCAACAACTCAAATCTGAATCCACCGAGCAGTCTTTCCTCTACATCACTCTCCTTAAAGCACACACACACGCACTCATGCACACACACACATACATATATGTGGCGCTGATGGTATAGTGGTTATCGTCAAAGGAAATGGACACAGCAACTCAAGTTCAAATTCTCGACTAGGCTGTTTACAATTCATATTATACTAATACTTTTGGGAAAAGTATGAATCCAGTTATTCGCCCTCTAGTTACCGGTAGATAGTTGGGCAGACTAGATCTTTATCCTTGGTATAGCAACCGGTCTTGGAGAATAAAAACTCTAAATTCAAACCTGTAAAGCTCCGCTTAAAAAACACCCTCCTCGTGTTGAGTGGTTTGTAAATACGCACACACACACACACACACACATATATATATATATATATATATATATATATATATATATATATATATATATAATATATTATTGAATCTTCTGTTCATTTTTGCGTATTAGGGTTCAACAGAGGTGGTAAGCTTTTGTGATCAGGATACGGCAGGAAAAGAAAATGGGAAAAGTGAACTGCGTCATTCATTCAGGTCAACCGTTTTAAAACTTGAAATTATAAAATTATGATCCTGTGATTAAAAAAAAAGTCGGCACAATTATCTGGTTTCTAGTATTTTCATCTAAAACAAATAATTTTCAACGATCTAATTGATCCATTGATAAAACCCTAACAGCTACTATCTTTCGGGGTCAAAGCAGATGTGGGATTAATAGTAGTTTTGGAGCCTCAGCACTCTATGCAGTTTAGTGCCACACGTAGAAAACGTTTTTTGTTTTAAAGGTTTTCTCCACTAAATGATTCCTTACCAAGCAAGGGTTTTTATAGCAGGAGTTGCTACATTACAACCCCAGTTTTAAACTTCAGAGTTTTTTCTTCTCTTCTACCGTTTTTTCTTACCTTCAAGTCCAGAAATTCCCGGTCTATTTATTAATAACCCTGCTGGTAGGAAAGAAAAGAGATGGATGCATGCCTTTTCTAAAGGCATTAGTGGAAAGGGAAATGCAGGCAGCTTCGTCAATCCTGCACCACCCATACCTTCAGAGCATATCTAGTTTAGCTTAATCGAACATATAGGTCATAAAATTGACGATTTCACAAGAATCGAGTTTACACAACTAGTATATGACCGGCAAAATAAACTTATTATCACTCTGCAATAAGCTTATAGATATTTATTATACTGGGTAATCTAAAATTGAGATAACAGCGAGTTATCTAATTAGGATCAAACTTGTTTCACTAAGCAATTGCCAGTCATATTGTTCTTAGCCATTGCTCAACTGTATGTTTTCTGTCTTTGGCGAGTATAAGACCACACTTGATGGCTATTTAGAAAGGAGCAAAAATCTCTAAAACAACAAATGATTTCTAAGACTAATAAGCTTTGACTACAGTATACATCATAAGATAAGGATATTTCCAATCTGAAAATGGTAAAGTACGGCAAAATGTCTTTTTATGTTGGGTTTTAGCTGAATTTTACGAGTCCCATAGCTTTTTCTGTATTCCTGATTCCATAAATTAGATGCAATTGATTATTGTTTTATATGTACATAAATATTTTATGGTATCCGTCAGTATTGCGAAACCCCGTTGATCTGCTTCTTGATTCATTCACAGACGTAAGAAAGGTTCCAAGATCAGTAGTTGCCCATCATGCACATCTCTCCTCTCAGTAACAACATCGTCAAAAGAACAGAGTTCAATTTGGCATTGGTGTTGCCGCAGGCGTTACCGGAACGTGTTCGATATTGTTAGAGTTTCCAAGTACTTTTTAGATCTTTCCCCATAAAGCATCAGAAAGTATTTCTTTTGATCTTCTTAGCCTAATGAAAAGTCCCTGTGGTGTATAGCTAACTTACTGGACTGCGATATCGTAGTAAGCGAGTTCGAACCCTAATCGCGTTACTACCTTCACTTCTGGACAAATATTCTTGGGAAATGTATGAATTCATTTATCCCTCAGCTATTGGTTAAACAGAACCACTACTGTTATTCTACTAGGATGGCTTTGGCATTAGATAACTCACAAATTCTGACATGACATTAAACAAAATAAAAACAAAAAAATCAAACAACCAAACTTAACACTATTTTTTATATATTGTCACACCCAACATCGCAGATTCAAAGAATTCGTGTCTAATAACAATAATTAAAGTCTTAATATAGCAACTTTTCAGTTGTTCTTTTAATGGATTGATAGAATAGCTTTGAACATAAATTATCTGAGCCCTCGATAAAATTCTGAATGTGGACTGTGCTTGATTTTTTTCTGGGAATTTTGTGAGCGTTGGGACAGGAGTACATTTAATCCTTTGTCTCTCGGTAAAGTTAAACTAATTCTTATCTCTTAACGAGTAAACACACTGAAAAAAGGTAAAAAAAATCTATTGTTGAAAATGATTAAAAAACGAAATCACGGAAAAAGTAATTACATGATTTAAACTATGAAAAAGCAAATGAAAAAATTTGTTTGGGATTTCTTTATCAATCGAAATCAATTTAAGAAAAATTTTCTTAAAACTTACAGTTAACATTAAAGATTTTGGTAATAATTTCTCACTCTTACACAAAGGTCGAATACAGCACAAGAAGACTCGAAAAGTAGATGTGATCGCGTAGAAAAATTTATCCCGCTCATTTGCTTTTCTAGTACGTCACTGGCATCAGACATTGACCCTGACTCACTCCCTGTTAAGTGAACACTGATTGCTGAGACTAAACTTTGAGTTACTTAGCTCTTAAGGCTCCAAAGATTCAAACGAGTTAACCTTACACGCAGGTAGAGAGTCTGAATTTAGCGTTTTACTTCAACATGAGTTGCTCTTATCAAAGCTATGGAGCCCATTCTGTCTTACTATTTACATATATCTGATGGGGAAGTGATGGAATCATGCCTCTCCCAGAGCAACGCAAACAGGTATGTGTGTTTGTGAGGGTATGCTGTACTACTATTCGCTATCAACCAGTATAAGGTGATATCCTATTGACTGTCCATTTGTCAGATTCTCCATGTCCGCCCACTAATACAGGTGACTTGTGGCTAATATTCCTTGTCTGTGACTAAGGAAAAAGTCAAGGATCTTGCAATAATGGCCGTGTAACGAAGTAGAAACAATTTCACAGTAAAATGGCGCCAACGCAAACAAAGCTGCTAAGTTGTATGACGAGCGCATTTGTTGTCTTCTTTCTTCTTTTCATCTGAAATCCATTTGATTGAACCATTCCAACTTTTCGTTTTCTTCAAATTCATTGGCAACTTCTTGCTTTATCTTACTCTTTCCAATTCTTTCTTTCTTTTTTTCTTTGGGGATTTTCATAAATTTTTAAATACCACTTCTTTCTGTTCATCTCTCTTTCTACCTCTCTCTTTGTCTTTCTTTAATCTTTTCTTGATACTTTTTTCTTCTTCTTCTCTTTATGTCAACTGTTAATACTCACCCGCCAATATATTTGATCCATGTTAACTTTCTTGATTTCTTTTTCTTTTTCTCTCTTTGCCTGTATCTTCATTTTCTATCATGTCCACTTTCAACACTGTTTAACCAGCTGGACACATAAGCGGATATTAATGGTAGTGGTCGGGTTTAGTCAAGCAAATGGCGCTCTTCCAGAGTAAACACTCAAGTGTCATCAACCAATATTAGCAATCATGTTGGATGCGCTGACTAACTGGCCCCATCTTATCAACATTGTAACAATTGGTTGGCCGTACACAACAGTACACATACACTACTTGTCCGCGAAAAGACCACTGCTTACCAAGTGAAAAACACAAAATTGTCGGAGAATCAAATCTTTGCAGGCCAATGGAAGCAGCTGTATGTAATTGATATTTAATTTGCATACCATCAGAACTAACGCACTGAACCCAAAATTTAATTTAAAAAATCTCAAATATTTATACATAAGTATTTGATGTAAATTTGTATTTTAGAAAAGAACTCGAAAGAAAGTTATTTGTTTCGAAACGAGTTGGATTAATTTCCATATAAACCATTTAAAATTACGAAAGAGTTTGTGGAAAGAATTACTGCTATTAATAAGTTAGTGACCATGAAAAAAGCTGATCTATCTGATAAAAGAAAAAGGGAATCCTTCCAAACTGTAGTTTTACCAATGCTACTGAAAAGCTGCGCCCCTTCAATTCTAACTAAACGCTTACAGAAAAAACTTAATGGGCACTACTAAATGATGCTGTTTGCTGTTTTAAACAAATACTGGAAACAGTATCCTATATGAAAGCGATTTTAAAGCCATATACTTCCCATGATACAAGCGATTCAAGTAAGATGAAAAATATACTGGACACTGCTGGAGAAACTAGGACGAACTCATAAGTGATGTTCTCTTATGGACTACTATATATACACACATTAATGATGGTCGATCTGCAAAAACTTACATTTACTAGCTCGGTGAGGACATTTAGTGCCGTCTAGAGGATCTACCAAGACTGATGGCCCATAAGGACCGAATCTAGAGAATCCATATTGTCGTGTTGTTTTGATGATGATAATGAGGATAATGATTATTACTTTATGAAAGATAAAAAATCCATTTCATATTTTACATTGTTCATCTACTTCACTATGCCGAGAATTATGCATTTTTGTGTGTGTTTACGAGAATTACATCCAAACGGAATGCCTCTGGAACTTTATTTTCTACAGAGATATTGATATCGATATGACCTCGGGCTCTTATATGAACAATACAAAGTTGATCTCTGAAGTCATTTAAGGTCATCAGATGACAAAATATACCATTCCTGACGAGAGTAAGATAAAGGATTTGATATTGAATACAAAGATATTTTTGAGCTCTGAAATGGTGAGAAAGATGGTTAGATTCCTATTTTCATCGCTATGAGTCAGTATGTAAAACGTTAAAAAGAACTGAATATTTACAAAATATAGAAAAATAATACACATAATATATGATGTTCTTAATCACATCACGTTGTTACGTTCACTTTCCGACTCATACAATTGGGAAAGGCATGAACTCATTTATTCCCACACCTATGCGTTAAATAGTAACACTACTATTCAAGATACACACACACACACACACACACACACACACAAATATATATATATGCTATAAGGGCTAACAATTATTCATACTGACCATGACTAAGTTGCCCGTATAATGTGAGTATTACGTGTATTTAATCCTAAGAACGCTGAAGCCTGCATGACCAATGACCTCGCACCCTATGCTCATGGCTAGAATAAATTGCGGAAAATGTAAAATGTAAAAAAATGTTGCAAACTGTTATCTAATCGATTTACAGACTGTTAAATGACAGATGACAAGATTCTACAAACAATTTAATGTCTTATGGGGTTTGGGTGTGAGGAAGTTCATTAAAAAAGAAAAAAAGTTTTAACATTAAAACAGAATTTTGACTTGGTTTTAAATATGCTGTTAAAATTTGTTGTCATTTGAACCAGAACTTGTCACGTTATCAGATTAGTTTTCCTGAAATCCCTGTACATCAAAAACGATAGTCTTTGAAACATATTCCGTTAATACAACTATAGACACACGAGTGCACACACACACACACACACACACACAAACACATATCCAGAGTAGACGGGTGATTTTCGAGGAAAATGTTATATATATATATATATATATATATAACATTTTCCTCGAAAATCACCCGTCTACTCTGGATATGCAGCTCTAGTTTGATTGGTAGTCTCAGTGTGACTAATAAATGAAATTTCAAAATCACTTATATGTTCGAAAAATAATTTTTTGTTGTTGTTTTATTTCCCTTTTTGAAATTTTGAAATGAAAATTCTGTAGATTTAGTTATGTCTTTATTGATGTGTCTTGCCGCCAATTATTTTTTTATCTCTAAGAACCTCCTTCTCGATGAAACCTCCATCGTTCCTCTGGTTTAAAGTTAAAAACGTCCCCTGGGCGGAAATATGTATATTTAATTTGGTAGCTCTACATCAAAGCGCTTGGCTGTCTAGAGAAGACAAACAAATTCTTCATAATTATTGATATAAATACACCCCAGAAGTAACAGTCAATTTTATCACAAAACATCTTTATTAATACAGAAAAATAAAATGTTTTTAACAAACATAAACAAATGCATATTATTTAGAGTACTCGGACTATTGTCCTCATCTTTTATGGTTATATACACGTTTCAGCCGATGTGCTCTTGTTGCATGAAGTCAAAATAATTGATAGGGAAGAACATTGGGTAATAAGACGTCACAAAGAAGCACCGTATATGTTGGGCGACAGTGACATCTTGAGTAGACTATCTATAGGGATGAATACACTATGGGAAACAGAAATTTAAAAGGCTCGGTTAGATTTTTTTTTAATCAAAATAAAATTAATTGCAATATGAGTAAAAAAAATAGAATCATACATCATAGTAATAAGAAGTAATACAAAGACTAAACTTAAAAATAGGTTTATAAGTTTCAAAAAATCATTCTGAACTGTCCAACAGGACATGTAGCGTAACGGATAGAAGTGTTCAGATTATACAGTAAAACTGTCAGGAGGTTGCAGGCAGAATCCTGACTACTGATGAAAATAACAAGAAATACTGAACGTAGCTTAATTCTCGGAATTATAACAGTCTACGCCGTGGATCTTCTGTGAATGTTCCCGAATTAGTCACCTGAGGAGAACACCGGACGAAACATTGTCTATATAACAATAAAGATAAGGAAAATATCCCGAATACTCTAATTAATATAAGCTATCAAGCCTAATCTCAAACATTCAGATAATTACTAAACAAATGCATTGCATTACGAGCCACTATGTCTACACTTCATTTCAATACGCCCTCCCAAATAAAGTGCAATATTAATTGTGTGGCATATTCACCAACGACTGCTTTGTTAGTAAAGACTGATCGTCTTTAAGAAAGAAGAGAAAACACAACTCATCTCAAATTTTTGGAACTCACTTTTCATTCTTCTCTTCGTTCAGTTTCAAGGGCCGTGAAAATTTGTTGAAACGTATAATGGGGTAGATTTTTCTTTCATGAAGGAACCAGCTCTTTGTCCACACAACTACTGGGCTCCCCTTGTTTTCTGTCACCAAAACAGAGAGAGAGAAAAAAAAATTCAGAAACACAGCTTCTTTTCTTAAATGGCTGATCGAGTCTGGTGACCTCGAAGTGTCCTGGTTAACTGCTGTTTTCAATTCGGGGTGGTAAATGAAGCATTTGTTACAACTAGGCTCATGGATAAAATTTTGAATTTTTTTAACTTGTCTTTCTTTCGACTGCTTGCGTTGTTTGTTGTTTTTTTTAAATAGAATATGTATTCGCACCCCGATAGCATTCACTTTCAATGTTAAAATTGTTGGAACATTCACTTTTAAATAGTTTCTCTCCTTTGTATAGAGGCTGCATCATTTTAGGATGTGTATTTAGTGTAATGATTATCATCATAGGAAATCGAATCAGTGACCAACTTCATTCCGCTTAAAATTGGCCTGGTGTAACATCCTGACTGTTGTAGAACGGTAGGATAAATTGATATACTATCATATTGAGGATTCCCCATTGAAGAAAGTTGGTGTTGTTATGTCACTTGATCTAGCTGGACATTAAATAGCACTACATTGTCATTGCCATCAACGTTCCATACTTTATCTCAAGCAAATATGTATACAAAAATGCATTTACAACAAACGTGCATCAATTTAATTTATATATATATATATATATATATATATATACATATGTGTGTATGTGTGTGTGTGTGTGTGTGTTGAATTTGGTACGTCTTTGTAACCTTTGAATTGTAATAGAATTGATAAGAATACTTCATGGATTAGAAGCTGTTTTGTTTTAAAATCTTAGACAATAAAAGTAAGCCCAAAGACAGTATCGGCCGATATGTATAAATATACCTAAACCCTCGGCCATAGGCACGATGCGACACAGAATCAACTTTTTGAGAACTGCTCTGCTAGTTTGAATTCAAAGGTTGTTTTAACAAGACTAAAGTGCTCACTTTGCTCTTCTATTTACCCATAGACGGAAGGGAACCCGTTAAGTAGTGATCAATGAAGTAAAGGTCACTTTACATGTGTTATATAGTTATTTACACGTTCATTCAGCATCACAACGACACAATATCAAAGACAGACGCAGGAATGAAGGATGCATGATAAAAACGCATGAAGGAAGACACGTGAAGGAAAACGCAGGAAGCTTCTTTACAACATATTTACCTCTCAGTTTATTGCAAGGGTTCGAAAGGTTAGCATGTGAGAGGATGCTGGAGACCGAACGTAAACTTCATATTTTGACCCCACTGTTAAGACCGTCACGTTGTGTCTTGTTCTCCTGATGTTGGGGTCCACTCCATCGGGGCTTTCCGATGGACCCCTCGGTCGAGTGTGTCCTTCCTTACCACATCTCGTCTCTAACCCTCTGGGAGTCTGCTGGCAACTGCATCGGGGGTTTTCCGAGTGCCCCCTCGGTCGGGTGTGCCCTTCCCTACCACATCTGGTCTCTACTGTCTGGAATTCGACTGGCAACTGCTCTGGGACCCAAACTCAACTAAGTTAAATAATAACTCAACGCCCACACGATCGCCTACTGGATCTTTGAAATCGAATGTTTAATCGTCATCAAGCGGAAATAACTGTCACGCAGTTCAGAGGTTACTCTCTTCCGGTGCATGACTGTAATGGCACAATGAAACCTTCACCTTGTCCCATATCATAAGCCTTAATCCGCCCACGCGATCTCTTTCGATTACTGGCCGTTGGAATGTGTCACTATCTTCCGGTGTATCACCTACGAATAGCATTTTTGGGGCTGGGGCGAAGGTCAAAATATAACACATGCTTTAATAAATGCTCTCCGAACTTCGTACAAGTTGTAAATTAAAATTAAATTTGTGCATTGATTGGCAATGCAGTCATACTTATTCATTTCTTTTTTAGTACCGTGTATAAGCAACGAAAATTCTCTTGTGGTTGTATCGGTTAGTCAGTCAAAATTAGTAGCCCATCGCACTTACTCACGGAAAAACGGTTTCAGCGCAAATATTCGAGTATAAAGATCGACTCTACAACATAAAACCGAAGAGGAAATAAACTTAAAGGCAATAAAACAATCAGGAAAGTGAACAAATAACTTCGATCTAAAAGAGCCGAGATTTTCCTCCTTTAATAGAGAATTTGTGGAAACCAACGTCAGTTGGTACAAAATGTCTGCTTAAATTTGTTAAAAGAACATTCCATTTGATTAAGAGTTTTCCGTACAGTTCTTCTTTTTCTTTATTTCTTTTTTATTTTTCGTTTTCTTTTTACTTTTTCATTTTGTTCTTTTTGTGTTTTTGTAGTAGTTTTTTGTTTTTTTCTTTTGCTTTTGTTTTTGTAGAACAGATTCGCAAATGTTATTCAACGTTCTTTGAATTGTGCAAGCGCTTTTCTGCAGAACATGTTCTAATTGAATAACATGACGTGTGAGCGTATTTGCATCATTTATATTTCGTTTTAACCTCATACAAAATGCCATCAAATCTAAACTTGAAAATTTTCAACGTAGATTTGTGACATCAGCCGGTAGGGAGAATGGCTATTGCCGCTATTTACTGTGGGATTGTTCAAATGTCTTTACTTATTTTTACCTTACTTTGCCCGACTCTTTTGTTTCTATTATTCTAAGTGACCTGTATTTTGAAGTTTAGACAAATCAACTCATATTAAAGGATTTTGCTCCTTTAGTACTTATTGGTTGGTTGGTTGGTTGGTTTTACGGTGTGGCAACCCTTATTATGTTATCTAATGTCAAAATCAGTTTGTTTTTTTCACGAGGGGAAAACAATTATATGGTTTCCAGCAGCTAAAAATAATAGTATACGCATGCTGGAAGGTAAGTATGATTATGACAATATCAGAAAGAGCAATAAAAATGTTCCTTTTTTGTTTGCTTTGCTTTGTTTCTATTTTCGTTTTATTTAACCTTTTTCTCATATGCATTAATTTGAAGTTATAACTCTGACCTGATTTTGGTAGATGGTCACATTTACTCTGTGTCCATTAAAAAATAAACGCCCAGTAAACGACTTACGAGATTTGAATTTCTCTTTTTACATCATGTTACAACCATTTCTCTTTTTACATCAGGTTACAACCGTTATCTTCTTTGGTGGGTTAGTTAGTAGGTTGTTTTTACAGCATGCAAACACTTGTAATACAAAATAAAGATTTTTGTGAGCAATTATGATGTCAAGTACATAGAAATAATCATTGGTAAAAAACTATATCTTCAAATAATTACTCTTCATACAAATTATTTGTACACATATCTATGGTTTCTAGTATTCCTATCAAATAAGAATAATTTTTAAACAGAGTTATTTGACTCATAAATGGGACACTAGCAGGGCTACCACACCGAGTTAAATTGGCCTTGGGAGTAATGGCAACGACACTCCTTAAAACTCGAGAACGGGAGCTTAATTTCCGACTGCAGTTTAATGTTATGTCAGGACACTCTAAGATTTTTGTATCGTAACTTAATCATATGGTGAAGTAATTTCTGGTACAAGATTTAGTTTCCGAAATACTTTATATGTTTGAAATTTAATATTAAAGAAGTATTTAGTCTATTCAATCTCCTCTTTCTTTGTTTATTCTATTTTTGCAGAATTTTTTTAAAAAATCATTTCAGATCAGATTAATGTAATAGATATTCCATATTCAGTATTGTGAAGACTAAATATATAAATAATTGCTTTGTTTGGTATGGATATATTGTGCTATAGATTACACCCTGGAAAGAACTGGCTAAATAACATTTCAAATGGCTACCAAAGCTTGCACTGTCAGCTTTTCTCGTTTAATTTTGTTAGTTTAATGAAAAATGAATGGAAAAATGCGAACACTGTTTTCTCAGTCCGTATCATAGCATTACATATAATATGAACTAGTAGAATTTCAAAAAATCCTACTTTGTAATAGAAGACAATTTTCTTGAAGATTGACAGATTTCTATTCCATATCAATAGCAATGAGCATGAGTTATAGTTTTAGAATATCAGATTTTAATTTTACACCTACATTTTGAACAACCTGAGGCTCCACCGTCACTTTTCTTGTCTACAATCTCATTTTTATCCATTGGCGCACCAAGAGGAAACTTATGGGTTTATTCTCACACAAAACATGTTGGTATCCAAAATTTACATATTCCCGATATACACTTGCTACTGTTTCCTCTAAAAATAAGTAAATTCAACACCTCAGAAATACAGTTTTAAATCCTGTCCACATTCCATTCTATGCTAGTCACGGAACTTGATTGTAGCCTTAGTTCCGTGACAACCACATGTTTCCGGATAGTTGTTTTATCAATTCCCACCGTGCCCACGTTGTGTTTGAAAGATCCATAGATGGAGATGACACAATCTATCCGGAACTTCTTCAGACAGTTGGGGTGGTTTGTTGGAAGAAGTTGCCTCGGTGTTGGCAAATCGGACAACAAACACTCTGTTAACAATTAAGAACTATTTATTGAATCACTGAGGTATAACCATAATATATACAATATATTTACACCCCAGGACAAAAATATAAGTCCATCCTCAAAAAATGGAGAAAAATATATTGCTTACAATTTTTAAATTATGAAAATCAGATATATGAAAGATACGATATAAAGACAATAAAATTTTAAACATGAAGAAATTTCAATTCATTTTTATTTGTATATTAGCACTTATGCTTAATTTTAAAATTTTGTTTTGATATGAATATAAGACCAATGAGCAAAACCATATATATGTATATTTATTTGATATTTTGTAGATCCGCCGTTAGTTTTGATAACGACAAATATTCGGCTAGGCATATTATCAACTAGTTTCTGATGTTGAACCGAAGGTATTTTTCCCATGCGTCTAAGATTGCGTTTTAGAGTTCAAAAATTGCTTGAGAACTGTCGACCTCCTTCATAGTCTTTTGCAACTATCAATCTACACAAATTTTCAATAGGACCTAGTTCTGGAGAGCTCTCTGGGTGGTAAAGAAGTCTTATTTTTTTGTTCAAGCAAGTACTTAATTGTTATTGATACATTGTGGATTGCATCATTATCTAACTTAAAAATCCATTCTCTCCACATAGACGACGCCCTTCTTGAGCGAGAGATGGCTCATTTAGCATCTTCACATAATCTGCAATTTTTTGTCAACCACTGACAGATTGTAGTTTAAGTTTTCCTGAAGATGAGAAAGCCTCCCAGATTATAAGAGATCCTCCTCTACTATGCCTTTTTGGGTAATTCTCTTCTGAAAGCCATCTGGACCGTCAAAATTGAATTTCGTTTAGTCCGAGAAAACAGCTTTTCGTCATTCTTTAGCACTCATGGTTTGATATTGACGAGCATATTCAAGTCGTTTCTCTTTGTGCTTCATAGTTAATGTTGAACAATGAGTTTTTTTTTATGCTTAATTTTTTCGTTGTTTAAATGACTTCTGTTTGTTTTGTTACTGCAAGGAGCACCCTCAAGAGATTTCAATATTTTTGATGTTGAAGAAGTTTTCTTTTTTACTTCTCAAACAATTCTTCTCTTGAATTGAGGTGATAATTTTTTCTAGCCTTCCAGTCCGTTTTCTTATTTGATACTTATTTTGAATTTTTCAAGTAATTGCATATAATGGTTTGACTGCGTCCTAAGGCCTTCGAAATTTCTTTCTGAGATTTTCAGACTCTTTTCAGAGCAGTAATCTCGCCTTTCTCAAAATCAGATAATTAAGTTCTTTTAGCCATTTATGTTTTCAGTATTTTAAGTATTACAGTTTTAATAGCATTTATATTACGTAGACAAAATATGATAATTTTTTCAATTAAATGAAGTACTTATTTCTTTAGTTTTTATTGATGGTCTTACATTTATGTCATTTTTTTTTATTTAGCAATAATGTTAACATATATATATATATATATATATATATATATATATATATATATATATATATATATATATATATAAATGAATTGAAATTTCTTTTTTTTTTTAAATTTAAATTTCTTTCAACCTTATCTTTCATGTATCTGATTTTCATAATTTAAAAATTGTAAACAATATATATTTCTTCATTTTATATTTTTGTCCAGGGGTATATATATATATATATATATATATATATATATATATATATAGTGTAACTTGTTGTTATATTGGAGAGACTGACTAGTTCAGTCTTTTTATCTTACACAGTTATTCAGAGAGTGAGACTTTTGCTGGAGAGGCTTTCGTTTTTGGAGAGATTTCTTTTTTCATTCATCTGTCTTTGGTATGGACATTGGATACCTTTTCTTTTTCCCCTAAAAGCATGTATTTTTATAGAGGATTAACCTGGGAACAAATATTCCCGATTGGCTAACCAATTACAGATCATTTCGTATTCTTCTACTATTTTGACTTGCCAGCCAATCAAATGCGCTGATTTACGTTTGAGGGAAGAGTATCCCTTCAACGTATCGGATTTTAATTGGTCATCCAGTCAAACCACATAATAGGGGCTTGGTTAATTAAGGGTCCGATCTCACGCCTTTTTGGAGAATATCTCTTTTCACATTAACCAAAGCCAAAATCAAAGATCTGATCAATACATCCAAAGATTTGGCCTGTTTTTATTTTTATAAAGGAAAATTGTATTTTCCTTAAATAAAAGTGATGCATCATACTTTCCATAAGTCTTTAGCACCAGTGAATACCTCGTATTGTTATACATGGATACCACAGCAACAGTACCTCATGGCGACAAAAGTTCCTTATTAAATCATACATAGATTTGCCTTCTTGTTTAAACAGAATTTTGGTTTGTATTGGCGCGTAACTCGTAGCTAACTCAAATTACAGTTCATAGTTTTGATTCGTCTATTTATTGGAAAACCAACCCACACATTTCTTTCTTATCCATCTATTTCAAAAATATTTCTCCATGTTTATGCATCGATCTTTCTATATATCTGTCTCCGTCTGTGCATAGTTAGCTTACTGTTTACTTATCCCTTTCTTTTTCCTGGATAAATATAAAATTCGAAAATTTGATTCGTTTCCGTCTGAGTAATATCCTTCGTCTCAGTGGATGACCATCAAAAATTCTCGGCTGACATCACGTATTCTCTCGGCCCCAAAACATCCAGCAAGGAAATAAGAAAATTGCTTCTGCTTTTTTTCTGGCTTTGAAACAGAAAGTTAATCCTAATTAAACATGGCGTATAACCTAAATGTTATTTGTGTGTCCATTTCTGTTTCGGACTCTCCACTGTTTACTCCTCCTATCACCCTCCAAAAGTAAATATTGGTGTATATTTGGAAGTGCAGTTCAAGCGCAAGCCTACACACAAATATATAGGATTTTTTTATTGGGATTTATATTTATACCTTGCATAACCGAGATCAATGAGACCTATATATATATATATATTGGGAGGCACAACGTAGAGGCAGAGCAAACTGTGCTTTTTGACTGTCAGTTGCCCGCTTATGAGATCATCGTAACAAGTTTTGGTTTGATGGTCACATAAGAAGGCAACTAACAGTAAAATAGGATCAATCACGCATACTGAGCATTCTGTATTTATAACTACACAAAACTACAATATATATAATCCTGATTATCATCATGTCGTACTGCAAGTACGAATTTCCCTGACCCTCTCTCACCAACTCGTCTCTATCGTCCATTGCTCCTGGCAGGTCTTCCAGGCTACATCCTGTATCAGTACAGAGCTGTTGTTGATAGTCTTCGAAATCTTGCCCGTCCGTGTGAAGAGATCTACAGGAGTACATCGTTTATCTGTTCGTCCTTACTTTTCCAATAATGTCCGGTATGTCTGGTTCGTCAGATTTTAAAGGTTTTCCTGATGGGTGGTAGATGTCCGTACAGCTGCTGTTTTGTGGGATGTTGCCACCAGGAATTGTTCAATACAGCTTGTAGAGTGAGAGAAAGAGAAAGAGAGAGCTATATATATATATATATATATACTAAAATGAACAAATCATTAGGAAAATGTTTTTCTTAAGTTAGAAAAGTACTCAAATACTTGCCAGTGGAGTAGAATAAAACAGAAAAAGGATAATTTTTCTCAACACCTTATTTTAATCACTTATCTAAGAGTTTCATACATTTTGAAAAAATTCTATCTCCAGATCAAACAAGCGATATATATATATATATATATATAGCTGTGTGTTGTAGTTGTAGTATTAGTTCTCTCTCTCTCTCTCTCTCTCTCTCTCTCTCTCTCTCTCTCTCTCTCTCTCTCTCTCTCTCTCTCTCTTCTCCGTCGTACACGGTGTAAGAATCCCCAACCATTAAAATTAGGATGTGAACTGTTAGACTTTTTACTCAAATGTATTTGATGTATGGTTGTCAAGAGTAGCAAAGGCTTCCATAAGACCAGCCACACTTTTAGGGAGAACTGATAACAAAAGAATTGTACACAAGAGTCCATAGACTCTCCTAGCAACACTCACTGGTTTTGATTCAATAAGCGTTCCTTCTCCTAGACCACTTGCCATACCAGAGCTAAAGAGCCCACTTTTCCCTAAAATCCACCTACAGACGTGGGTAGAAGTGACAAGAAGGTTTAATACATTTACCAAGTGAAATGCAAACAGCCTCGCGCAGGTTTTGAACTCGGCTCGCCGGGTCCATATTTACAATGATAGCATTTACGTCTCGTGAACTTCATGTATATCTATATAGTCAGACAACGGAGACATAAAGTCCGCTACGCTTGGTGACTGTCAGTGTCTCGGTGGTAGAATCATCGGAACAAGTCTATATATATATATATATATATTGTGTCGACTTGAACGCAAAAAGTAGCTGGTATACAAAAAAAAATTTTAAAAAGAAAAACATTTCATTTTAATTGAAGATTGCAGAGGTCTAAAAATGAGATTACACCAACCACCCGAGAAGGGGTTTGCCTCAGAGGTCTCGGGTGTTGTGGGAAACATTAACTCTCGAGACAGGCTCTTAAGACTTGCAAAAGTGACACTAGGTGTCCAAGATAGCGAAGAGTTAAGTCAACTTATTCGGAGCTTAAGCGAAGTCATCTCCCGAATCGGTATGGGGCGCATTGCGTTTGGTGACGCTTTATAAAAGAGAACATGTCTTCCCTACATCGACTTGGAAAACTACTTCACCAATTCCTTCAAACCAGTTTGAAGATATAACACTGGAAATAAAGCAATTGCAAGTTTTCATATAAACGTGTTTATCCGTTCTTTTATCACAGATCAAGTGACAACCTTTTGTCTTCCTCGACTTTGGAGACCTCCGCAATATAAGAAAAGAATAAAAATAGACAAATGAAACACATTGTTCTCTCTTTAGCAAGATTCATCGGATAATAGATTCTATTTAGATAGATGAAAATGTACACACACACACACACACACACACACACACACACACATATATATATATATATATATATATATATATATAGGCACCTGATTCGCTTGTAGACGTATATTGTTGAAAATAACAGACTTATTAGTCTTATTATTGAGGGATCTACAATAAACTTTAAATTATGGATTTTAGAGTTATGTGACGGTTACTGTATCTTTGTTCCGAGGTTACATTATCCTGAAACGCCAGGGAGAATCTTTGGCGACAGTACCGTACCACCCAAGCTCTAAATGTTCTCCGTAACTAGTTATATTTTATTGATAGCTTTGAAAGGCCGTATAACTAGCCAGGTATAAAGTTTGCGTATAGGTTTAATTTTTCGAGATACGGACGAATGAGGATGTGTCAATGGTCGAGAGGGCGACGTCATATAAATGAACACGTGAAGAATTCCGAACCGGACAAACAATATGACGCGTGGTTGTTGTTTTTTTCCCCCTTTCTTTATATATGTATCTTTCTTATATATTTTATTTCAAAGAAAGTACAATTGTAACAACAGAAATACAAAAAGCAAAATAAATACAAAAAAAAATACATAAATGTGGAGGACAAGTCGCTTCCAATAGTGTTTGACTATGTCCTTCCAAGAAGACAAAGTTCTCCATTTTTTCCCTTCTTTTGTTTTTTTTTTTTTAACTCGTCTTAAACTTACACCCGTATCTTCTTGTCCCCTTTACAATTAAAGGGAGGGAACCTCCTCGTTCTCCTTCATATTTGTTTACTTATTTTCTTTTTCTTTCCCTTCTTTTAGTGAAGAACAAAAGTCTCTCCTCTTCGTCTTTAAAGTGGATATACAATTTTAAACAAATATGTTTTCTGCCGAAACTGGCTGCTAATGAACAACTTCAAAAAATGTTTCTTTGGGTATTCTTGATACGGTCATGTATTTAGGTTACGTATATCATTTGTAATAAAATTTTTGACAAACCTTTTTCCTTTCCTCTCTTTTGTTATTTTTTTCTTATATTCGTTAATTTCTTATCAACGAGTCGCAAGGCACCATTTTTTTTCTTTTATGTTGAGCCTCGGTTTCTTGCCCAACGGAGTTGACGGCTTCTATTATGCCTTTCTGTTACTAGAATTTCACCTTTCACCGGACTACGTGAAAAGGCGACCTTTCTCTTCCTTGGCGAAGCTCGGAACTGACTTTTTGGCTTTCGTTCTTTTTGGCGGTAAAACGTCCTCACTGCCTCGACCAATCGTATGTCTTTTCCATATCTGGGTCAAGACCTATGCCCTTTTT
>OY757924.1:36139685-36309685 GCA_963585895.1 Sepioteuthis lessoniana
CAAGGTTGTGTGTATATTTGTTATACCTTTCTACTATTTTTGCATATCAGTAGTGGAGGATTTCCTTGTGGCATTGTGCTGCCGCTACCTATTTGAGAGGTGGCTTGTAGAGGATCGGCTGAGAAGGAATGGAATCACAGAATTGGTGGTGGAGTAGGAGTTGCAACGGTGATTCGCCAATACTTTGGATTGGGGTGTTTTGGTACTTCAAGATGGCCTTGCCAACATTTTCATTGTCCAAGGAACCTTGGGGGCCTGTGTTTCCATTCCCTATCCTCTTTGTGGTTTTCACTACAAGTTCTGCCCAGCCATTGGATTGGGAATATGTGACTGAGAATAGTCTGTGTTTAACATACGATGACTTCAGAAATTCTTAGAATATGTTGGAGATAAAAGGTGGGTCGTCGTCAGTACTGCGTTCGTCTGGTGTGCCATATGCCTTGAATAACTGTCGACAGATGGACATCAATTTGGATGTAGTGGCGTGACCTGGTCCATGGTGGTACAAAATAAGCCAGCCAGTTAGTATATGTGCACAGGCAAGGTATGCAACATGACCGACATGGAATGTGTCCATCTCTATTTCTTTGACTTGCCATTTCAGGGATGGAGTCATGGTGATGACTTCTTGTGGCTGGCTTGGGGCAATAGTTGCACAAATTGAGCAATTTGCTCTAAAGTTACATATGGACACGTTCATGCCTAGCCAATATACTGTATCGTTATAACAAGCTTTCATGCAGTCCACACCTTGGTGGGCTGAGTGCAGGCAGTATAGTTCCTTCTTTCTGAGGGATTTAGGTATGATGATTCTTCCATCTATCAACACTAGGCTTCAATCAGTGCTGAGTCGGTGTCATATCTCTCAAAAGTTGCAGATATCAGGTTCTGTAAGAGAGTGTTTGGAAGGAAATCCCTGATTTATGGAATTTATAAGGTTTGTATAGCCTTGGTCATTTCGGCCCACTCCCCAAATGTTGTCAGGTATCATGGCAGCATTGTTGTCACCAGTATTCATTGTTGCTTGGATGGTGGCTAATTTTATTGCAGCACCTCTGTTGTCTGAGAGATGGACATCCTTGGAAGGTAGGTGTGTGGTTTATAGGCTAATCAGGGCTTCTACTAGGGCCACTGAATTGCAGGAAATTGTATCAGCATCTTTGTGCCACCTGCCTGTGCAATGTTGGATGCTAAAGAAATATATGCGACACTTTTCCTTTTTCTTAAGAGGCATTGACTGTGTACCTCACTAAAGTCTCTGTCACAAAATATTCCTGTTAGTGGTTGATGATAAGTTACTTCTATTATCTTTGGGCAACCCATGATGAGTATGCGGTATTTTTCTAATGCCCAGGCAATTGTAGCTGCTTCACCCTCGATGGGTGCATACTGGCGCATACTGCTGCCTGCAAATACAATGTGCCATCCATTGGGACAGCATACTTCGGCTTTCTCAGTAGGGCAGCCTGTTTTATTTATGTCTGCCAGCTGGATGCTTGCTGGGGCTGCTGAGCCAGTAAGTGTTGTTATTATTGTTGTTTATTGTGAACATAAGAGCAGTGACTTCTGCAATGTTATATGGCCTTTATGTGCAGTGTTTATGTAATAGCAGGAATCCCTCACCTTCCTTACTCCAGTCAGGGCCAGGCAGGTTACACTGTAGATGTCGAAAGTGGTTACTCCTTTTTTCATCAAACCTGCTATTATTTGTTTGGATTGTTGGAGTACTTTTTCCAGGTTTCCATTCCAAACAAAGTGAAGATATGTGGATTGTGTACCTTATTAAGGTTCCTGTCACCAAACATCCTGTTTGCAGCGCCATGTTGAAGTTCTCTCATATGATACTTGGTAGCTATGAGTCAGCACTCAGTTGCATAACCAGTTGAGTTTTGAGTTAAAGTGATGTATGGAACCGAGGAAGGAGAGATTTTATGGACATTGGAGCATTCCATTACATGCACGTGACTAAGTCCATTCTCTGGACAGGGATTAGTTGCTGGCTCAGTGAGTGGATACATTGGTCTAATTCTCTGAACAGTGATTGGTTGCTGGCCCAGTGAGTGGATATATTGGTGTGTATATATATATACCAGCTTGCTTCAGTCATGTCACAGGGTCTGTATTGAGTTACAGCCTGTTTTATTTATGTCTGCCAGCTGGAGGCTTGCTGGGGCTGCTGAGCCAGTAAGTGTTGTTATTATTGTTGTTTATTGTGAACATAAGAGCAGTGACTTCTGCAATGTTATATGGCCTTTTTTATTCTTACTTCTTTATGTTAGTGCCCTTGTCTATTGTTTTATGTCCTGTCTATCTTCTGTTGTTGACTGCAATTGTTGTTATTGTTGTCGCATCTGTCTCTTCTCTAATAGTTTTGTTGGCTACTGTAACCCCAACTGTTTCAGTTCATCTTTGCTGGGAAAAGCAACATGAACACTATTCTTACATGTACATTGTTATTTTATGACAACTACTTTAACCATGTAACCTTTACTAGGAGTTAAAAGTACAGATGGAACATCTGTTTCATTCAAACATTCTTTTTCAACTGATTAATTTACTCCTAACTTTTAAACTTTTAGAACCAATTTGGTCACCAGATTGAAACATTCCTAAGATTCATAAGCTTTCAATGATACTGATTGATCCATACTGTTTTCCCACACGTTTGATGACTTAAAACCTAATTCAAAAGCTACACTACTTGTCAATAAAAGATTTCATCAATCTATTATGCAGCACATATAAAAAGACACAAAAGACAGTTTTTGCTCACTCTTTAGATAACCAGAGCAGAGTATAGCTCTACTCAATCAAAAAGTTAAACGTTTGTCTGAAAGACAGAACGTTATTACTTACAATCTGAGTCTTACAAATCTTAGACATTTATATTTGTATTTTATATATACTATCTACATAGTATATTTCTGAATAAATTCTTTTTTGACATGCTGTCTGTCTGTTGTGATTTTTTTTTATACAACGGTTATTGAAATAACATATTAGAACAGAAGTTAAACAGTTTATATTAAAATTGGATATTATTTAATATAAGATATATATATTAATATAAGAAAAACACAGCATAAAGTTTCATCACTAGATCAATTAGGAATGAATTTATGTTGAGAACCTAATTGTTACAATAGAAAACACTAATAAAGATAAAAGAAGAGTGAGTGAAACTTGTTAATAAAAATGAATTTCAGGAAATTGCATGTATTACTACCAGAGAGTAAACAGACAATGTAAAGTAGATAATAAAATAATATAGCTGTAGGACAGTAAATTTGGTTTTGTCTAAGCTGTTGGTCTCCATGGCCAAATCAGTAAAAATGACAGCTGTATTAGATGGACTGTAAGGATATTGGATGAATATATAAATCTTGATGGAAGATATTTTCATTCTGATCCATGATGCTTTAAAAATAGTTATAGATTATAACAAGCTGAACATTCTGATGGAAAGCAAGAATAGGAAAATAAAAAAAAGAAAGTAATCTATAGGTTTTTTGAGAAGCATTGGCTCGTGCATGCATCCTCTATCAATTAATCAGATATCAATAGCTTAGAGTATACAAGATATTGCTTTGGTCTTTTTATTGCAGCTTATGTCTGAGGTTCACTGAATCTAGAAGAGAATCACTAAACTGTTTGTTAAAATACTCTTCAAAAATTTAGTGTCTGAATTGGTTATCTACTATTGGGGACAAGAATGGCAAATAGTGAGAGAAGAAATATTATTCAGAGAAAATACAGCAGATAATTGTTGAAAGTGCACTGCATTTCAGATCATAGTGTACAGAAGATATAAGTTTGTCATTTAACTTGTAGATAAGATAATCTGGGAATTACATATACATATATACATGAAATAAATAGTTAGTTTGAAAATATGATTATAATATAGGATGCTGTAGAAATACCTTCCACATTTTAAAGTGTCACCTGTGTGGTGTAAATAACTTAGGCAAATGGCAATGGTAGCTCCATCTATTTAATATCTTAACATATTTTTCTGATATGATCTATTATGAATTATGGCTTTCACCTGCCATGTTTTTAAAGGTTGAAAATGAGATCAAGGTAACTGAATCTAAAAACATTATTTCCCTGATGTTTAAATAAAGAGCTACACATTTTATTTATTGATGAATGTATATGGTTCTAAAATCTGTGGTTCTGAAATCTTAAACCCATAGAATATCAATTTTTGATCCAGAAGAATATCATTCCAATGTAACATGAAATGAGCCGGAAAAGTTCTCTGTGAAGCAATTACAGATTTACCTGTTTTAAAAATGTTTCAACAGCAAATGCTCAGTGTGCACTGGTCCAAGCCATGATCATAACTGATTGAATTAGAAAAGAAAATGGTAAGACAATAGATAGAAGGAGCTACCACTTGAAGTTCACCTGCACTACACAAGTGACAGTTTAAAATGTTGAGGGTATTTCTGTCACCCCATGTGTGTATGTGTCAATGTATTCTTGGTTTGGTTTTATGGCATATTAAGCATTGTGGGTTATTTAATGTCGAATTCTATTTTTTAGAACATATTAGATATATGATTTGTAAACACATTTTGTAGATACACACAGTTAAAATGTCAAACTGTTCTATTTCTATAAATTCAATTTAGCATAAGTTAACAAACTGAAATGGCTCCAAGTATTGCCAATTTAAACACCAGTCATTCATTTACACATAGTTAAATGATTGAACAGTTCTATTTAGCAAAAGTCATTTACATGGACTCAATTTGAATATCAAACAGTTCTATTTGACCCATAGATATGATCCTATCAGGTGCTACCACTTTGGGCCAGAATGAACCTGAGAGCAATGACCATGAAGGGGTACTTTGTGTTCCCTAACACTCTAGAATTACAGGAACTTCACTATCAGATTGTTAAGTGTCATATCAGGGACACTTGTTGGAAGTGGAAGTCTTAACCCTCTGCAGAGAGGCAGTTGGTGTATTGTACAGCCCCAGCCAACTGGAATATCAATGTATGAATGTGTATATATATATATATATATATATATATATATATATATATATATATATAGATAGATAAAACTTTAACTATATGCCAAGAATTGATAAGAAAACGTGTCTAGTAAGAATCTCTAAAGTAATCTAAAATTAAGTTACTAATAAACTGTTTCAATCATTTTTAAAAATATATTTTTTGGAAAGTAATTTCATTAGTGTTGAATAAAATGAACTTTATTTTTGTTTGCTTATGAAGAATACTTTTATTTTGTTTGAAAAGGTTTGGTATTGGGTTTACAAATAAAACAGCTTGTGAATAGCTTTCTTCATTTTTACAATTATCTGTGTTGTAAACTAAAGTTAATTTAGGCTTAAGTTTTTTCATCTACTGTGTCAGATCTAATAAGTGACAATCTCAAAATAATGACAGTATTTTGAGTTGTAAAATACAAATGAAATGAGAGAATGAACCAAATTGTTTTGTAAAATTCCGTCAATGAATTTCAAACAAAAGAAACAAAGAATTTATCTAAGGTAAAAATTCTAATCTGTTCTCCAAATAATCTAATTTAAAAGGCAATTATGATGAAGTAAACACTTGAATTATGATCTTTTCCTTTTAGTTAGATATTCTTTTTTATGATTCATAAAAAAGCTTAAAAATTGCCATTTTAATTTTTCCTTTTTTTCATCCATTGTAGAAGAGAATGAATGTCTCAATTGTTTTAAATAAATCCCATTTATAATTCACTTCAGGATAAGAAATATAATCTACATATTAGTTAAAGTTAATGTTTCTTTGTTTGATGACATGTCAACCTTTGTGTCCTAAAATTCATCTTTTTAATTGAAAAATTGTTCCCTTTTCAATTTGTAGTTCATAAAAATATCTAAAAATGAAAAAAAAGATTTTTCACTACATTGGTATTTTTTTGTAATTATTTAGATTTAATAAGGATCTGAAAAATATTTTAAAAATATCAAACAAAACATAGAATATTTAAATTGGTTCAAGTACTTTGATTCAATCCATTTCCTATGATGGGAAACTTTTTAAACAATCACTGGTGAAATAGCTTGTGTTTTCAATTTATAGAAAAAAAGACATAAAAATAAGGAAGGAATTATTGAACAGTATCTTTCATAAAGATTATTTTTTAAGTGACAGAAGATTGAGAGAAAAAGAGCTCCTAATATCCTTTGCATATTCAATAACAAAAGAAGAACAAAAAATATTTTAATAATTTGGTACAGGCTTCTGGGCAGGTTTTAGTCATTCTTTAAAATACTAATAGTTTAGTGGGATACAGATAAAATAAGAGCTTAAAAATGCAATGAGACCTTATTGAAGATTTTTGTAGTAAAATGCCTTGAAAAAATGTAATTTCATCCAATAAAAATAAGAAGTTTTATCATGCAAACTCAAAAACAATAGCTATGCTACATGGAACAATTCAATGGATAAGGTAGTTTTAGAAAAAATTGGGAACAGCATTTTAGTTCAGACCCATTTTCAAAAAGGAATTATTTGATTACTTCACAAACACGTTTCTTATGAAAAGTATGTTTGATTAAAATTGAAGGTTTCCTGATATAAAAAAAAAACTTTTAAAAGATCTTCACAGATGAATGCATTGATAATATATTTTCCATAAGAGCAGCAAAGTTTACTAATTCAAGAACATTTCTTGAAATAATGTTAATTATCTCAAAAGAATTACAGAAAACATTACACTTGGTTATTCTCACTGACGAAACCAAGTTGGAATTTCTAATTAGAATTAGACCCATATTTTCCAAAGACTTTAGGTATGTACTTACCCAAAATCTCCAGATACGCAGGATGTGACAGAAGATCATTTTATAAGCAGAGTTTAACAGGTCTGAATGCAGAGTTTTTCTTCTCCTAGTTGGGTTATCATATCAGGTTCACTTTGACTAGTATCTGTTTGGGTGCCACCTATGGGTCATCTACTTAGATGTTTCAATGTTATTCGTATTCATTAAGACGATGTGAAAAAAATCTCTTTTGAAAAAGTTCAGGGAAGTCCTCAGGGCATAACTTTCCATTAAAATCAATCGATAAATCAATCATAAAAACATCAAAACATCACAAAAAAGATGGTAAAAAATTTCATCTTTTGGTTATGTAAATGGGATTTTGAGTTTTTTAAATGGTTTTTTTGTTTTTGTTTTTTTTTAAGACCATCCACCTTATAATACTTAGTATTATTTACACAAAGATATATTCTTAACAACAGAAATCATGAAACTAATGGGAATGCTTGCTGAAAAAGAAATTACTTGATGATATTCGCTCGACAGGCGAATTTTCCCTAAAAGAAAAGTAAAGCAGGTGGTAATGACATACCTGCAAGAAGTGTAAACTACAAATGTTATTAGGCATGAGTTCCAGCTTTGTGAGTAGATCTGGTAAAATCCAAATTCTCCTTGCAGGTGTTATTGAAGACTTACAATAAAATGGGATGGAATAAATTGAAGCCATGATTTATGCCAACTGCACCTCGACAGAGGGGTAAAACACCCCATCCCAAATTGTGTGTCCTGGGTATGACACTAAACTTTAAGGAATGTGGAGTACTCCTTCATTTATATTATTCCCAGATCCACTCAAATGCAGATTTGTTTTACCTGTTAGGGTCCCATGTATTGTACAAGTAGAACTGTTCAATCATACGCCGAGGATTATATTTATTAATTATTTGAAACCATATAGCTGAGTTCAAATTATTTGTATTACCTAGGAATACTTGATAAATAGAAGTATTTATGTTAAGTAACAATACTTGAAACCATTTAGTTGTATGTAAATAAATGAACTCTAAAAACTAGTTTTAAAATGAAGTTACCAATGAACTATTTGCTTAAAAATCAGACATATAAACAGGATTTAGCATTAAATAACTCACAAGGGTTTATATGCAATAAGACACCAACCAACCAACCATTCAAACTATTTGCTTACAGATCATCTATACAAAAGATTTTTAGCATTAGATTGTCTTCAGGTGTTGATATGGCATTAAATAAAATAACCAAATCTATCTCCCAACAATTTGTTTGAAAACCAAAATAACGACAAACTATTCACTTACATTAGCCTAATGGGTAGAATGTTTGCCAATGGCCCTGAAGATTTGGGTTCAATCCTAGGATGAGACATATCAAAGGCTCAGAAAATTATACTTGAATCAATGGTAAAGTGGAGCAATCCTGGGAAAGGCGTAGTGCCTTCCAGTATACCTCAGTGTAGGAGCTATGGGAAAGGGAGCCTCAAGTCACTCTTGACTATGGCCACCATCTTGACTTACTTTTATATATTTAAGAAAACAAAATGTTGCATTGAATAACCCACAACAATTGATATGCCATTAAACAATAACCTAACTTAACCTAACCAAACTGGAAGCCATGAGTATAGATGAAAAGTTCAGAATTTGATTGCAAGATTTCTAATTATTGTCAGTCCAGTCGGCTTGGCTGTAGAATATACATACTGCACTTCTGCAGAGAGGTAAGACCTCGCTAATGAGTGTCCTGTATATGACACTAAACTTTATTTGATGATGAGTGTCCAGTCTTGGTGTTTTGGAGAATGTTGAGTGCTCTTTCATTACTATTACTTTTGAGTCAACTCTCACCTGGCATGGCAGTACCTATTAGGGTTCCATGTATGGATCTTATAGAACTGTTAGATCATTTACTCTACTCGAAACCATTTAACTGTGTACAAACAAATGACTGATCTAATTTGAATTATTAGTTTTGCATAGCAATACTTAGAACCAAGTAACTATGTGCAAACAAAAGTATTAGTGTTAGATAGTAAGACTTGAAACTGTTGAACCATGTGCAAACAAATGAAAGAATAATGTTAAACAGAATTAATAGTTAAATAGCAATTCATGAAACCTAACAGTGTGCAAACAAAACTATTAATGTGAGATAGCACTACTTAAAACAGTTGAACTGTGTGCAAACAAAGGAAAGAATAATGTTGAACAGAATTAATAGAGCTGAATAGCAAGCAATTCATGAAATCATCTAACAATGTGCAAACAAAACTATTCGTGTTAGATTGCAATACTTAAAACTGTTGAACTGTGTACAACAAAATGAGTCCTGGCTCATTTAAAAATTGTGACTGACAAACTATTTGTTTACAAATCATATATATTTAATACATATGTATTCAGAGGCTTTGGTATTAAATAACCTAAAAGAGTTTATATGCCCTAAAACACAACCAACCAAACAACCAAACTGTTGTTGAGAAAAAAAGTAGATTAATTGAACATATGCTCTAAGTTTTACTAAAACTCATTCAAAAATTGTATTATTGCATTCAGTTTTTCCTTAATAATCTTTTTATAGAAAAAGTATGTGACTTTTGGCATTCCATATAAATAATTAATAATATAGTTTTCAATGTAAATAAATAAAGAGTGCTCAATATTGGTTATAAAATATATATATCGAAGTTAGGGTCAATAATGTTTAGTGACTTGGTCCAATATTTGCATAGGAAGAAAATGACTGTTACCAAGTGCTGCTGCCTTTGTGTTTATGCTATCTTAAGTTATGTAAGCATCACCAAGTGAAAATGGCAAATCAGTGGGAACATTTGAAATGTTCTAACTTAGCAACTTCCAGTTTATTTTGCAACTGAATAATTTTCTGGGGTCAGCTGAAGGTTATTTTTTTAAATTCTTAATATAATTGGAAAAACAATGAAATACTAATTAAAATCTTTCACTATTATTATTTATTCTATTTATTTTAGCTTTTTCATCATTGATTCATATGGAATTTTACTGGTACATTCGGTTTCTCTCCTTAAGTTTTCTCTTCATAGCAATGTTCATATCTTGTCATGAGCTGTTT
Source organism: Sepioteuthis lessoniana (assembly GCA_963585895.1). Classification (NCBI taxonomy): domain Eukaryota; kingdom Metazoa; phylum Mollusca; class Cephalopoda; order Myopsida; family Loliginidae; genus Sepioteuthis; species Sepioteuthis lessoniana. Next base: position 36,149,588 of record OY757924.1, read on the forward strand.
TTGTTTTCTTAGTTCTATTATTATTGTTTTTCTGTTTGTCCTTGTTTTATTTTTGTTGCTGTAGTTTTTGGCAGTTGCAACTATTACTATTTCATGCTGTGATTTTTTCTACACCAGTTCTAACTTGTAGTCTTCTCTAATGTCCAAATGACAGCAAGTCTCTTCAGCTCTTCAGGAGACTTCTCAGTATTCTAACTGTTCTCATCTAGGGCCTGCACAGTCTCAATTCTTCCTTGGGTTCCTACTTCTTTCTGTCTCTTTGGTACTGTTTTAAGGGCTATAAGTATGACAGCTATCATTGTCATCTTCTTTAATAATTTTTCAGCTCTCTTGCAAGATCCAAGTATTCAAGTTTTTTTGCTTTTCTTAAACTTTGATCAGCTGGAATAGCCAGGCCAACTAATTGATAAACCAATTTATTAATTAATAAAATCTCAACTTTATTTTTAATTAAAATTAGATATTATTATAATTATCATTTCGCATCAAGAAAGTTTTTCTCACCATCATTAGCTGGTGGTCTTTTACTGGGGTCCGAGTGGTCTCCTGAACTCTTCTCAGTATTCTAGCTGATCTTAACAATGCTGTGGCCTGGATAGTCTTGATTCTTCCTCTGATTTCCAATTCCTCCAGATTTTTCTCAAACTGTTAAGGACAGTTCCTAGTGCTCTAGCTACAATTGGTAGCACCATCACACTCATGTTCAACAGCCTTTTAGCTCTCTGGTAACATCCAAGTATTTGTCAATTTTTTAGTAAAATTACATTTTTACTTTGTGGTCTGATGGAACAGCAAAATCTACAAAGCGATAAGTCATTTTTTTTCTTAATTAAGGCCAGGACTTTGTTTGTTTATATCTTCAAGTCACAAAAAATTTTGTGTGTCTCATTCTCAAGGACAGATTCTGGTTTGTGCATTATTATTTGATAGTATGGTCAGAATTCAATCTCTTGCCCAATTCCTGGTGAATCATCTTTCCCACTCAGTCATGCCAAGTCTTGAAGTCCTTTTGTGCTAATTTGTTGCATTTGCTTACCATTTGATTTATCATTTCATCTCTTTCTCCACTCTACCTACACTTGCAAGTCTGTTGTGTATTATCAATTTTTACTTTAATATAATTGGTCCTTATGTAGTTATTTTGAGCTGTCATTAGAAGAGATTGAATCTCTCTCTTGAAATTGTCTTTTCATGGCCACATCCATGTCTTCTGGTGTGCAATCTCATCAGTTTGTTGTTTGAAATATACATAGTTGTTTTTCTTTTCCTTTCTATTCCCTAGTTTTTGTTGTTTTTCTCTCTTTGTACTTACATCCTCAATGCTGTTATAGGATACAGTAATTAATCTTTTTTTACTCTTTGAAATGTAATATTTGAGGCCTTGCATTGTTGTATCAACTCAATCATTAATACTAACAAGTCCTCTTCCTCCTTTTCTTAATGCATACAGTCAGAGCTATCATCTCTCGGGTATAAATCTCTTTGCATAGTCATCAACTGATTTATCCTTTAGTCCATTTGTCTGAGTTCCTCCTTTGTACATTTTAAGAATTATCTGGAGTAACTAACAAGGGGGACTGTCCAGGTGTATATCCTTTTAATGAGATTTCTGCTGAAGAGCTTGGTTTCAAGAAGCTTACTCATTTTCTATAATTATAAACATTATTATTACTTTCCTGACTTATTTGCGAAATGCATATACCATTTCATCTGAATCAATTTTTATATTAAGATGAACTAAACTGGGCCATTGGTCTAATGAGCAGAGTGTTAGCCAATGGTCCAAGAGACTAGGTTTCAATCCCAGGTCGATTCATACCAAAGACTCAAAAAATGGTACTTGATGCCACCTTGCTTAACACTCAACATTATAAGATAAGGATCAAGGGTAAAGCGGAGCAATCCAGAAATAGAGTAGTGCCCTCCCCTACACTATGGTGTAGTAGCTATTGAAAAAGAGAGCCTTCATGTTGCTCTCAACTAAGGTCGACAAAGCAACAATAGAAAGAATAATTTAATTAAGAATATAATTTACAAATTTATATAAAAATATCCCATTCTATCAGGCTGTTTTTTAATGACAGCAGCAAATAACATAGACAACATAAATTATCTGAAATACTTTCACAGTCATCAAACAAAAAAAACTAGAGGAAAAAATATGAATTTTTATTTCAGTTGAACTGTAAGGTACCAATTTTTTAAAAGTGCATAATGAGTTTTTTTAAAAAGTTACCAGTATAGAGCATTCAGAGCGTTTTAAAATTGAATTCTAAAGAATGTTCTAAACAGCTTACACTTGACTCATTGCTCAGAACCATTTGGTAGTATGATAAGTTTCAAAGCCATTTATATATAATAAATTTGATGCTCTAACATATTGACCTTGTACAAGAAGTTAAGCTTGTTAAATAGTTGGCCAACTTGCCATTGAGCAGTAGTTAGTACTCAGTTGTTATTACAAATTCAGAACTTGTGGTTGTGTGCTTTAGTTTGGTAAACTTAATAAATATATCATGGAGCTATGGTTAGCAATAAACAATAGTCATTCATTATGTGCTTTGCACTCGTGACCTTATATCTGGTAAAATGTTGGTTGGTTGTTTTACTACATGTCAACACTTATTAGGTCTTTTACTACCAAAGTAAGTGTTTTTTACAAGCAATTATGAAATTTGATCAGGATAATTATTTGTAATCAATTATAGCTTTGAGTATTCTTTATGCAAATAATTTGCATGCAGTTATATGGTTTCAGATATTCCTATCTGATACTAATGATTTGCAAGTAACAAATAATCGTAGTTTCAAATGATTAATAAAGTTCACAATCATTTTAAACAGGTAAAATCTTCATACTGAGTTGTAGGAGTCAATATATCCCTATTATTCAAAGACATTTGAATATTCTCAAACTGACATATTTGACCCATTGATAGGAACCTGAGAAGTATTAACACTCTGGGATATTGGAGTAATGGCAATAAAAAGGTGACTCCAAACTGATCAGAGCTCCAGAACTGATCAGAGCTCCAGAACTGATCAGAGCTCCAGAACTGATCAGAGCTCCAGAACTGATCAGAGCTCCAGAACTGATCAGAGCTCTCACCACTAAACACAGTTTTGTATCATATCAAGGACATTAAACTTTGAAAGCTTCTCAATTAATAGTTATTAAAACTCATGATAAAAATTCTGACCATTTCTAGCTTTGTGGCATTTTAAGTTTAGCTTTGTATGAATCTTGGAATTTTTGACATGTTGAAATTAAACGACAATTAATATAAATTTTCTTTATTTCTCTCAGATTCTGTTTGTCATTGTTGCTTTCTAGCTTTTGCACAAAACTCAAATTTTGATCTTTTGGATGGTAATTTTTGTAGAATATTGAATATATGAATTCTATCTTTTGCTCTCATTGTCATCAATTTCGGTTAAGATTTTTCCTGAATGATGTCAAGGTAAAGAGAGAGGTTTGGCAAGAATAGAATCAGATGCAGAACTGGGAATTTCTTTATATAATAGATAATCCAGTACTATCATTGTGAATGAATTATTTGTTGTATATGAGAGAAGAGTTAAATCTCAACTTAGAAGAACATTAAATAAAAAAATGAAGAAATATGAGATTTTTTTACAATTTTTGCAAATACCCTCTTCTTAGACACACATGCTTGTAGGTATACACAAGGATATCTATTAACTCTTCCCATTTTCTTCTAATGCATGTATGATTTCAACTCACACATATGCAGATGGAAATCCATAAAGAAGGAATAACATTTACTGACAAAATATATAATATAATCAGCAAATATATACACACAGATATGCAAAAGTGTACATAGTTATATAAGTGCAAATATATATATATATATATATATATATATATGCTTGTGTGTATATGTATAAAATCATGGGTGTATATATATGTACATATTTAAGCAACTCCTCCACATGAGCAGAATGAGATGCAAGGTTAGTTTCCAGTGGAATTTAACAAGTTTGAATTCAGTTTTCTTTTTCATAGAACAGTTACCATACAATATATACATACATATATATATATATATATATATATATATATATATATATATATATATATATATATACACACATGAAATTATATAACACAAGATCAATTTTTGAGAGTTTAACTGGTTTGAATTCAGAGTTTTCCTTCTCCTACAGTGGTTGACTTTTGTCCTCCTTCATTCTTTCTTTGTTTTTCCCTTCCATTTAATTCTAGTCTATTTTTATGTATGTTCATATGTCCTCAGTGTATGCACACACACACACACACACACACACACACCCATGAATATATATGTACACTAATGTATACATACACATAAGATTTTGAAGGGAATTGAGTAGAATTAATGTGTTTGGCCCCATAAATAGATGTGTTTTTAGCTAGTGTATACATTTCCAAGTGTGTGAGTGTACATAGTTAGGTTCTGTTCAATGTTGCTTTAAATCTATTCATGAATTGTTTTTTTTGTAATGAGTAGTTATCAGTCTGGTACATTGGCATTATCTTAAAGTCTTCCTTCCAGTATTCATTTTGTGTTTTTTGATACTTAGAGTTTTCAGTTTTCTTGTAATTTAATGTGGCTTTTATGTAAGGAGGCTCTATTGTTTAGAGCTAGAAAGTAGCTAATGCATATCTTATTGCAGTTTGCACATTTGTTCATGCAAATTGAATTTTTTAATTTGCAGCTTAAATTTCTCTTTATTATGAATGTTGTTTTTTGGTCTTTGAAGTTACAGAATTTTCCTTCTGTGATTATATTACATTCTCCATATCTTTTAGTTTTGAATTTTGAGACTTCATGCATTGTGTGTTCTCCAAATTTAGATGAGTTTAATCTGTTCTTTAAGCTTTTTGGTTGTTATTTGTTTTTAATGATTTTTGTTGCATCTAGTATGTTATAATTCTATCATTGTGTAGCAGCCACAGATCTATTTCCTTTCACATATCAATGCCCCTGTTAAGAGAATCGGTCACTCACTGACCAATCAACTGGGAGAGCACATTGATTCCTTCTCTCTCTCAGGAACTATTTTTCTGGTCCCTTTTCTGTAGAACGGACAATGTCAGAGAGAGTCTGGAGCTAGCAGAAGAAACATATCTCTCTCACATGACTGCACTGATTCCACTTGGAACACTTCGCTCACTGCTAGCTTTAAACACGCTTCCTACGAACTAAGGACCAGCATACAGACCAGTGACGCAAAAGAGACACTTTCTCACTCTCACTCCTTCACGCCTGCTACTAATAAACCTTACTTTGTGGTGTTGTTAAAAGAAGTTTTCTTATTCATTTGTGTTGCCTAAAATATATAGTGTTAGGAAAATTAATAATTCCTCGAACCGCTATAATTGTTTTTAACTTGATCAAGATTCTTTGATATTTCTATGAATAGCTCTGGGTTGTTTTTGTTCTATGTTCAGACATATGCTAGGTTTTTTTTATTGCTATGTTTTCTGGAGGGATGGTAGTTCTTTGAATGCTATTTTTTCTGCCAATTCAAAGCTTTTATTTATTAGTTTTGGAGGATATCCCCTCTGGTAGAGGGTAGCACATAATTCTTCTTGGTGGATTTATTGGAGGTCTTTGTTAGTGACTGTAGTGCAGATTCTTCATGCTAAGGTATAAAGGATGGATTTTATGCATTTTAAGGCATGATGGCTCTAGAAATTATGGTATTTTTGGGTATCTGTGGCTTTGTGGTAAATACTTACGATAATTTGGCCATTTTGATTTTTAATGAGAATGTCTAAAAATGACAGTTCTTTAAATTATGTTCTACGATGAATTCTATTTTGGGTATAGGTTTTGGAGAATGTAAATTGTTAATGTTGCCTTGTGAGCATTTCTAAAATATGAATCAATCATCCTGGTATCTTTTCTATGTTCTAATAAATACTTTTATTTTTTTTTATATTTCTGCAGTATTTTTTCCCATTTCCCTTTTAGATAAGGTGCTGCCTGCAAGTAGGGTATGGTCCCCTGGAAATAAGCTGATTATTATTATCACCACCCACTTTCCCAAGTAAAATGTGAAGAACATATTTAACCACCTCCTACAATAGGCATGATGTGACAAAAAAGTCAGTTTCTAAATGAAGTAAAGCCTTGTTTATTTTAATCGCACAACAACCATCATCAATTATTCAGTGTCAAAGTAGATGAACTATTTAAGCCATAACAGAGGAATTAAGGTGTTCATACCTTTTCCCTTAGGTAATGGTCAATGAATAAATGCTGCCAAAATAAATATATATATATATATATATACTTATTATATATATATATATATATATATTATATATATATATATATATATATATATTATATATATATATATATATATTTTATATATATATATATATATATATATATATATATATTTATAAACATATATACAGACATATATATATATATGCACATTGACATATATACATTTATATATATATATATACATATATATATATATATATATATAAATGTATATATGTCAATGTGCATATATATATATATATATGTCTGTATATATGTTTATACATATATTTGCATGTGTATATACGTATGTTTGTGTGTATGCATTTGTATATATATATATATATATATATATATATATTTGTATAAATATATGTTTGTGTGTGTATTTGTGTATATATATATATGAGTGTAAGTGTATTTGTATATATACATATATATATATGGGTGTGTGTGTGTGTGCATGAATATATATATATATATATACACGTGTATATATTTGTGAATATATGTGTGTGTGTATATATACATATATACATATGTGAGTAGGTGTGTGTTTTTGAGTGTCTATATAGATGTATATATATATATATATATATATTTGTATATATATATATATATATATGTGTGTGTGTGTGTATGTGTGTGTGTGTATATATGTAGAGAGAGAGGGAGCTTCTATAATCATAGATACTCTTTTTCCAACCCTTCACTCTGAGACCAAATTGTCCAATTGAGGTGGATTTGGGTTAAAGAGACAGGGGCCTCACTCCACATTTTTAAAATTTTATCATACAACATAGGAACACATGCAATACCCTGTACTCATCAGCCACCAACCAGGAGTGATGCTATATTTTTGCCACTAGACAGGGTATAAAGACAAACAGAGTGAAAGTTCCTCTTGGTAACTTAAGTTCAGAATGATGTTATGTGTTTCATTTCAGATATGTTCATAAAAATTGTTATTACCAATCATTCATATAACATACACATATCCCTAATGCACATTATGTTCTGGTATCACACACTTTTTATTCTTGTTGATTGGTTGTTTTTCCATTACAAACCCCTCAAAACCAATGTCATGAAATTTTACAAAAGTAAACAAAACAAAAACTGATCAGCTGTATAATGGGATCCTTAAGATTGGTCATAAGAGTAAATGAAAATTCTTGGTCAAGATTTGTCCAAATAGCTTTCTGGTTACCTTTGGCCACTGGAATCTTGGCTTGCTTAGAATTTCTCTGGGGTGCTGTCCCTCAATAAAGGGATCCTGAATGCTGTGGGTGTAGTCCAGATTCATAAACTAGTCAGTAAGATAGTTATGTTGTTTGCACCAGTGTGCCGTATGGATATGTAAACCTCAGAAACTGTTAAATCTTCAGCAGCAACCACAATTTCTAGCCGGATCCAGTTCAAGGTCATTTTTTAAAAACCAATCTGGAGGGTGATATATTCTCCCTCCTTGTTACAGGGAACCAGAGAGCATTCTGTGTCGGTTGTGCTCTTCATGATTTGATCTAGCTTCTTGTCTTTCCAAGATGTCACTCCAACTTTCTAGAGTATCATTTCATCTTTCGAAAGAGTCATCTTGCTTTCCAGAGAGTCTAGGTATTCAAATTTTAACATACAACATGTGAGAACACATGTGATACTCTGTCTTCATCAGCCACCAACCAGAGGTGATGCCACAGCTTTGGTGGCTAAGGTGGTACTGCTATCCCAGGCACCACCAGTAGCTTTTGCCACTGGAAAGAGCATGAAGATAAACAGAGTGAAAGTTTCTCTTTGAAACTTAAGTTCATAGTGATGTTAAATGTGTTTTTACTTTCAAATATGTTCATAAAAATCGTTATTAATGATCATTCATATAACATGCACATTTCACTTGCACACATTAGGTTGTGGTGATGCACACTTTTATTTTCATTGATTTGGTCATTTTTCCTTTTTTCTTTTCCATTACTAGACCAGTAAGTGGAGATTTATGAAGAAATCCTCTTTCCCAGGAAGCTTCAATAGTAGATGTATCCTTTGCTGGGAGGAAAAAATAAGCATCATTAGAAATAAATTTACAAGCCAACTATTATATAAATATAATGAACTGATTTTTAAAAGCTGCCATAAAAATAGATTTAAACTCATATGAAAAAGGTTAATATTAGAATAATTGATAGTGATGACAATAATAGGATAAAATTAATGGTATTTGTATTACTATTGATATTACTGGTAATGTAATAATGAAAACAATAATAATGATAAATTAGCAATAATTGTAACAATAAGTAAGTAAAGTTGGCCGACCATAGTTGAGGGCAACCCAAACACTCCCTTTTTAATAATTACTGCACCAAGGTGTAAGGGAGGGTGCTACTTCTTTCCATAGTTTGCTCCACTTTTCCTTTGCTATGTCCCTTATAATGATGAGGGTTAAACAAGGAGGTATCAAGTACCATTTTTTGAGTGTTTGGTAATACCCGACCTTGGATTGAACCCCAGTCTTCGAGGGTATTGGCAAATATTCTACCCACGAGAGAAATGGGCTGGTTATTTGTAATAATAGTTATCTTTTATTATTAGAGGTATAATTATTTATGATTAATCATTATTATAATGATAGTAATGATTTTAACAGTAATTACAATAGCAGTATTTAGAATAAAAAATATGTGAAAATATCAAGGAATTAAATAAAGACTAAATTTTAATCTTAAAAGGCAATCAAATAAAACCTTAAAAAAAAGTTAACTAAATAAGATAAGTTCGATGTTAATGATTATTGGCATGTTTTCTTTAATAAACAAAAAATAAATTCTCCAAAGTGTGATGGCTATCTAAAAAGGTTGTTTTTCTCTTACAGAGTGGCAAGATAAAATAAATGTACTATAGCTAAATGACGATTCATTGAGTTTTTCCAATTATATATATATATATATATATATATGTATAAGTATTATTTGGTCCAGTTAAACCGGAGTTGGGAGTAATTCCATCAGGACAAGAAAACTATTCAAGAGTGAACATTTAAATTTTCCTGGTAAAGAGCTCAATGTAACTGACATTACAGAGCAATATAATATATATTGCTCTGTATATATATATATATATATATATATGCACATAGCTTTTTCTTCTTTTCCCTCTCTCTCTCTCTCTATATATATATATATATATATATAAACATATATATACAAAAAAAATTTCTATTTTAGGTTAATCCCTAACTTTAACTCTGGCAGAGTAAGAAAAAAACAAATGATCCAACTTGTGAATTAACAAATACACAAATTGATATTTGGGAAAAAATTTCATAAAAAAGAAAAGACTAAAAACATACATATTGTCTGAAAAAATCAAAGAATATCACAATGTCCAGCCAAAAGAAAAAACTCTGACAGAGGAATAAGTAAAAGAAGAAAGTGTTCAATACAAGGAAGAGCAAATATTAATTTAAGTACCTAATGGGTCAGACCAATTCTTGGTAGGTTTTACTTTTCTGGAAAGATGAAACCTTGGTAGATTTCATCTGACCCATTAGGTACTGATATATATATCTCCTCACTTGATGATAGTAGTATAAGAAATCAGTATATATTAACTCAGAAACAAGTTTGATACTCTTCAGGGAACATCTAAATGACAAATTCCTGATGACAAATATGAAAACTTTATTACCACCCACATAGAATCAGTATAACAAACAAACCAAGAGCCAAATGTAGTATCCCATTGGAGTTGAAAAAAAAATGACAGAAGCACCTTTACTTAAAAAAAGAAATCCAACAAATTTCAATGCACAGAAAATTTTAAAAGCCCACATAGGACTAACACATACCGAAAAGAACAACTAAAGCACTAAAAATCAGAAATTCAGTAGAAAATGACTGGTAACATGGTAATCAGTAAATGAAGGGAGTGGAAAGAGAATCACCTCTGGATTAAAACTGAAAACTGTTAGCCGAGAGGAGAGACTGCTGTAAAGGAAAGAACATTTTGAGAATAAGCTCAGAAACACTTCTGAAATCACTGATAAACCTATCAAAATATATTAATGGAAATTAGACATCAAACTAAGACATTATCAGAACTGTGTATAAAAAACACAAAAAAGATATATATATATATATATATATGTATGTATCTCTCTATTACACTAAATTTAAAATTTCAAACCTCAGTTAAAAATAACACTAACTCCCCCAAAACTTTCCTAAATCAATCTAATGTAGTATGTAAATTTACATGACCATTTTGAGAGTGTTTCTAGGAAAATAACATAATAGCTAATCCTACATTGGCCACACAACAACCACACCCACTTATTGCCTTATATACCATCTCTCTGACATTAGTGTCATAAAATAGTATCTTATGACAAAGCATAACAAAGACACTGACAAACTCAAATCCTCAGATATAAGAAAGATCCTAATTAACAATACAAAAATCATGTATTAAAACAACAATATAAATCACTCACAAATCCTCGAAGCAATAACCATAAAAAATAAAAAACCTACAATAAATAAAATAGAATTCAACACAGGTATCAACATATTAAACATATTCAATAACTAACCCTACCACCATCCTGAAAAAATACACCAACCCCATATTAAAAAAAAAAACACTCGAAATGATATAAATAAAACTCACAGTAACAAACAATTTATAACAACCCATTAGGTTGACCACTGAAATGGTAGAAAGCACTTGGTCTACAAAGAAGCACTTTCTCTACCACCTTGACCCAGACATTAGAAAAATAACAAGAAGACTTTTATATCTTCACTTGAACATCTTGAAAAGAAAACAATCCATGGTCTTTAACCAAACATGCTCAGATAAGTACACAATATATATTTTTTTAAAGGATTATTATTCTTTCAAAAATATTACACAAAAAACAAGTCCTTGAATGAAAAATAAAAAATAAACCACTCTGTAAGGGAGATAACTCACAACCTTCTTTAACCACAAGATAACTACCCTCACGGGTGACACTTTAAATTCAATATTGAACCTGGAATAAAAGTAACATGTGCATGTAACAAACTGTCGATTTATTTACAGATAAAAAATGTATTAAACATGCATATTATATTCACTTAAAAAGAAAGAAAGCACATACTGCTAAAATTACTGCACTCTTTCCAAGGACAGAACTCAATTTTATTCTCTGTGTCTAAGTTCGACCTGTGTATTTGCTCTCATACAGCACAAATATTTTGTTTCAAAATATAAGTAAGTGGTGAAAAGTTTTATTTCTATTCTGTATGAATTGGTTGGTTGGTTTTGTTGGTTGGTTGGATTTAATGGCATATCAACCTCTATAGGTTATTTAATGCCAGAGCCTTTTTACACATATATTATATATATGATTTGTAAACACATATTTTTAGGTTGGTGATGGTTAGATTTTATGGCAAATTAACCTCTTAAGGGTCATTGAGTGTCAAATTCTGATATGTATTTATATATATATATATATATATATATATATATATATATATATATATATATATATATATATATATATATAAATGAATATGAACTGAATAAAAAGTTGAATAAATGTTAAATTGAACTGCTACAAATTCTAAAAAGTCATTACATATATACTTTTTCCAGAATTCCATGGCCCAAATGTCATAAATATATTCATGCTATACACAAATAATTTTGGTGTATATAGATAGTACAGGCAATTTGATGAGAAATCTTTGTAGACACAAATGGTATATTCAGAGAAATTGTTTTTAACTTTTTCAACATGGTTGTTGTTCAGAAATTTTCCCTGAAAATTACTAGCCATAAAAAATATCTGCATTATAGAAAAGAGAATTGCCATTTATAATTTTTATATTATCTTATTAAGTTAATTATACATCTTCAACAAGCTAAGATTTGACCATCACCTATACTTCTATAGTCTTTCTCTCCAAAACCACTAAAAGATGTCAAATAATAGTCAATGATCAATAGATGACCAATGAATAGTTTATACATACATATATATATATATATATATATATATATATATATATATATATATATATACACTAGCCATAGTAACCACATTTCATATCTTTTCAAGATAGGGTCTCAATTTGCGATTATGACAAAATAAAAAAAGACAAAACTGATTGATTTTGGTTTCAGACTTTTGTATATAATTGCTTCCCCACCTGCAACACAAACTGTTACCATTTTTTCGTATGTGTATCTACAAGTGATTATGTGTTCGTCTTCATTGTAGTCATTGCAAAACAATTTTTTTAATTTGTCATTTTGTGTCTGCTTACTGTGTCTGGGTTAAGTGCCATATTTTTCAAAGGTAGTGAAAAAGTCTAGACATTAATGTACACTGCAAATTTGGCTGGTTCATTAAAACTTAATAAGATTTAAATAACTTTCTGGTTTTCTTATAAAAGTTATGCAAAAAGTATTGCTTATATATATATATATATATATATATATATATATATATATATACGAGGTGCATACGATAAGTTTCCAGACTTTTTTCGTATGGGCACTTTTATTGATAGTATACACATGAAACTCTAGTCCACTTCAAAATAATCTCCTCCAGCTGCAATGCACTTATTGTACCGCTCCAACAACTTCTAGAAGGCCCCATGGAAGTCCTCTTGTGTGAGCATGTCAGTGACCTTCATCACAGCCTCTTTCATCTCCTCAATTGTCTCATAACAACAGCCTCTGAGCTTAGGGAATAACCAAAAGTCACAGGGACCAAGGTCTGGACTATCGGGAAGTGTCTTGATGCCCATCTTGGTCAAATAGTCTGTGACAAGGATGGAGTTGTGGACTGGTGTATTGTCCTTGTGGAAATGCCACTGACCTGATTTGAAGAGTACTGGCCTCTTCCCGAGGAATCTCTTGCTGAACTCACTTAAAACCTCAACATAGAAACCCTAACCCTAACCCTTTGGCCAATCAACTCTGGTGTATTGACTTCCTTACTCCTCCCACACCTCTCATCATCACTCACAGACTCTCTCCATTCTTTGAATCATTTATGCCACTCAAAAACTGATACTCGATTCATGCAAGATGCTCCAAAAGCAATATGACGTATTCCATATGTTTCTGTGGCATTTTTTCAACTTTAAAACAGAATTTTATTGCATATTGCATATTTTATTGCATATTGTTCTATTGTCCTCACGTCCAGATTGAATTTTTGAAATTCACCAGCTGTAATAATCAGGCTTTAGTAGGGTGTATTCCAATTGCTTCTGTAGCTATTCAGTTGAACGTGAAATCATAAAAATTGGTCAGTCATCTCATAAGATATATAGCAATAACATACTGAATTTTCAAGAGTCTATGACAATTTTAAATGCCAATATGAAAAAAGTCTGGAAACTTATCGTATGCACCTTGTATATGTTTATTTATGAAAATAAAGCAATAAAATCATATATGAATAACACACAACAGTTATTAACAAAAACCTATTTTTTTAATCATCATGTAAATTAGATATATCATGACTGTGATCAACAAAATATCTTAATATACATAATACCCATTGAATGATGTAAGCCATTTTTATGTTTGTGTGAGTGCAAAAGCAATTTGTATTCAAAAACATATGTTGAAGTTAAGATAGAATAGACACGGAGTAAACAGTGTTGGGGGACTCGGTTTCTTACCAATTTGATCATCAATTGCTTAGGTCAGAAACTGACAGTCTGGTGATTTAGTGATAGAAACATTGAAAATTACAACCAAGATATAAATAAGTCCTCATCTAAAAAATATTGACAAGAATCTTGCCATTTCACAAATGTTCACTGATAATTTTTATTGTCTTGTCCATGTTTTTTGGCAAAAACATATCTCCAGTTCGAAAATGGAAGTAAACATGATGTAATAGTTATTAGCCAAAGAAATGGACCTGATGACATGAGTTTAAATTCTGGATGGGGCTGTTTGCATTTCACATACCATTAATACTCTTGGGAAAGATATAAATCTAATTGCATAGTGGCTAATGTGCTGGACGGTAATACCATAGTGAGTGATTTCAAACTCCAATCACACTATTATATTCCGTTTCAGATTAATACTGTTGGGAAAGGTATTAATTCCCTTATCCTAATAGCTATGGGTTAAATAGCACCACTACTGTCCTTCTACAAGAGTGGCTTTGGCATTAAATAATCCATAAAGTTTGATAAGCAATTAAACAAAGTAACTATGCAAATGGTCTTGTTGAAGGAAAACTCTAAATTCAAACAGCTGTATACAGCTTAGAAATTGATATAATGTCACATACTTCTTGTGGTGGAGGGATTGGGTAATTACAATCACCCACATTTGTTTCCTCTTCTCCAATGTTTAGATTTGCTTCTCTGTAACTTCTGACTTTAACCAAAGCTAAAATTACTATTGAAAGGGAAATATCAGACAGTGGACAAGATTAAAGAGAATTATGAGAAAGCAGCTGATGATGGTCTCAAAAGAAGATTTTGGAGACTGTTTGTATAACTGGAATGAATATTGAGATAAGTATCTGAGATCCAAAGGATTTTAATTTTGATTTTTTACGATTTTTTGGATCATTTTTGGACAGATCTAATATGTTCACTGATTGAGTGAATGTGGAAAAGATTTATAAAAAAGTCAGTATCATTTTATCTGTCGAAAGCTAAGTCTTGGACAAATACCAAAATTCAATTTAGAATTTTTGCTTGTATCTTTAAGAATGAATGGATACTGATTGAAACCCTTCATTTTTCAAATATCCTTGATTTTTTTTTTCATCTTTGCTTTTGTAAAACTTTATGAAATTTAACTTGAGCAAATAATTTTTTGTTTTATTGACAATAAAATAATTCAAATTGCATTCAACACATGAAAAAAAAACCCAATAAAGAAGCTTCGCATACTTGAAGGAACATTGAAAGAAAATCTTTAGTATTGTAGGATGATAATTTTGTTGAATGACACTTTTCTCTTTGCTTTCAAAGAATATTTTATTATTCAAGATTTGTTTAGAAAATCTAGATAACTTTTATCTCTATTTTCTTAGTGGACAAAACTGAGTTGATTTTCCTGTATTAATCAAGAAATAAAATTGATTTATTTCTTTGGTGATTTCAACAAGTTATAAAAGCATTCAGTGTGAACCACATCTTATCAGAAAATATTCTGAGCTTTGGAAAGACTTTGGGCTTTTTCAAGATGATGCTACCTGAAGATGAAGCAAGTAATAATTTATTAATTCAATATTTTTGATGACAGTTCTGAAATTAATCAAACCTTAACTGAGAAGCCTTGTTAAAATATCAACATAATTTATTGATTGATTTCATAAAGGTAGAAATAGGGTTTAATTCCTTCAGTTTAATTATGCTAAATGACTTTGATCAGGAAAAAATTGTCTTTATTTTTAATGATTAAATAATATTTGGCTAATATTTAATGTTTAGGAATAAGTGAACATGGTTATTGTCAAAGGAAATTGACTCAGCAGTCCTAGTTCAAATCCTTGGTAAGGCTGTTTCGATATCACATTCTACTAATGTTGTTAAGGAAGGCATGTATCTATTTTTTTATCCCACCGAGGATATATTTGAAGGCTGAGGTCTCTTGCTTTAGTAGACCAATCAGTTAAGCAGAAAAAAAATACAGAATTTAAAAAAGGAGAAATAAAAAAGACTACTTCCTCTTTGTAGGAAGGTTGGATGTCTGGATAACATCCTGCCTGTAAAAATCTCTTAGATGAATCATGCTAAATTTGTACTGTCTTAATCAGCTGACAGAGCAGACAGTGAGACAGGACCCCCTCTAGCTGAAAGGATAGATGTGGTGGAAGATCAATGGACAATAGCATTTGAGATTTAGAAGTAATTTGAATTAATCTGCTCTAATCACATTTGTATATTTTGCTAGGAATAAAGCATTAATTAATATTAGAATATAATTATGCAAACTGATTATTATTAAATAGGAATTGTTACTTGGAACCATATTAATTAATCTTCTTTGATTATATTTGCATATTTAGCTAGAATGAAAGCATTAATTAGTATTAATTAATATTAAAATATATTAAAGCAAATTTACATAGAGCATGTTTTGAGTGCATTGGAAGAAAGTTTTGATTCATTTTTGTTTTGCCCTTGAAACAATTTTATTTATGTAAGGATAAGATAAAAAAAATTCCTGTTTAAATTTTGTTTTAGAGAAATAATTAACAATGGATATTATTAATCAGCTGAGTATATCTATCATTCAAAGTTTTGATATATATGCATGTATTTTGTAAACGAGATCTAAAATTCATGCTAATTTTTGCTGGCAAATGTTTATCATAAAATAAATGTTTTATACAAAGAAGATTCTTTAATATAAAACAGTTTTGATTTGATAACTTCATAGACTGAATGAAAAAAGTGTTTTGAACTTAGACTTTTTAGAAATTACATTTTGTTTATATGTTCCTGAGTAGTTCTTAATGCATAGAAATTATTAACTCTGTAAACAGAAAATGAAATGAAATTCCTGCAAGGTTTAACAAGATTTGAAAATAGAAATTATCTATTTATCTAATACACAAGTTTTGATTTCTTGTCTGAAGATAATAATAAATCACATTTGATTTTACTATGTATTGGCAACATGATCTAAAAAAAGACCTAGTATATCAAATTTAAATATTCTTTACTTCTTGCCATCACTGCTCTCTTTACGAAGCAAAAAATGGCCTGGGTATGATACTTCTATGCCTCTAATGTTGTGGTGATTTGGGGAGTAGGAGTAAGTAAAGTACGTAAAGTTGGCGACCATAGATGAGGGTGACCAGAAGGCTCCCTTTTTGATAGCTAAACCAAGGTGTAGGGGAGGGCGCTATCCTTTTCCTGGATTGCTCTACTTTACCCTTCATCCGTACCTTATAATGCTGAGAGTTTAGGAAGGAAGCATCAAGTATCAATTTTTGAGTCTTTGGTATGACTCAACCTGGGATTGAACTCAGGTCTCCAGGGCCATTGGCAAGCACTCTAATCATCATGCCAACTCCTTAATTGTCATTATTCCCAGGTTCACTCTGACCTACGATCGTAGTACCTGTTAGGGTCCCATCTAGGGGTCAAATTGATCAGTTTGAATATTATCTATATTCAATAAAAGCACTTCAGTAAATTATTTGTATTCAGCATTGTTAATTCACACTATTATTGTTTACTAAGGATAATTATTAATTGCTTGAAACCATATAACTGTGAAAACAAATGCTCATTCTTAAATAGTGTTGAAATTTGTAAATTCTACAGTTAATGTCTACTTGAATCTGATTGGCTGTTTTGAAGTTGTGCCATTAGACCATACACTTACTTCTATTTAAGTGAGACCAACAAGGGTCTGGCATCTTTTTTTTAGCACAAGCAGAAGGCTCTGCTTGGCTTGTTCTTTTTGCTTTGTGAGATCTTGTTTATTCACATTCGACTTTAGGCAGTTTTTTCTTAAGCTTGGTGGCTTAAGCAAAAAAGGCCCATTAGTTTTAGCCTCTTTTCCTTACAGGGTTTTTATTGTTACTTATTGTAACAATAAGCCTACTGCAGGCTATTTGTGGTTATGGTATGCTGTCCCCTTCAAAAGAAAGTTGAGTCTAAAAACTGGAGGCAGTATTATTGGACTTATTGCCAACAAAGGAAGCTGTTGGTCAGGTCAGATGGGGTAAAAGGCTCCGTAGTTGAAACAAAAGATATCAATCTTACAGGAGGAAGCAGAGGTCTACTCCAAGTTTACTTAAAGAAATCGTAAACTTTGTTTTCAACAAGTCTACACAGGAAACTAAAAGAACACGGTTGTTTTGGTTGATTCTACACAAGAATGAGATACCAAGAAAAGAATAAACTCTAAAAACATGCTTTTAAAAAAATTGGCATAAAATACCCAAGAATGGTATTTTATCATTAACAAAAGTTAAACTGACAGTAAGTGATTGATGGCATGGCTTCGAGCAAGTCGGTCATAATATTTCTTTATACCCTTCTTTTTTTTTTGTTATAATATTGTTGTTACTTGAATGTATGACATTTTGTTATGTTAAATTCAATTTTTTCAACAAGCATAGGGAAAAATATGCACAGCCAGATTATGCAAAGTTTATTTCTCTTGAAATAAATGACTTTGTGGGAACTAGTTGTTTTTGTTTTTAAGAAACATAGACACACTTTTCTTTCAGGTAGCAAAAATAAGCTTCCCTTCCCCCTTTTTTATCTCCTTTATTTTTATAATTTTCTCTCCCCGTTTTCCAGCTCTGACAGTTACAACTAGATAATTTCTTGGGCTGAGCAGAGATAAAGCTTACTTGATTTAGGTTGAGTTGTACTTTATTACAACAAACATTCAGATAATTGTGTTAACTTTTCGTCTGTTGGTTGTTGCAATTTAAGACCTAAAACCTAGCACATTTTTTTAATTGAGCACATTTCTCTTAATAGAAATGATTAATTAAAGCCATTTAATTTTCTAATATTAGATAGGAATACTTGAAATCATACAGCTGTGTACAAATTATTTTATGATAGAGATACTTGATATCATATGACAGTAAGTATTAAGAATAGTTACTTGAAGATATCTTTGTTTACTAAGGATTATCATTTACTTGAAATTATATTATATAAAGCAAACAAATTATTATTATTATTATTATTATCATCATATTAGTAGTAGCTGGCTCATTGGCCTAGTGGTTAGAGTGTTCGACAATGGTCCGGGAGACTGAGGTTCAATCCCAGGTTGTGTCATACCAAAGACTTTAAAAATGGTACTTGATACCTCCTTGCTTAACACTCAGCAATATAAGGTACGTATCAAGGGTAAAGTGGAGCAATCCAGGGAAAGGAGTAGTGCCCTCTCCTACACCTTAGTGTAGTAGCTATTAAAAAGGGAGCCTTCTGGTTGCCCTTGACTATGGTCGCCAACTTTACTTTTTATCATTATTATATACAAATAAAAAAAATACAGCCTTTGATCACCAAAATTTTTTAAAGGTGTGTTCACTTTCCAACTGTCACATTGAAACAATATGAAGTAGTTGTCTATTGTTTATTTATTATTATTTGATAGGAATATTTAAAGCCATACAAATGCACGCAAATTATTTGTATTTGACAGGAATACTTCATAAGATATTACTGGTGCAGAACACTCTTAATGAACAACTACACAAAAGATGTAAATATATATGTATGATGAATACAATTCACTAACCTCAAAGCATAAAATAACCCTGGACGGGTTGACATGTTGTAAATCGGTCAATGAAATGTAAGTTAAATAAGTCTTACACATGTTTCCTCATACCAGTATATCCAGAATGTAAGACAAGTTTTGTAACAAATATTCTGCCTATTACTAATTCATATTCTCAAATAATATTCACTTATTCTGTAGATCCTATTTTCTATTGTATTTATCTGTTGCTGATTCATTTATATATATATTTTTTTTTGGTGGGGTAGCACACTCCTCTACAGGGGATATAGCATATTGTATGCCCAGATCTTAATTAGTTGGTATGTGTAAAAAATTTCTATGCAGATTTCAACTGCCTATTCAATCTCTAATTTTTAAAAGTCTGATGGTAACTTTTGCACACCAAAAGTTATTTTACTAGCAATCAAATTGGATCAATTGTTTATACTGTGATTGTATTTATTACATATTGGTTGATCTTATCAATAAATCTTTCCAAGTGCAGGTAATATTAGACTATTTCCTCTTTTGAGGAAAACCCTTTCAAAGGGTTAATTTGTCATCTTAGAAAACATTTATGTCAATGATAAGCAATGGAATGAATCCATGACATTATATTGGGCATTGACTAAATGTCTTTCTAAAATGGTCAAATTTGGCAGCAACATGATGTCATTATACAAAGACTTTTGGATACCAGTTACTTTTGATTGAATGTTTGCCAAATTGGCAAATATAAGAAGAAAAACCAGTGAAATGTAGACAGTCTTTCATACCTTGGTCAAGACTGCTTTTCCCAAAAGATTTCCTTGGCACAAATTTCATTCTGTTTCAGTTTTAAAGAGGATCATCAATCAATCCATATTCATTTTGGATTAGGAAAATTTGGCTTGAAGTAACAAACAATATCAATAACCAAAAATGTTGTGAAAATAATGGAAGACATAATATATTCATATAAGTTGATCATAGGTTTTCTTTCAATATGATTGAAAAAATTCTATAAGTAGATTGATAATAGACTTATATATGTATAATATGTGTGTATGAGATGTGATCAAAAAATGTCTTGTCTGAATCTTCATTTATTTATGAATTACACAGCCCATATATCATAATGTAAATTTTAAAACATTTAAACATTCTCTTTCAATACTTTTTGATCACATCTCATACTTATTATTTGGTTCTATTTTCATCTATGTTTCAGGTAATTTCATCATGCCATCATCTCAGAAGATTTTTTTGCACCCAAAAATATTTTAGGTGATTTGGGCACTTTTAGAAGGTGTTATATACTTTCATCCACTAATAGCATTAATAACAATAGACCACCTACCTTTACAGGAACATCCCATAATCCTCTTACACTGTGGTAATAAAAATCTTTTACTTATAACACATATTTGTCATTTCTTTATCTTAATCTGAGTCTGGTACTGTAGCACATCATATAAAAGATGGAATCACCATTTTTTTTCTTTTTTGACAAAGAGCAAAGTGTAAAACCTAAATAAACATTAATCAGAAGGTGCAAAGTTTTGTAAATACATTCATAACTTTTAAGTCAAGCTGTAAGAATTTTCCCCTGGTCACCAATAAAATGTACACAATGATTCTAATGGAATATTCTGCCTTTTCTGGACACTTTATATTGATTACTATCTTTGTTTGGTCTTATTGGGAGTAATACTTGTTTGAATCAATTGTTTGGCTCTCTGAAAAGAGTTGATAATAAAGGACTCCTTTCTCATCCCACCATATATACATCTTTGGTTGATATTTGAGGTTATTCTGATGGTGTTTATTTTGTTTACCATATGATTTCTTTCAACTTCCCTCCAGAAGGCACAAGTCATTTAAAGTCAAGTTTCAAGGGGTTGTTCCCCTAAGCTATGTCTATCTCATTTCACATGACTAAGAGTAATCCAAATACCAGTAGAATTGATTAATATCTTTAATTATTTTTTTGAGCATAGGTTATTAAAGAATGCACCTCTGTTGAAGGTCTTCATTCATGTGAATTATAAACTGATCATATCATTAATGAAATGACATAATAAACTCCTGATAATAGAGATGCTTCGCTGAGGAGAATGCTGACTGAGCTGGAAAATTTTTGTACTGAGGAGGCTCCTCTTCTCCCATTCTAAACAAATACAGCCTTTGATCTCCAAAATGTTTTAAAAGTGTGTTTCGTTTCCAACTGTTACATGGAAACAATATGAAGTAGTTGTCAATTTTCTACCAGCATCAATTGTTGCTGTTAAAGACTTGATAAAAGTTGAAACCCTAAATCCTGAATTGTAAATTGTGAAGACCAATTCCACTTTATAGAATTCATTAACTATTATTTGAAAATAAGATTTATTAATAGTTATCATTTTGCCAGAAAAAATATTCTAATCTAAAACTTAAAATAAAACGCACTATTCTGATTTAATTTATTATTTATGTTAAAAAAAAGAAATATTTGTATTTCGAGGCTAATTGTAAAAGACTTCAACTATCATAATAGGAAGTGAAATGAAATGCATTTTCCTGATTTTATTGATAAAAGTAATTCACACACACACACACACACACACACACACACACACACACAAACACATACACACACATACACACACACACACACACACACACACACACACACACACACACACACACAAACAAAAAATATAAGTTTGAATAATATAGACACAATCAATGGCAATGGTAACTGCAAGTTTTGTACCAATACAAACATCAGACCAATTTCTGTATATGCTCTATCACCAATATTGAGTATACTTTGTTTATAGATATAGCAAACCTTATATCTATATAATGAATTGTATATAATAAGAATGAAATGACAGAAACATAAAGATTGGTAAACATCTTTTTATAATTTACCCATCACAAAAGGCTTTGGTTTTTGACAATTTTCAAAGGTTCTTTATTTTGTGAGTTTACATTTCAAGACTGAAAGGTCAATGAATACCAAGTGGTTGTCTTCTCATATGAATGAAACTTGAACTTGATCCTAATCAGAGAACCATCCAACTCAATGTTGTTTAAAAATAATTTCAAATATGGAAACAATTTTTTTTAAAGTTTTCATAAAGCAGAAAAATTAATGTAATGAATTTTTAACATTCCAATATTTTTAATATGCAAGTTAATTAATGAAAATGTAAGTGTTTGAGGGTTGAAATATAGTATAATTTATAATGGTTTAATTTGTTGTTGAGTTCATTTAGGGAAGGGTATTGAGACAAAATATCCATCTAACTTCATAGTTTTTTAGAAATAGTGAAATGTGTGATCATTTTTTTCAATTTTCTCAATATGTGTGTATGTATGTATGTATATATATATATACATATATATATATATATATATATATATATGATTAAAGAAAATAAAATTTTTAGCTAATTTTTCAGTTAACTACTTTTCTTGTTTACATACAAGAGAATGCATGCCTGGGTCTAATTAAAGTAAATACTGTCCAAACATCTGGCATCTGGCAGCTGTTTACATTCACTGGATCCAAACATGCATTCTCTTGTACATAAACAAGATGCATTGAGAAAAAGATGTTTTTTGTTATTTTTTTTAAAGAAAGAAAATCTCCCTTACTTACAGTCTTTAATCAAACTTGGATTAATGATGACCTGCTGCTTCAATACCCACACACAAAGAAACACAGATGTAAGTGAAGGTAGCAAGTCAACAAGTCTGAAACCTGAGGATGAAAAATGCATTTTTTTATTTCTTAAAATATCTCCTTCCTTGTCAATGCACTTAACCCAACACATCATTTACATAGACTGAAATTATACTTATTTACCAACCCCTCCGCTCGGGCAGGATATGACACAAGGTCAATTTTTTAAGCGGAGTTTAACAGGTTTGAATTCAGAGTTTTCCTTCTCCTAGACTAGTTGCCTCACCAAGGCTGAAGAACCCAGCTGCCCGACTATTTACCCATAGCTGGAGGGAGAATAATTGGATTCATACCTTTCCCAAGGGTATTAGTGTTATGTGAAATGCAATCGGTCTCGTCCAGGATTTGAACTCATTTCATCGTGTCCATTTCCTATGACGATAACCATTACACCACAGGCACCTCCTTAGACTGAAATTATAGAGTGAAAATCCTAAAATTCAGATCAAAACCCAGCTGTCCTTATTATTCCATTTTTATCCATATATTCATTTATATTTATATACATTTATATTTTGTTTTATTCATTTATATATATTAACATCTAACTTCATTATACCTTTCATATTACTTCAAAATATGTACAATTTGTACATATTTTGATTCAATATGAAAGGAATAATGAAGTTAGATGTTAAAACTTCAAAAGTTAAAATGAAATCTAATTTTCACCCTTCATACAATTTTGATTTTCAAGCTTCTTTTGAATTGAAATTTTGATAAAGAACTTGATTCTGAAAATTTAGGCATGTCTTTGAAAAAGGTTGCAAAGCTGAAATATTTTCCTTTGAAAATTGATAGCATTAGATAGAAATACTTGAAACCATATATAACTTTGAATGAATAGACTTAAGAATACTTAAAGAATACTTACATGAAGCTAGAATTGTCTACAAATGGTTATTATTAGTCACTTGAAACCATATAACCGAGAACATTATTTGTATCAGATATCAATTCTTGAAACCATACAACTGCGTGCAAACAAGTGTTTATTATTATCGAATAGGAATAGTTTTTCAAAATCATAATTATCTATAGATTATTAATATCAGATTAGAAAAGTTGAAACGAAATAACTGTGTGCAAAAGAATAATTTTTTGCAGCTAGTTATTTGAGATGATATAATTGCTAGAAATACTAGTTCAAATTATTTATATGAGATTCAAGTACTTGAAACAATATTATCATAAGTATTTGAGTCAACAAATGGTAACTAATTTATATAACTTAAAGTTAACCTGTCAACCAACCAAAAACTGTATCAAACAACTTCAATAGCAATGACATTTTTAAGTATAGAAATATACATTAGACGTTCATTGTTCATGTTTCATTCACAGTTCATCCATTTGCAGAGCAAAAATTAAATAATTTCATTCATCCTGAAGTTAACCCAGTCGGCTGAGATTGCAGAATATACCCACTGCAAATAAAATACCCACCAACAAGTGACTTGATATGACACTAAATTATCTGATGGGTAGGGTACAGTCCTGAAATTTTGGTGAATGTGGAGTACCTCTTGATTGCCATTACTCCGAGGTCCACTTTGGCTCGGAGTGGTTGTACTTGTTAAGGTCCAATCTATGGGTAAAATAGAACAGTTCAATCGTTTACAAGAGATTATCATTAATATCAAAATGAATTATTAGTACTAATTAACAATACTTGAAACCATTCAAATCATTAGTGTTGGAGTACAATGACTGGAACCATTAATTGTTGGTTAGCAAATAATCTCTAGCTTCTTTAAAAACAATGTTGCTTACAAATCATATATATAATATGTACAACTATAAACAGATCTGGCATTAAATAATCCACAAGGGTTGATATGCAATACAATGCAACCAAACCAAATCAACATGAAATAAATCTTTTCACTGCCTAAGAACTGCTACTATAGACAGAGCAAATCTACATCATGAAATTTAATTTTAGTTTGGAAAATTTTCTTAAATTGGCATTTTTTGTGGAGTTAAAAAAAATTAGCTCAGAAACACATTTAGATTCATTATGAAGACTCTCTTATCAAAATTCCTTGGACAATAATTTAGCACATTGCAATTCAAATGATACAGACTTTGCCATAATCAAATTCACCTTTAACACCTATTGAATGCATATCCTGAAGAAACAGACATTTATCTTTGCAATATGGGATGTGATCTTTATTGAATCATCACAATATTGATTTTTTTTTCAATATAAGTAAGTTGAGGCAAAATTTGTCACAAGGCGGTTTTGACCAATATCTTTATTTCACTTAAATTGATGGATCTGTTAGAAGTTCTAAGTATCAATTTAAAACACATTTATATATATATATATATATATAGTAAATCTGATCAATCTTTTTCTGATAGATTAGTCTTGTCAATACAGAATATAGCTATTATAGATAAAATTGTCATACATTTATAGATATAAAAGATAGGGAGGTGCTTTTGATATAAAGGCTATCTTTGTAGGAAATGGACACAGTGACCTATGTTCAAAACCTGGAAAAGGCTGTTTGCATTTCACATAGCATTAATACCCTTAGAAAAGGTATGAATTCCATAATTCTCCCTCCAGCTATGAGTAAGGCAGTAGGGTAGATTGGGCTTTTCAAACTTGATTTGGCAACCAGTCTAGGAGAAGGAAAACTCTGAATTCAAACCTGTTTAACTCCATTTATAAATCGATTTTGTGTTGCATCCTGCTTATGTAGAGGGGTTGGTTTAGCATATATATATATATTAATATTAAATGAGCTTATTTAAGTCTCTTGTTTAGGCAAATAAGCTCAGAAAAGAAATCAGAAAATTGTGTTGCAAAAATCATTAAACTGAATCTATACTGACTGGTGTCAAAAGCAGCATCTAAAAATTCTGATTGGAGCTCAAGGAAGTAGGAAGTACTCCATTGTTACTATTACTCCCAGGTCCCTTTTTGTCTGGAGGAGTAGTAATAGTACCCATTAGGATCCCCCCTGTCAGCAGGGACAGTAGAATACACCAACTGCATCTCTGCAGAGGGGTAAGATAACCCCCCCATGCATGTCCTAGATATGACACAAAATTATCTGATGGTGAGACTCCAGTCCAGGAACTTTGGGGAATATGGAGTACCTCTTCATTAACATTGCTCCCAGCTCACTCTGACCCGGGGTGGCAGCACCTGATAGGGTCCTATCTATGAGTCAAATAGAACTGGTTGATATTTAGACTGTGCGCAAACAAATGACAAATGTTAAATTGAATTGTTAGAAATAGAACTATTTGACCATTTAAGTGGGTGTAAAGAAATGACTCATGTCAAATTGAATTGTTAGCGATACATAGTAAAACTGGAAGCCATTTAACTGTATGCAAACAAAAGAAAAATGTTGAATAGAATTATTTATAGGAGATAGCAATACTTAAAACTCTTTAACTGTGTGCCTAAACCATTTACCTGTACGTTAAATAGAATAATTGGTATTACACAGCAATACTTGGAGCCAAATGAATGAATAGTGCTGATCAGAATAATTAGTGTTAAATAGCAATACTTGAAACCACTACACTGTGTGCAAACAAATCATTAATATTAGAGAGAAATATCTTTGTTAGATTGCAATAACTGAAACCATTTAATGATGTAAAAAACAATGGCAATACTTGTGTGCAAACAAATTAGTTTTAACTCATTTAAAAATAAAATTACCTTCAAACTATTTACTCACAACTGATATATGTAAGTGGGTGCAAACAAATGAATGATGTTAGATTAAATTTTTGTGTTACATAGCAATACTTGAAATCATTTACATAACTGTGTTCAAACAGACAATTAATTGTTAATAGAATTATTTGAGTGAGAAATACTTGAAACCATTTAACTGTGTGCAAAAGAATGAGCTCATCCGAGTTTAAAAAATGTTATCTACAAAATGTGTCCATAAATCATATGTATCTAAAATATATGTATAAAGAGGATTTAGCATTAAATAACTTTCATGGGTTGATATGCCATAAATCTAAACCAAACTAAACCAAATGTCAGGATCCTCATCTTTGAAGATCATTAGTATTGGATATAAATATATAAAACCACGTAACTGTGAGTTAGCAAATGAATATCATACAATAGAATTATTAATGTCAGATTTGAATACTTGAAACTATATAACTGTATGAAAATTATTTGTATAAGATAGGAATATTGATATCATATGATAGTGTACAAACAAATGATTCTAGACAAAGAGACTCCACTCCTGGAACTTTGTGGAATATTGAGTACCCTTTCATTGCCATAACTCCTAAGTCCACAGTGACCAAGGGAGGTATTATCTGTTAGGATACCATCTGTAGGTTAAATAGAGTTAGCGCCCTGAGTGAGACACTAAACTGCATCTGATGGTGAGGCTCTAGCACTAAAATGTGGAGTATCCTTTTACTGCAATTACTATCAGGTTCACTGTGACTTGGTGCTCCATCAATGGGTCAAATAGAACTGTTTAATCCTTTAACTGTGCAAACAAATTCCTGAACTTAAATTGAATTAGTAGTATTAATTAGCAATACTTGAAACCTTTTAACTGGGCAAATAAAACTATCAGTGTTAAGTAGCAATACTTAAAACCATTTGTGTGTAACCTATGACCTATTCATTTACACATTACATATGATTAATATATATATATATATATATATATATAGGATTTGGCATTGAATAACCCCAAAAGGTTGATACGCTATAAAACCCAAACAACCAAACTAATGAATAGTTATGATTGTAATCAAATATTTACAAATTAATCAAATATCAGCATTAAATAGCCCATAAGGAGCTGATATACCATTAAATAAACCAAACCATCAAAAATTCTAATCATTGTAATTGAACCTTGACAATACACATTGTTTGGGAAAAACATCAATATTTCACACAAGAAAAATCCACAAATAATCTTTGACACCATTAACCAACTGTCACTGAACAGCATGAGTAAAAACTTTTCTGTTTTTTTTTTCTCTTTTCAGTGTTATTAGATTTTTTCCCATTGATACTGCAGTGACATAAATTTATTTTGGTCAGTACCTATTTCACTCTTGACTTATGGTAAACTCATAATGAAAATGCAAGTTTTTGTCAGGTCACTGAAGTTAAGAAGCAATGAGCCTGTCCAGTTTTGAGATGGATGACCACCTAGTAACAACTGGGACTGTATGAAGCCGGTGTGTCAGAATAAACGATGTTTAATAAATAACATATTTTGCACTTAAGAAATTGGGATGTTTTGTTGGGTGTTTGAGATTACCATTTTTAATTTCATATCTTGTGTTTTTTAATTCATTCTAAGATAAAAGCCCTGTCAATCATTACTTCTAATAATTTCAACAAGAATTATCCTTAATACTAATAAATCTATCATCATTCATCTTCCTAATTCCAAATTAGTTAAAACTCTGTCAATATTATTATTTATAAATTTGGCTAGTATTCTCCCTAATATATATGCATAATCATTCCCCATTTCAGATGTTTTTTATTGCAACTCACTCCATATATTGCTATTGTAGAGGTGACTATATATATACACACACACACACACACACACACACACACACACATATATATATATATATATATATATATATATATATATATATATCCTTCATCTTCCTAATTCCAGTTGCCTTTTTTTGCAACTCTGGTCATTACTTCTACAAGAGTGAGGTACAGTGTGTATCAGAAACAAGATTAAAGAATTGGCAATATAACTAACAAGGATAAGGAAGATATATAGTAATATTAGTCAAAATTATAAATAATTTAGATTGACTGAGAGTCATCAAAAAGAAGATATAACTTAAGAGTCTAAACAATAAAAACAAGTATGGCTTTGATTAATTAGTGACAAAACTCTTGAATGGACTCCTAAGATACTATTTATGTTATTGTTGTTGAATTAATATTGCAGACTCCACCAATTGTCTGTCAAACTTTTTTTCTCAGGGAGAACCCCAGATTTCTTTTTATGTAAAATTGAAAATTTCCTTTCCAACAAGCTGCAGTCATTAAAGATAAAGGTTATTACAGTTTTGATGATAACATTTAAATAAATTTAATGAAGATTTGCTTTTATATCCTTTCTGATAAAGTGTAATTACTTTCTGAACATCCTATGATTGCTTTATTTTGTCAGAAGATCAACATCCCATGATTGCTTAGTCACCTAGATCAACTCTGCCATTTCCATGTTCTCTGAGTTGCTGACTTGAACAATTTAAACCCACAGATACTGTTCAAATTACACACAGAAGCCATTGAATCTGGCTGCTAAATTGTGTTCTAGTGAATCCTCATGTGCCTCTTCAATCTTCAGATTGTCCTGTACACCTTGCTTCATAATACACAAGTGGTATTTTCTTAAGAAGCAGGTAAGGCATCACTATATGCAGCTTGCATCAGCAGGTTATTTGGTGATTTAATGGGACTTACATATGCTGCCTTTGAGGGAAAAATGTGGTCATATAAATCTCACTTCTAACTATGAGGATCCTCACAACAATTAACTATAGGTCCTTTGCTCAAACTAGATTTCAGTTCAGTATGTCAAAATTTCTTTCTGTCAAATATATCACATCTTTTCTTAATAGTGTACTTCATGGCATTTTGATCTGTTGTCTGTATCAACCAATTCTTTTGAAAAATTCATCCATTATGCGGTCTTTTGGATGCATTATAGATAATTAGGATTGACTGAGAGCCATCAAAGAGAAAATATAACTTAAGAGTCTAAAACAATAAAAAAAAGAATGGATTTGATTAATTGGTGACAAAACTATTGAATGGACTCCTAAGATAGGAGTTGTCCCCTTTTACCACATGCAGGATGTGACACAAGGTCAATTTTTCAATTTTACATGTGGCAATACCACTGGCTCATGATGTCCTATTTTGTTAATTTCCTAAAAACTGAACTGGTTATTAAATTATCAAGTATATTTCTGCACATAGATTTTCATCCACGGCACACTATAAACATGAAAACTTATCCTTTTATTTCAAACCTAGTTCCATCTCCACAAATGCTTGGCTCAAAATATGGTTCCCTAGGGGCTGAAGTGAAAATTTACCTTAGTCTTCTTCAGGCTTATGTAAATTCAAAGGCCAGTTAAGCAGCTGAAAAATAATCTCTTTTCTACTATATATCTTTATTGTGCATTACCAAATGAGGTTCAACTCTATGAAGATATTCCTGTGTTCAAGACTTGCCATTGATTTGTTTTTTGTCCCAATATTATATAATACCACAAGGCACAGTTTTAAGATGCATTTTTTTAAATGTATGTTTTGCAATCTATATTACTGATAGGTGAGAGAATGTCTCTTCATTTCACTCTGCAATCGACTTCATTTTCTTCCAAGAGTTCCCAAATATATTCTACTTGAGCTTGTATATTTGAATACAACTCTTTGAACATGTATAAAAATTATGTTGGACAATCAAGAATTAGCCACACTGTCTCCCTCTTAACATTCTACTCCTGGAACATTTCCATTATTAGAGCCATGAAGTATTAGGAAAATCTTGAGGAGGTTTTTTCTACCAGACATTGTAGAGATGCATTAAGCTAATGTAGCCAGAATAGAGTCCATAAGTATGGAACAGCATTTTAGATGACCTGTTCATATAAGTACACCTTGAAGACAGCAAACTTTTCAAGCAGGCACTGTGCAGTGAACTGGTTCAGGGAAAGAGTTTACAATGCAAGCCTAGAAAAAGGTACAAAGATTGCCTGAAGGTTACACTGAAGAAAACCAATATCAATATTGACACCTGGGAAAATCTAACTCCAGTCAGGAGTTGATGGAGGAACCTGATTGCTTCAGGTGTTAAAAACTTTAAAACCAAGTGCATTGCATATTTCCGACAAAAACCAGCTGCAAAATAAATGGAAGATGTAGAGCCTCTACCAGAATGGGGAGCAAAGTAATTGTTGATATACAATTAGCTTGTTAATGTATACCTATTAATGATGAATGTCATAAGTCACCAACAGCATCACTATAACAAAGATGCAAAATACCTGTATAACATGCAGCTGAATTATCTTTTATCTATGCCTTGTATGACAAAGCATATCAATTGATCAATGTACTGAAGCATCATTTAAATCATACCATTTAAGGAAGGACTGCCAGCAGGAGATCTTCAGTGTTGTACTTGTGGAAATATATGCAAGTCACAGACTGAAATGAAAACTCACCTTTGATGCCGTCTGTGACAAATGAATTTGAATGTGTTTTCATTTAGATGGTAGAGGTCACTGTGTTCAGACATGAACTGACATCTACAATACACACACACATATATTTATATTTATGTGTGCATATATACATGTGTATACATAGATATGTGTTGCTGTACATATAAATATATGCATAAATATATGTGTGAATATATATATGTAATAGCATAGTTCCATAAATAGGTGAACTTTAGATATAACAACTTGTCAGAATATATATATATATATATATATATATATAGAGAGAGAGAGAGAGAGAGGGTTGTGCATGGTCAAATGTTTGTGGTCATAAAGAAATGAAGTCAGTAACAGAAGTTAAAATCCAGTTTTTACTTTACTTTGTTCTAATGCAACCCAGAAAAAACATGAATCCATCTTTTCCACATTCTCTTTATTTATGAGTAAAACAGTAGGGCAAATGTGATCTCTAGCCTTGCCTGGGCAACTGGATTAGGAGAATGAACAACTCTGAATTTAAAACCTGATGAGTTTTGTTGGACAGAATCTTTGGCATATTCCTACACAATTTTTCCATTGTCAGATTATTCAAAATATTTCACTGGTTCAATTCAGACCTTCACCATTATAAACAAATCAACTGTGTTGATAGTTCAGGGATTTCACATCTTTATCTAAATTCATATGCTGAGATTGATGGAAGTTCATTATATATATACATTAAAGTTTACTATTGTTCAAATATTGCCTATAATTTTGAGAATCATCATAAACATTCCAAATTTTGTTAGGACAATTGAACTTGTTTGTTTTCTTGATGTCATTACATGTATCAGTTAGTTGGTTAGGTTCATAAGCCAGGCAAGTATTGATTTCAGCAGCATATGGTTTTCTTACTTTGCCAAAGAAAGTGTTGGGTAAATCCTTGGTGTATTAGCTGAAATCACTTGGGTATATGTGTGGCAGTATGGTTTTATTTGTATATCTAACATTACAGAAATAGGCTGATCAACTTGATAGATTTGTGTCTATTTTAAAGAAATGAGTTTTTTTCCTTCTTTCCTTAAAGAATTTACATCCCATAAAAGAATAGAATTGTTCAAGTAACACAAATGAAAGAGTTCAGTTGTCTAAACAAAATTTGTACTGTCTAAAGGTCTGTCAGAAAAGAACATGACAAATTGATAGTTTATGTTATATTTATATCTATCAATATCTATATTATCATTGTCAACAATTGTAGCCTGTGCCATCATTGGACAGTCACCAAGCACTATTTACTTTATAGCTATGTTAAAACACAGATATATATATATATATATATATATATATATATATATATATATATATATGTAACATTATGGTTATCATTGAAGAAAATAAGCTTGTCAAGATAAGTTCAAATTTTTTGAGTTTGTTTTCACTTCATTCTTTCCACATATCATCAAATAAGGTCTGAGACAATCTCTTCTCCTCCAAGCTATAAGTAATATAGTTAATTTTTGAGAACAAATCTAATTTCAAAAATCATAGGAATTGTCTCCTCATTAGTTTTTACTATTATAAAACATCTGTTTAGGCAGTTAAGTGGTTCAAATCCTCAACCACGCACTGGACTCTGCTGCATATATATATATATATATATATATATATATATATATATATATATATATATATATATATATATATATATATATTGTAATAGTTCATAACCTTTGTTTAGTATTTTAAACAGGCTTCTTAGAGTACTTGCTATTCTTAAGTGTTTATCCACCTTGATACTGAAGAGGTTCATTGCTTCTTAACTTCAATGATCTGATGGAAACTAGTGTTTTCAGTATAATTTGACCATAAGTAATAATTTATGAAATTTTTCATGGGTATATTTTAATTATTATATACTTGCACATGTACATGAATGTGAAGCTGGGTCATTTTGATTTTTCTGTTGCAATAATGCATTGCTTTTGTTTTCTGAGTTCCTTACTGTTCTTCAAGGAAGTTACATGGACCTTTTCTTTAACAGCTTAAGGCAGATGCACAAGAAAAAGTTAGGGCTACTTTTTTTTTCATCACTAGTCTCATAATGAAAGGTATTGATATTTACTAAGCTTACATTTGTCTTGTACCAGGCCATGAGTGTACCTCATCTACCAAGGATGGAATTCATAATAGAAATTATGGTCAAGTGAGACAAGTTTACTAAATACTTACAGATGAATGAAATGAGTCTTAGGATGGCCTTAAGATTTATAAGCATTTGGAAATAAAGAACTCAGATGCACAAAATGAAAAGATGAGGGAAACATGAATAAAGTAGATGAATCCAGGTTATATTTTAGAATTTATAGAAAGCAGGCTATTCATTTTTTCCAATAAATTTTCTTAGGTATGTGTTGATATTCACATCTTTCACAAGAAATATAAAATTTACCTCTTATGCTTGAAATGTTGGTTTCTTTGAGAAAATATCTGTAAGAGAAAATTGAAAGGCTAGTTGGGTAAAAGGAAACTCATTCAGATTTGGTTCCACTAAACTTCAGTTTTGTTTGTTTGCAGGGGTGTGTGTACTTATTACATGAGAAGTTCATTGGACTCAAGAACCCAGCATAAATATGACAATTATATTCTGTCACCATTTGGAAAGAAAACCTGAATTACTTTTGTCTCATGTTTTTACAAAGGCTTGCTTTTTTTTTAGTTGTATTGGCAAGAGCAGTAATTGTTCTTTAAATTTTATTGAAATATTTCCTTTTCTTACATTAGATTTTTTTTATCACTCTTCCCCACAGAAGACTTTCTAGTAAGTCAGTTTATAAAGGCTGTTAAAAATAAGAATATTTTTAGAAATAGGAGAGTAAAATACACTGCATGGTTATTTATTTAGTTGTGACACAAGGTCAGAAGTATAGGGCACCAAGTGAGAATTGAATTCACTAAGATGGTCTGCTAATCTAGCTTGTTAACATACACAGCATAACAACTTATTGTTTGATTTACAGGGTATCATTCCTTTTGTGTTTCATGCTGTCTTTACACCGCAAACATCACAGTGAAAGTTTTTTCTGCCTGATGATTGCCATGTAAAGACAGCATGAAACCAGAGGTCACAGATAGGTATTCAGGTTATCAAATGTATATAAAAACTAATATATATTTATCATTTTACAATATAATAGCTCTGTCGCAAATATTGAGCACTATTATACCATATTTGTTCTGCCACTAACTCTCCTAGTAAGATTGTGACAATCATATGATGTTGTAATATATATATATATATATATATATATATATATATATATATATATATATATATATACATATATATATATATATAGTTTTTCAGTCTTTTGACAGTGTTAAAATATACCTCAATAACAATAAAATTCTACAAAATGAAAGAATCAAAAAGAGACCGAGAAACTAAAGACTAATTATTTTTAGTTTTCTCAAAAAAAAGTTTGGCATTTGATAAGACTGGTGCATTCAGTATTCTTGATTTCATTTTGGGGATTTTTTTTCACTGATTAAGATACAAAAATGTTTTTAAAAAAGGTGATAATTTATCAAATCAACTGAACGGATTTACATTGGCTTTCACAAATCTGATTTTCTAATAGAAAAGTTGATGAGAATCTTTCGTTATCATCTTTCAATTTCAAAATTAATTTTGTTTGTGTGTTATTACTATTAATTTTTTACCCCCCCCCCCGCCAAAAAAAACTATTTAGCATGAACAAACAAACAAACAGTATTCTTTATTTTATTTGATATCAATTCAGTAAAATATTGGAAAAAAGTGAAATTTTTTTATGCCTTTTTTACTATATTGCGTTAGGGTAAGCTGGTTGGGTTTCGATCATTTGTTCGGAATTTTTATAAACATACCAAATTATATTAAAGATACATTGGCTTGAAAAATATAAAAATTCAATCTAAGGGATGATTAGTAAACTTTAATACTAATTATTAGTCAATAAATACTGTATCTCTGTCTCAAACTTAATTTAAACAATGAATGAACCAAGTACCAATAATGAGAAAAATATGCTTGATGGTTTGAAATTTGAAAGATCTCAGAATATTGTTTGAAAACTTAAAGTGCATGAGTTTGAAATAAACAAATGATGCTAAGTCCCTGGGGCATTATGGCTAACAAGCTGAACTGCAAAATAATAGCAAATTCCAGTCAAGTTATTACATTCATATTCAGACTTATACTCTTAGGAAAGGTATGAACCACCTATTTCCCAACAGCTATAGGTTCAATAGTAACTCTTCTGTTTTTCTATAAGGATAGCTTTGTCATTAAATAACCCAGAAAGGTTGATATGCTATGAAACAAAGAAACCAAATCAAACAAATTAATGTATAAATGTAAATTTTAAGAAATGAAAATTTCTATGATAGAAATGCTGTTTAAGTCAGTTTGATAAATAATATGAAATTTTATTTTCTGAATATTAGTTTTGATAATAAAATTTAACTCATTGGGCATTTGCAAATTCTTTGGCATATCTTGGCAATCTGTGTTGGACAAATGCCAGTCTAATTCAAGTTGACAGAACTTCTTCATGTTTTGCTATCAAGCATTATTGTTATTTTAAGTGAATGCAGCTAAATGTCAGCTCTGAAGGTGATCTTCTTCCATCTAGAGCTTTTTCATTTGATTAGTTGGCACAACACTTACATGAAAGCCAATATAAAAACATCTTTTCTATTCAAAAATAAAACTTAAATGAATTCATTATATTAACATTTTATCCATTTAAAAATGAATACAAATTTGATTTACAAGCTATTTGGTTTAATTTGGTTTTATGGCATAACAACCATTGTAGGCTATTCAATGCTTAATCCATTTTTATACATATAAACAGTTCTATTTCAAACAATTCAGTTTAGCAAAAGTACAGTTTTTTGCTTACACACAGTTAAATGTAAAAACTGTTCAGTTTAGCATAGGTATGCAGTTTGAATGTCAAAACAGTTCTAGTTCAAATAATTCAGTTTTTCCTAAATACACAGTTAGTTCTATTTGACCCATAGATAAGACCCTATCAGATGCTGTCACTCTGGGTTAGAGTGGACCTGGGAGTGATGGCAATAAAGGGATACTCTGCATTCAAAAGAACTCCAGCATTACAGGAGCCTCACCATCAGATTGTTTAGTGTCATAACAGGACATTCATTAGGGGAGTCTTACCTCTCTGCAAAGATGCAATTGGTGTATTATAAGGTGAGGTATTAGGAAAGTCAGTAAAAAAATTAATCGAAAGTAAGCATGTTGCATTGTGTGGTTGACAAACACTTGTTGCTTGTGGTCACCTAGTATCATAGAACTGTTATTTTTATACCATGATGGAAAAGAAGTTGACTTATATGGATAATTATTACCTCACTTTATTTACATTTCCAACTTGGCTGTGATAAAGTATGGGTTTTAAGTCATCATTTTGGCAAGTGGAAATTTTCTACAGACTAGAAATGGTTTGAGTTGTGTTATACTTCCACAGGCAGGTCAGTCTAATCAACCAACCACAGCAGGTATCAAGTGAAAAACTAAGAAATTACCTGTTTTGTAATTTCTCACACTGTTTTTCTGTGATGTGACACTGCATTGACTAATATAAAATCTAACTAAAATCCACACATTTCCTACAGACAGGTCAACAAGTGAAACAGTGTGGGTATCAGGCAGAGGTCAAGGGCAAGCTGTGTTACCATTTTTTTTTATCTAACTCTATTCTGAGGTTATTCTATTTTTACTCGACATTGGATTGTTGATGTAACTCCTTGAACAAGAAGGCCCAAAAAGAATTATACAAAAGAAGGTAGCAAAAGATAGGAGACAAAGACGTTTTTTTTTTATTTCTCCTCTATTTCCTGGGTTCAACAACCATTCAATGGGTGAGGGAAATTTCCCTGAATACAATTGAAATGGTTGAATCACCCAGTCAAGGTGTTTTAAAAATACGTTAATTGTTTCTTGATATATGTGTATCCTCATTTGATATTTTAAAGCTTTAACAATGTTAGTTGCTTTTGGGAGTTTGTTGAAGTCCAGTGTTTTAGTTCGTAGTTTGATAGGTCCATTTTGTAGCTTTTTATATTTTGGCATACTGTTAACCAAGACATCTGCTACAAGTAAAAGATTAGCCCAATGTGGCGCCTTAGAGTGGCCACATTGACTTCACTAGCAGCCAGGAGATTTAGATATTGTAACTCTGCTGGTCACTGCTGAAAGAGAAATGATCTTCCTCCTTTTGTTGGGAGGTCCCTTTTTCTTTACGCATGCCTCGCCCCTTTTTCCTGTCAGAGGCCTCTGGGAGTTTCTGCATATTTCAATAATTTTCTTTTTTAATTCAATTCAAATTTATTTATTTATTTATTCCTTACAACATTACTCTTAACAAGCTGTAGTACAAATTAAGTATTATATTAAAACTACTTTCCAACGGCTGTAAACTCTAACTGAAACATCATAGCATCCAGGCAACCTGTCAGATAACTATGATATGTTGTTTACCTGTGCAATTTCCTGATAACACCATAGATTGTGAATTCAATTGAATATAAGCTCTAATGTATAAGATTTACCTTTTTCATATATGGTTGATTTCGTTCTGATTTCAGAGAAAAATTACATTTGCTATACACTAATGGAGTAATGACTGTTTAATGAGATATAATGGTAGTTTATAGAATATATACACATTGAAATTATTACTGAACAAATGTGGCACAACATTTTGAATAAAGGTTGTTCAAAGTTTATTTTATTGACAATCAAAATCTTGATTCTAATATAGTGCACTGTAATTTTAAAAGTTTTTATTTGAGAGTCAGCTAATACAGCTAGTATAGGTTTAACCATAAATTTTGAACAAAATATCTTATAATTAACTAATATGCCAGATCAGTTTGTATGCCTCAATTCACAATATGTATATGTGTGTGTGTGTATATATATATATATATATATATATAGAGAGAGAGAGAGAGAGAAATCAGGGTGGGCTGAAAAGTTTATATGATGACATCATATCTACTACTGATGACTTTTTGACTAAAGGCATTCATGCACAGTAACAGGGATGGAAGACGTGTGTAAAAATAAAACTCATTTGGTCACATTTCGTGAGAGTATCAAAGCCAGCCAATACATTTTGCAGATGACTCTCTCTCTCTCTCTATATATATATATATTTATATATATATATATATATACAAAAGTATATGTATATTAAACCTAAAATATTTGAATTATGAACAATTGGAATCTATTATTTGAAGTTTCATGTGAACCACACAATCAGCAAACAGAAATATCTAGATATTTTGGTGAAGCATTCATAATTTGAATATTTTAGGTTTTATACATGCTCTGCCATTATAGCATTGAGTACTTTTTATGCACATTACTTATTTGCATTTCTTTTATTATATATGTATAATTTGGCTGACCATCGTTGTAGGTGACCCAAAGGCTCCCTTTTGAATAACTATAACACTATCAACATCTGCAGAAGAGGGCACTATTCCTTTCTTTGGATTGTTCCACTTACCCTTGATATATACCTTATAATGCTGCGTGTTAAGCAAGGAGGCACCAAGTACCATTTTTTTCAGTCTTTGGTATGATTCAACTGGGAATTAAACACCGGTCTCCCTGGCTATTTGCAAAAATTCTAACCATTATGCCAATGGGCTGGTATATATATATACATATATATATTTGGAACGAGCAGCCACAGGCATAGGCCACCATGTCAATGCACACAAAATGGAATATATGTGCTATAATCAAACTGGTGACATCTCCACACTAGACGGAACCCCTCTTAAACTAGTAGACAAATTCACTTGCCTAGGATGCAGCGTCTCATCAACCGAAAAGGTCATTGACACGTGGTTAATGAAGGCATGGACAGCTATCAATAGGCTTTCGAGCATACGGAAATCAGACCTAAATGATAAAATGAAATGCAGTTTCTTCCAAGCAGCTGCCGTATCGATACTGCTGTATGGATGCACTACATGGACACAAACAAAACGGCTGGAGAAGAAGCTAGACTGCAATTACACAAGAATGCTGCGAGCAATCTTGAACAAGTCCTGGTGGCAACACCCCACAAGACACCAACTATACAGCCACCTGCCTCCTATCATGAAAACTATCCAAGTTAGACGAACCAGACATGCAGGACACTGCTGGAGAAGCAGGGACAAGCTCATAAGTGATGTACTCTTATGGACCCCCACATATGGCCGGGCAAAAGCAGGACGACCAGCACGAACATACATTCAGCAGCTATGTGAGGATATGGGATGAAGCCCTGAAGACCTGCCAGAGGCAATGAACAATAGGGAAAAGTGGCAAGAGAGGGTCAGGGGTATCCGTGCTAGTGGCACGACATGATGATGATGATGATATATATATATATATATATAATTCTACAACATAGTGCGCTACCCTATGTAAGTTTTTAGGTATTTGTTCACAGGATTTGATGATTCTTTCACTGTGTTACTAAATCACAGTGGGGTTATTTTTAATACACTCCAAAGAAAGAAATCTGAAAGAGTAAGGTCAGGTGATCCAACTGGAAACTCAATTCAGCCAATCCATCACAGGAAAATATGTTCATTCAACCAGTGTTCAGCAGTGATACTGAAAGTGACTTCCCTATTAGTTCTGCCTGGCCAAATAATAAAAAGAGGCAATTTCTCGGGAAGGAAGAAATCTAAGCCAACTGAGATTAAATGAATCTTTCATGAGCCCAGTGAATCATTGTTACCTATCAATAAATTACATAAAAATGTCTAATGATTTACTGGAAAACCTGAGCTGGGGTGGAGACTACCATATTTGAAATATAAGAAATCCCTTTTATTTTTCTGAAACATATATAATGTCATCAGCCAGTTTTGTAAATAAGGGACAGACAGCTATGCCAAAGTCACCTGTTTGACATTTGTATTTAGAACCAATTTTGAGGCTTAAGAACCGAGCTTGAAATATAAACATATATTCAGGATATGTGAAATAGCATTTCTTCCAAATGGGAATATTATGTGACCTACAACAACCAGATAATAGAGAAATTCTAGTTTGTTTTTTTTTTATGAAGGAGACACTAATTCTCATGAAGGACTAACTGGTGGTCTGTAGAAAAGCAAACAGAAAGTGGAGTAATTGTTTATTGTTCGGGAGAAAATCAACAATACAATCAGTGTTATTCATTATCTTTAGTGTTGTGAAAAGGTAAGTCATTTGAGATAAGAGTTGGAGATTTGCTTAGCATAATGGTTATTTTCATAGAAAATGAAATCAGTGACCTGAGTTCAAATTCTTAATGATTTTTTTTGTATTTTATATGTAACATAGCCAGATATGGATGTGTGAAATGTACATAGAATGTTCATAACATATATACATAGAACATAGGAATCCCAAAACATGAAAAACACTTAC
Organism: Sepioteuthis lessoniana; assembly: GCA_963585895.1. Classification (NCBI taxonomy): domain Eukaryota; kingdom Metazoa; phylum Mollusca; class Cephalopoda; order Myopsida; family Loliginidae; genus Sepioteuthis; species Sepioteuthis lessoniana. Next base: position 36,190,569 of record OY757924.1, read on the forward strand.
GACTTCTTAGTTCAGATACAAAACTTTTTATTACCTTTCAGTTAAAAGGTTTTGACATAAGGAAGAGAGATGCATAATCTTTCTATGATTACTTTTCTATCTGTCCCCATCACGTGTGGCACCCGCCACAAGGCCACTGCGAGCTAGCGAAAGACACCTTTCTTCTTCAGACCGCAAGACTCAACTACTGACTTTTTTCAAATATCCCAAAATCCTCTGCGCACGCTTCTGGTGCATGACATCATTCACCAAGTCCTATCTGGGATTTTTATTTTGACATCTCTGAATGACACATTCTCCTCGTGCGTGCGCGCACGTGAACAACTGCGCTCATGTTGCACCTAACTAACCCATGCGCTAAACGAAAGGTTCTTTAACTAAACCGAAAGGCAAGATATATGAAACAAAATCCCTCAGCCATTATATTACACATTTCATACTGATATCCTTGAGAAAGGCTTGAATCCTTTTTTTTCCCTGCAATGAGTAAACAGTAGAGCAGACTGGGTTCTTTAGCATTGGTAAAGCAACCAGTTTAGGAGAAGGAACACTCTGAATTCAAACCAGCTTAAGAATTGACCCTGTATCACATCTTGTTCATTATGGAGGGGTTGGGTTTTGGAGGTGCGTTTAGTATAACAGTTATTGTTTTAGGAAATAGAATTGGTGACCATAGTTCCTAGGTTGGATGAGACAGTTGCATTTGACTCTGTACTAATGCTCTTGGAAAATCTCTTTTCCCATCAGCTAGGGATAAATAGTAGAACACAGTTCATTAGTCTTGATAAGGCAACTAGTCTAGAAGAAGGAAAACTCTGAATTCAAATCAGCTTTACTCAGCTTAAAAACAGACATTGTGTCATATGCTGCCTGTAGCAAAGAAGTTACATACATTCATACACTGAAAGTATCACTCCTCTTAAAATTGACCTTATGTCACATCCTGCCTGTGGTGAAGGGATTATAGGAATACATACATAAGATTAGGGCAAAAAGCTAATCTTTTTTAGTATTTGTGTCTTTTCTATCTCTGTCTGGGCTTCTTCAAATTTGGATTTTCTTTGATTACCTATTTGAATACACTCTCAAACATTGAGGGCTGGGACCATCTGTCTCCTCTCAAACCCCTAGGGCTTGGACCGTCTGTCTCCTCACAAACCCCCAGGGCTTGGAACATCTGTCTCCTCTCAAACCTCCTGGGCTTCGACTATCTGTCTCCCAAGTCAGTGATATCTCAGTTTCTCTCAGAATAAATCATCAAGTCCACATATTTACATAATTACTTCAAGCCTTTTTTTGTCAGACAGATGATATTGACAAGGTTTCTTTTTCATGAATGTACATTTTTAAGAATTTGTTCATGGCCTCATTATATAACAAACAGCTAAAAAAATGTCTTCCATGCAAAGTAGAGGCATCACCTCAAAGTAACAAACAATACTTTACCAAGCTGAACATTATGAAATTCTAATATCAAATGTACATGGAGGATGCCTTTTAAGTCTTTTGCTCTCATTTTGTTGGAGTAGTTAATCAGAAAACCAATCTCTTTTAATCTAGAAGATACCTTTATGAAAAATTTGTTGTTTGTAATTTAGAATATGTGTTGCTGCATTTTTTTTTGGTAAACACGGTTCCTCTTTTGCCTTGCTGCTTTCTGTTTGATGGGCATCAGAAAAGCCAAGATTGAATTGTTAATGGCTAAATACTGGTTGCAATATTTGACTATGGCAGGTAAGTGTAGATATGAACAAGTGCATTATTGTATAGACATTTTTACATAATAATGATTATTTTTAAAGACATTATATATCACAAGTGAATGTATTTTTCATATATAACCTGGAAAATGAAACTTTAACAAAATTGTTGCCTTTTTGTCCAATTGTATGGAAAGTAACACAGTTTTAGCAAAGAAAAATTGACTTGATTATATAGATATGAAGTTGCACTTCTGCCTTGGGTCAGGGTATCTGCACACTCTGCCATGAATCAAAGTCTTCCTCTTCAACTTTTGCCTGTGATCAGCTCTGTAATACTGATCTGTTTAAGATTAAAGTGTCACTCCTTTTTACTTTTGACTTAGGGTAGAGTATAGCCTTAGTGAAAAGTACCGCATAATGTATATATATATATATATATATATATATATATATATATATATATGATGATGAGATTATTGTTTGTCCAATGAGGGAAAAGTAAATATTTTGAAATGAAAAGGTCTACAAATAATTTCAGATTTTTTATTTGACTTTGTTTTTATTTTTCTGTAAATGTATATATGGAATAATAATAAAACAAGTGTACATATGAAATTTGAAATCCTTTGCGAACCTTTTCATAAAATATATATATATATATATATATATATATATATATATATATATATATATATATATATGCACACACTTGAAATTTACTGTTAAAAAAAGTCTTCTGGCTATGACAAGTGTAGTATATCCAATTTGCCAAGGATCAAAGTGTCACTCTCTGGCACTTCTGCCTCAGGATAGAGTATAGTTTGCAAAAAGGATTGCACAATTTATATATATATATATCTATATATATATATATATATATATATATATATATATATATATATATATACAATATATTTACAATTGATTAAAATGTATCTCTAAAAATGGTCTGAATCAGTAAAATACAGTACACAATAAATTTAATGCAGACCAATATCATAATTTAACTATAATATATAAAACAACATAAATTCACTCATGACTTTGAATAAACTTCAGTTGTTAGTAAGTTTACCTTGTTTTATTTTATAGTTGAATTATTATGTACAAACACATTCACCACCACCTCTCTCTCACACACACACACACACACACACACACACACACACACACACACACACATACACACACAAACACACATATATATACATATTTATATATACACATATATGCATATATATATATATATAACTTACAGTAGAATAGACTCAGAATCAGTGATGTTTGGTGATGGGCAGTTTATTGTCTATACAATCAACAGACTAAGCTCCTGGTCTCACAATCTCATAGTCGAAAAACTGATAGCCACCAAGGTCCATTGACTCTCTGTCTATGCTACCCTAGCTTAGATCTACGTATCCTCTATGACCAATATTGAGTTTTCTTTATATATATAGCAAACTACATTATATGAGGTGTATTTACAGAGAAGGATTATTTTATGCATTAAAAGTAATTTACTTAGATTAAAAAAATAAATATAGAACAAAATTTTTGGTACGTGAATAATTTTTTCCAGCTCAGTGGAAAGAATTGAGGAATAACAAAAAGATAATCAATATTCATTTTTTTTACTCTAATTATATTTTGATAAATTTTCAAATAGTTTGAATAACATACTGATAAAATTTTGTTTATATTCCTCCATACATTTATAGTCAATTACCATCATGAGGGTTTTAAAGACACAATAGCCAATATTAGTAACTTGGTTGGAATCTTTATGGCAGACATAAATGATTAATTTAGAATAATAAAATTATTATGCCAAAACATCTAGAAAAAAACTATAAAACTTCTTTGACTGCTTATAGGGGAACATTTGGGAGTAAGAGATTTAAATTACAGATTTGATTAAACTGTAGTCTAAATATATTAGGGCAGGAAAACAACAAAATTAAAAAGAAATGTAAGGATTTGAATATAGTAAATAGTGGAATAACATACTTTAATGTTCTAATACAAAATAAGAAATTATTCATAGAATTAGAAAAAAAAAACACTAAAAAAATGATAATAATTTTTTTGAAGATCACAGTTACCAAAAAATGATTTAATTCCAAAAAAATTACAAATGTGAAAGTGCATACTAAGAATACTTAAAAACTTATAAAAATTAATTTATCACAATTAACATTGATTTGTAAAAACTGTTTGGATAGTGAACTATTGGGAACATTAATTTTATTTTATCTTTGATAATTGTTGTTTAAAAAAAAATTTGGAATGTCTAGTTTTTTTTGTGTTGTTTCTGTTTTAGAGAAAATCTTTTGTCCATGGGGACAAATATAATCAATATATGAGTCTGAAAAGTTTCAGTTAAATGGTACTGGGTAAAGATAAGTAGACATAGATTTTTGTAAATGCCCTTGAACTTTTATCAAAGGAGTATATCTTTTTTTGCCCAATAAAATTGTATATCTCCATTTATGCTCTTGGTATTCTCCAGGTGTTGGGCTTTAGTGTCAGTAGTAGGGATATTACCCTATAATATTACCTAATGACACAATATTTTCCCCTGCATGACTTGGAAAAAAGAAACCATTAATTTAAATAACTGGATCTAGTTTTTTAATTCAGCTAATAAATAAAAATGTTTTGTACCTTATATGATATAAGTCAATTTACTGCTAAAAAAAACAAAGTTGAACATCCTCTAAAAGTGCTAATTTCATATTTTTTACCAGGGATTATATATATATCATCATCATAATCATCAATTTGCACTAGCAGCATGGATTTTCCTGACTCTTACCGTCCATCCCTATCATCCATTGCTTCTTGAGTAATATATATATATATATATATATATATATGTGTGTGTGTATATATAGTTTTAAGATCTATACATTTCTTAGATTAAACGAGGTAATTTCTTATGCTGTTAATTATATTTTTGATAAATCAAGAAAAAATATTGAAGAGAATGAGTAAGAAGGCATTTTCATAAGCCACTCCCCTATAATTTGACAGGAAACATTTCAAGAAGCTCAATCATTACTAAAATGAGCTATATTTTCCCTGTTACTCCTTAAAAGCTGAATATTCTGGCTTCATAGAACTAGACTACATTTTTTAAATTAATGGTATAATTTTTTCCCCAGTCCATGCAAATGCTTTTGCATCATATCTGTTAGTAGTTCATTTACTGTTGAATAAAAAACTAAGATGAACATTCTAATTCCATATGTTAATTCCATGATTTTTTCCATGTATAGCAAAACTGACTTTTGGATAAATGTATTCATCTGACTATTCTGCTACTAACAGGATGTGACAAAAAGTCAATGTTTTAAGCCATGAACAAGTGTGAGGAAGCTTTCCTTCTCTTGGAATGATTGCCTACTTGAGACTAAGAAACCTAGTCTGCCCTACAATTTGAAAATAGTTGGGAGAGGGAGTACAAATAGATCCGCGCCTTTCCAAATAGTATTTGCCTTAAGTGTAATGCAAACTGCCTTCTCTACTATTTGAACTTGTCTCCATGATTCTGTTTCTGTTATTTGTGACTGTTATGCTCAGCATGCCAACAATTAACTTTTTGAGTATATGGACTTGTAGGTAACTGTGCAAATGCTGGCAGCTTAGGTTCAAAGGGTTAAGTAAATATAGTTTGGTGAGATTTTAGATCCTGTAGTTTTGAAATTGTGTTTCTCCATCAGAGAACTGCAAGACCAACATTAACCCCTTACCAGATAGATAATTCTTATCAATTGTTTGACAGAGCACAGTAATTAGATAATAATTTGCTCAAGTTCTCAGTAAATGACAATCATCTTCATCAACCATCTTGATTCACTAGATGAGATTTTTTAAAGATATAAAGTAATAAGATAGAATGCAAAGATGTGGATTCAGATTTTTCTCAAAAGCTTTTGCGGTAAGTGAAGATTTGCAGCTTTAGCTAAATTCCAATTTCCTTTTCCTTGCCAATAACTATTTTGCTGCTTCTCATCTTAACTCTCAGACCAGAGTTCTTTCCATAAACCCAGCAAGTCAGTGTTAAGTATGCAGTACTACTATTTCAAAACAACTCAAAACTAGCTTTCAAATATCAAACTTATGTGTATATTAAAAGCTAAAAATTTATATTGGAAGCATCATGTTGAGAAATGGTAAAAATATTAATATCTATTAAATAAGACCATCATTTTTTTAAATAGGGAAAAAATGAAGAGAAATAATGGAGATATCAATCCACTTGTATTCTACAGGGTTACCCAAATGTTGTGTTCATAGTGAAAAATAGAATGACTTTTATATTTATCTGATACATAAAATAATATTTCTGTATAAGATAGTGTATTATTTGGAAATGATTATGGATGAGGATGTCACACAAATGTCCACCATTTGTTGCTTTGCAAATGCTATGAATTTTCAAAATAGTTGCATGACTTTTGGGTCACCATTACATTGAGAATGAAAGTTTAAAGAAAAAGGAAACTACTGTATGACGGAACAAATTCCAAGGTTGATAAGTTGACAATATTTTTGTAACTTCCTTTCAGAGTTAGTATTTGACATTTGTACAGTTTAACAATGAGGTCTGTACATGAGGACAAAGGCAAAAATACCCAGTCTTAGTGACCAGAGTCATGCAAGTGTCAGATTACTCATACCATCTTCTTTCCTGCAATGGGAAGATTCATTCTTAGGATTGAAAGTGCAGGTAACAGGTTTGCTTTGTTTTTTGGCTGAGTCCTGCCTGAAACCAAGAATACAGCTGATTTAGATTAACAAATGTTACACTTTAATTCTAACGAAAAGGTGGATAGGTTGTCTTGTAGTGGTTCACATTAAATCTTTTAATCATTTTTTATGTTATGTTTGCTGACTGATTAAATATGGGAAAAATTGAGAAAAAAGTCAGAATCATTTTGAGTCTTGTACAAATACCAAAATTAGAATTTTTTCTTGTATGTTTGATAATGAATAGAAACTGATGAAAAGTATTAATTCTTCAAGAATACTTGATTTTTTTCCACTTTGCTTTGAACTGAGAACTTGCTGCCTTTAGGTTGGAAGAATACAGATCAATTTTGTTTAGTTTTTAGTCAATGCAGCTGAAGGAGATGAGCTGATACCGCACTTTAATCTCAACCTTAAGATGGATATATTGTCTTGTGGAGAAATCAAATTTAAATACCAATCAACCTGATTCACTTTTGGCAAGTCAGTTTTCTGAAACAAAATATTTTTTTTTTAATTTTTATTGCTTAAGTGGTCATACTGTCATGACAAGGTGTTTGGCCATAAAAGAAGAGGAAAAATAGTTTAAAAATTGCATTGAAAGTGGAACCAATTCTATTTTCCTTGTCTGTTAATTCTATTAAAAATTTGCCAAAAATATGAGTTTGGAATTAAAATTAAACTGTCTGAGCTAAAAATGACTCAAGATTTCAAAACAAGTCAATATGGTTATTAGTTCTTAAGAATTAACTCTTTCATCTTTTTGTTCCCCTTATCAAATCAGTCAGCTCTATTTTTAATATTTGTTTTCTTCAGATTAACAGCTTTAACTTTTTCTGCTTCACTGGAAGGAAATAAACCTTGTTAGTACCTGCATGAACTTCTTAGACTTCACAATGTCAGTTTTATTTGGCTTTTAGCGAGAGATTTTCAGCATGGCTGTCATGAAATGGAAAAAGGAAAAAAAGCATTCTCTTTTAATTGCATGTTTCTGGTTGCCTTGTGCAATTCAAATTGGCTCTGATATAAACTGGAAGTCACATATTCTGAATCACATGTGGAATCAGTACATTAAGTACAATGAAATTTCCTTAGTTCATTAAGTAGTTTACTCACATCCTGTCCCTAAAAGTAGATTTGATACAAGGTCAAGTTTAATACAGAGCTTCTTAAAAGGGGTACAAAAAAGTTATGTAGTTCCATCAGTATTTCTCTTTTTTGGAGTGCCTGAGGCTTCAGGGATCAACTTTTATTTTTGTGCAATGGGATAGGTGCTCAAGATGATTAAGAATTTATTCCTGGTTATCTGTTACCAAGGAGTCTATCTGTAGGAACTAAGTGGGTCATTCGGTAGAGATTTTTCAGAGAGCAGGTAGCAGTTCAAAAATTTTAGACTAGTTTAAAACTAATTCTGAGAGGAAAATATTCTCAGCTTACTGAACAGAAAAATTGTGAATGTGTTAAAGTTTCATCTATGAGACAAATTGATCTGTTTAAAATAGAAATATTTGATATCTGATAATTCTATCAAAAAAAGGACTCTTAAAGACCAAGAACACAAAAAATGTAGATATGAACATACAATGAATGTGATTCCCAAACCTGTAGGCATAAAAAAAAAACAAACAGTTTGACTAGCCATCAATTGGATTTTGTATGGTTCATTACTTGAGACTCCCTGCTGGAGGAATATTGATAAAGATGGATTATTTTCATAACTTCCTATTTGAAGGAGAGTACTCATCATAATACCAACCCAGAGATGCGCATCTAATAACTGCAGGGAGTTAATATTCATTAAGCCCTACTGTAATGGGCATGATGTGACATGGGGTAAATTTCAAGAAGAGCTGATTTGAAAACAGACTGGGTACTTACCTAGTCTAAAGAAACCAGTCTGTCTTACTATTCATTCATAGATTGCGGGAAAAAGACTTGATTAAAGTCTTTATCAAGAGCATTAGTTATGTAAACAGTTTCATCCAGGATTGGATCTGAGTCCATGAAGTTCATTTCATACAAAGATAAGCATCTCACCATAATTGATATTTATCAACTTTCTGTAGAAGCAATGAGTTAGTATCTATAACATTTTCTTACTTGTTGTTGAGACCATTTATAAGTATTTGAACTTGTAAGCCTGTTATTTTTCACTGAATGCTCTTTGATAATATACTATAAGCCTAATATTTCAACAAGAGCACTATTTAACTTTATCAATTACCATTGAGAAAAAGGATTCAAATAGTAGCAATTTATAACACTTATTTTCATAGAATTTTGGGATAGCTTTAAACAAAAATGTTATTACCCGAGATACAAGTCTGAAAGTGTTTTGCATCTAATTTTTTGTGAATTTTGGGAGTTCAAATACAGTAATTTTGATGGTAAAGAAGCTAAGAGTTCTGAGGGTTAACTTAGTTCAGCACAACACCAGATAGAAAGAAATATAAAGTAGGAAGATGTATTAAAGTTCTAAGATAATGTATTCTACCTGCTTGCCTCAATAATAAACATTAAAAATTCTGGTGTTCACCTGGATCTAAATAATGACTACTGACTCCAGTAGGATGTATTAGTGCTATGTGAAATGCAATCAGTCAGGTCCAAGATTTGAACTCGTGTCGCCATGTCCATATCCAGCGACGATAACCATTACACCACGGGCACCTAAGATGATAACCAAATAAAGTTGTTTTGTATGTATAGCAGTTTCTAAGTCAGTGTATTTCATTACATCTATAAAACAATATTACCCTTTTCAAGAAAATGTCTGTCATAATTTCCTAAAATAACATTTTCCTATTTTGCCACTAAAATCTAGTGGGTCTTGGACCAGCTGTCCCCTGCCAAGAGAATAGGAACCTGGTATTCAAAGAAAACAGACCTAATATATCTTAAATCTTTAAATATAACGTAGGAAGATGTATTAAAGTTCTAAGATAATGTATTCTACCTGCTTGCCTCAATAATAAACATTAAAAATTCTGGTGTTCACCTGGATTTAAATAATGACTACTGACTCCAGTAGGATGTATGCAGTCACAATAGGCTGTGTTACAATATAATTTTTAAAAGAATTATAAAATTTAAAAAACAAAAAGAGAACAAACTTGAATATAAAAAGCATCATGGAAAGAAATGAATACTTTGATAGGAGAAGCCAAGAAAGAAAGTCTTTAAAGATAAAAGAGACTATACTTACATTGCAGGTGTTATAACTTGGTTCATAATTATAAAGTGATAAGAATTGATAAAGGAACAAGAGTGACTTAAGCAAAAGCTGATAAGCCAAGAGAGATAGGTTTGGCAATATCAGAAGAAGTCACATGGAATATGCATGAACAAAGAAAAGAAAAAGTGAAAACAGTGCTTTTCTCTTAATACTGAGTAGAAACACATGCACAATGAAACCATGGGGAAATTTATTTACACTGAAACTTTGCTGTCTGAAAGAATTAATGAACATTGACCATAACAAATAAGTTGGACATTGCTGTCATTTTGTATGGATCCTTTTTGGTATTAGTGGAATAATTTTTTTTTTTGTTAATATTGTTAAGTTTTATTCTCTTGGAAATTCATTGCTTTATTTTTGTCAATAAAAAAAATCTTTTCTGTGTGCCATAATTATTTGTGTATATCATTCACACATAACTTAGGACAATGGAATTCTGGGAAAAAATTATCATGTATAATACACACTTTTTAGAACTTGTAGTAGCTAAATTTAATCAAAATTTAGCATTTGCTCAATTTTTCATCTGTTTGTATAAAAATTATGAATTAATAAAGTTTTACATTGTTTTGAAGTACAAAATTTACATAGTATTTAGGATGAATGCATGGACATGTTCACACAAAAATGCAAAAAGTGTGTAGTGAAAATAAGCTCAGATTGTAAGAAACAAAATTATGAACACATACACATTCCAGTAGATATTTCTCTGTAACAGCAAAGAAAGTATTTATTTAGACTATAGATATAACTTACTTTTGGTCATCTCATCCCAATTATAGTGAGACATGAGGCTTGAAAAAAGTTAATTATATAGATATAGTGTATTATACACATCTCTAAGTTTTAGGCTGAAAAATCTTAAAAAATTATGTATCTGATGCACAAATAATTACCATATATGCAGATTTATCACAAATAGTACTGCACAATTTTTGGTGAATATTGTCATAAATAGTAATACATGAGAATTACTGATGATAGTACATCTGGTTATCACGTAGCTGTGCCCCTTTTGTTGCTGGTAATCTCTTCTTTGAGAATTGATTAATGAACCATCTTTGATTTGTCCTTCACATGGCTGTTATGAACTCACACATTCTAAATTGAATTCATTTCAACAAGTATTTTTTTCTCCAATTGGAAACTAATGCAAATAAGAGATTCAATTTAAATGAAAAAGTATACTATATATCTAAAGATGAAGGAGTTGTTTGAGGAGAGAATAAATACAGAGAATCCAAATATTGGAAAGCTTGTTGGTAGGGAAGATATTTTGTTAAGTTCCTACACCCGATAGACCAGTATTAACATTAGTATATCCATGATATACCAACACAGAATAAAACTAAATGAAAGACAAAATAAACTCAATTGCACATACAAGAACATTTAATCTATACAATAAACATACCAGTGGTATTAAAAGAAAGATGTGCACAAATGAGTCTAAATAGCTAGAATTATACACACATTGTTTCATGAACAAAAAGTAAGTGGAAGAGTAGAAAAATGAAAAAGGGCTTACTTGATGAGTGTTGGTAATATAGCCATGTGGTCTTACTGTTCCCTGGCAGAGGCAGAGACAATGTCTCTACCTTTCGAAGAACAAATAGTTGTCAATAATGGATTTCTACACTATCATAGGACAACCAATGAGGCTCCCTAATGGATATGCCAATTCTGTCAGAGATATAAGCATGTATCTCTACATAAACCTGAGTTGACAATTAATAAAAAGATTGAAGAGTAAGAAAAATAAAGAAGAAAGGAGGAAAAATGAAAAGTACTAAAGAGAAAAAAATTTAATGAATTATATAGGTTAATTTGTGTGAGAAGGAAAGTATGAAATGAAGAAATTAAAACAAGAACACAATGAACAGAATAAACATGTGTATATTTCCTTAACCCCTCTAATAGGCAGGATATGACACAAAGTCAATTTTTTAAACTAGGTATTTGGATTCAAAGTTTTGCTTCTCTTAGACTGTTTGCTGAAACCAGATTAAACAGTCCAGCTTTTCCTAGTTAGTTGGTTGTTTGAGTTTTATGGCATATCACCCTTTGTAGGTTATTTAACACCAAATCCATTTTTATGCAGATAGTTCTATTTCAAACAATTCAGTTTAGCATGAGTACACAGCTTAATTGTCAAAAACATTTCTATTTCAAGCTATTCAGTTTATTCAAAGAATTCTAACTCAGCTAATTCAGTTTAGTATAAGCACAGATTTTGTTTACACATAGTTGAATGTCAAAACAGTTCTATATCAAACAATCCAATTCAGTGTAAGTAGAGTTTCAATGTCAAAAACAGTTCCATTTCAAAGAATTCACTTTAGCATAAGCATGCAGTTTAAATATAAGTACAGTTTATTTGTGAAAACCATTTCTATTTCAAGCTATCCAGTTTAGTCTAACAGTTCTAATTCAAACAATTCAGTTTAGCATAAGTATGCAGTTAGTTGTATTCAACCCATAGATAGGACCCTATCAGGTGCTACCATTCCGGGCCAGAGTGGACCTGGGAGTAATGAAAGTGAAGGGGTACTCCACATTCACTAAAGCTCCAGCATCACTGGAACCTCAGTATCAGATTGTTTAGTATCATATCCAGGACACTCATTGGGGGTTCCTACCCCTCTGCAGAGGTGCAGTCTGTGTATTCTACAGTTCCAGCCAACTGGGCAATCAGCTTGTCCTACTTTTTATCTATACCTGGAGAGAAAAGAGAGGGAGTCATATCTTTTCCAAGTGAAATACAGTTTTGTCAAGAATTTGAACTCAAGTTGCTGAGTTTATTTCCTAAGATGATCATATTTACCAACCCCTCCGCTCGGGCAGGATATGACACAAGGTCAATTTTTAAGCGGACTTTAACAGGTTTGAATTCAGAGTTTTCCTTCTCCTAGACTAGTTGCCTCACCAAGGCTGAAGAACCCAGTCTGCCCTACTATTTACCCATAGCTGGAGGGAGAATATTTGGATTCATACCTTTCCCAAGGGTATTAGTGCTATGTGAAATGCAATCAGTCAGGTCCAAGATTTGAACTCGTGTCGCCATGTCCATATCCAGCGACGATAACCATTACACCACGGGCACCTAAGATGATAACCAAATAAAGTTGTTTTGTATGTACAGCAGTTTCTAAGTCAGTGTATTTCATTACATCTATAAAACAATATTACCCTTTTCAAGAAAATGTCTGTCATAATTTCCTAAAATAACATTTTCCTATTTTGCCACTAAAATCTAGTGGGTCTTGGACCAGCTGTCCCCTGCCAAGAGAATAGGAACCTGGTATTCAAAGAAAACAGACCTAATATATCTTACTGCTATTTAAATAACTTAAAATATCAATTCAGAATTTCCCAAACGAAAATAAGATTTAATTCTCAAAGGAATTCTGGTCTGACAAACAAGTAAGCCAAAAAAAAAATCCATTAGAAACGTTTATGTTCACTGTAAACATACAAGCTTAATACATAAATTTACACATATTTATAAATCACTTCATTATTTCCAGAAAGATATGATTTCTTGAAAAAAGATGTCTGAGCAACATCTATCTCTGGTATTTTGTTTCTGGTTGCATGTTTTTATCATTTTTATAACTAATTCATAATAAGTTTAATTGTGAATTAATACTAGTACAGTCTGATCACAGCTGGAGATTGAACCTGTTACTACCACTTTATTAACTGAGGTCATAAACCACAAACATCCCACAAAACAGCAGCCGTATGGCCATGTCGCTCCCACTACACTAACAATTTAATTAAGATGAACAAGATATACTGGGTACTAAGAATGAGCTCAGAAGCTGCAGTCTCCTATAGACTCCTACACATGGACACACCAGTGTTTGATGTCCAGGAAAAACTTACATTCATCAGCTTTGAGCAGACACTAGATGCCGTCTAGAGGACTTATCAAGAGTGATGGTTGATAAGTGTTGATGGCAAAAGAGATCAAAAGGAATTCATGCTTTTGGGAAGCCTTGATAAGTAACTTTAGTAAAGTTGGCGACCTTAGTCGAGGGTGACCAGAAGGCTCCCTTTTCAATAGCTGCTGTACTAATTGCTCCACTTTACCCTTGATCTTTACCTTATAATGCTGAGTATTAAGTCAGGCGGCATCAAGTACCATTTTTAAAGTCTTTGGTATGACCCGCACTGGGATTGAAACCTGGTCTCCTGGACCTTTATCGAACACTCTACTCATCAGGCTAAGGTACTGTTATCACAGTTACCCAGAAGATTCCTCAGCAACAATATTAAGGTACATTTTGTTACAGTCACTTTGTTACACTAATTTGCTGCATCTTTAATACTAGAGAAATACCTCTGAGGTCCAAGAGGGTCAGAGTGGCAAAATTGTCAAAACTTTAAGTAGGAAAGCTATAGCTTTGCCAGGTGGTCTTTACCAACACTTATCTCATAGGACATTTAGATAATGGCTTTTGAAGCCTTGAGTCTTTACTAATTAGTGACTCTCATATGGTAAATATCTCTGCTTGGCAAACTGATTAGATGATCTGAATAGAGCATGTGCAATTATTCAATCATCTTATTCTCTAGTGTTGTTTGAAGTCATTATTTTAGCTTCAACCCATAAATGTTGGTATGCTTGCTTTTTCATTAACACATGATCAACCTTACCTTAATACATGATTATAATGTTTGCCCGATTAGAATTGTTCTTCAACTCCAAGGTCATTATAGACCTTCCCTACTGTACTGTCCACCCTATTGATGGAGTGTAGAATAAGCTGGCTGTAACCCCCGCAAAAAAGGCATTTTCATTTGATGGTGAAGCTCCAGTTCTAGAGATCTTGGAAGTGTGGAGTACCGTTTCATTGTGATTACTCCCAGGTCCACTTTGACCTGGAATAGTAGTAGTTGTTAGGGTCTGATAGATCTATTTAAAAGTTATTTTTATTCAATTGGACCATGTGCCAAAAAGCACTCTTGAAACGAAAACACAAAAATATAATACCTGCTATACTTTTGAGTAATTGTAAAGAAACCCATAACCCTTCCAGTTGAAGAGAATGGCTAAAAATTTAGCAGCACAAAAAATAACATCCATTAAAGAATAGAAGAAATCCCTTTATAAGGTCAACAGATATCTAGCACAACACTCAGCCCCTGAAGTCTTAGCTGATGACTGTTTAGGAAAAGGACACTGATATAAAAATTACTGTTCAAAGACCTCACTCTAACTATTTTAGCTTGCTAAGTCATGATAGCTAAGTCATGATAGCTTTTGTATGGCTGGGAAGAATCATACCAAAAAAGTTTTTTATCTCAATATTTGTCAAAATTTTTCAGGCTTGAGCAAAATGATCCAAAAATTTCAGTGTAGAAGCATATTTTTTGAATTTGAATATCTTGTACATTTTCAATTTAAGTTTAAATTAGTTCTCAGTTACTTGTATGTATATAAATTGCATTGCCAAGGACAGGGACTGGATTAACAACCTCCAGGTTATGAGTAATGTTTTTAATAGATCTGTCACTCTTGTTAATTAGAATGGTTTTCCAGTGGAGAGATAAAATAACCAAGGCAGTTTCTCTCCATTGCAAACTTTTTTCTGTCGTCGAGAGAACCTTTGCAACTCAGCTTTAACTCCCACCTTCTTTCTGGATTTTTGCCATTTACTGAGAAAGTCAAGTGGATTGTGGTAAAGAGAAAAAAAGAAGATTAAGAAATCAAAGAGAGCAGAGAATGGAATAAATAAAGACTATTTTTGAATTTAAACTTCATACAGAGACAAATGTGTCTTAAAACAGGAAGTAAATCTTTAAAGAAGGAATGTATATTCATGAGTGACAGAATTACTGAATTTTCTTCTGGTTAGATTAATTGAATTAATTATATTCATGTTATAGGATAGGCTCTGTATAAGATTTTCAACAATAATTGATTTGAAAATGAATAATTTTTTGTGCCAATTTTAGGTTGCTGTAGTTGTGAGATGGTTTTGTGGTTTTGATCCAACAGAAAATATCAAGAGCCATTTGTCTTTTTCAGTCTTTATGGCATAAAGCCATTCACCACAGGTTTTAGTTTTTAAGAAATGTTAACTCTTTATGAAAATGTTCCAAATTTTAAATTGCCGATGTGTAAGATTCTTTCATAAGAAATCATTGTTTCATTCATATTAAATTAATAGGAAACAAATTCGTTTCTGAAACTAAAACTAAATTGTGTATGAAATATTCCAACTTAGACATTGATGGTATAGAAATTTCACTTTGAATTTTAAGTTTATATTTAAAGTGCATTTTGATTAAAATTGTTAGATTTTTGCAATATCATAAAATTCTTAAAATATTGTTCTAAAAAGAAACAAAATTCTCAAAACGGTAATTTTTTTAGCTTTGTCCAAGGATATATCTCATTTCACTCTAAGACAGTGTCAAAATTCAAAAATGTGAAGAAGTAAGTATATTAGTTGGTAAATAGCCACTAGCAAAGCTGATGTTCCAATAAACTTTAAAATCAAGAAATTTGTTTGTAAATTTGAATAAGCAGAAATAGAAAATATGTATTTAAAAAATCCTTAATCTCATTAAACAGATTCAAAATCTTTTGTTATCTTTAAACAAGAGATTTACAGATATGAAAGTCCTAAAAAAAGCAAGACAGCTTTTGATTCATTGTAAGATTTGTTGGCTTGTAATTCCCAAAACTGTCATAAATATAAAATGAAACCAGAACTAACATTTATTTTAGCTGTTAAATTAAGCAGAAAAATGTCTGTCATGAGAATCAAGGTTAGTGGGAGGATTTTCATTGGGCAGAAATTCTGATGTCATATAAATTATTAGAGTAAAATGAGATTTAATGTTTTGTGTGAGCCTCTTCCAACTTATATGTCAATAATATGAATACTGTTTTGTTTTACGGAGAGAGGAAAGTTGAAGTACTTCATTTAAATAAGGATACCCAGGAGTGAGAAGATTTGTGTAGCATTTAAATATGTTTAAAGGAATTTGAGTAGACCATCATTAGGGTTAATATGATCTACTTGTTTTTGTTTTTCTGGTTCATATTTTGTGTCTAAGACAATTTCCCAACTGGTTGCCTCCTCCAAGTTTCTTTTAAAGGCTCAACCTTATGAGGAATGTAATAATAACATAACTGCAATGGTAATTAATCAAATAATATTTCTGTCTGTCTGTCTTTCTTTACCTGATTCAATAATTAACATCTGCAAATTTAGGAAGTGTATGTCTTTATATAGATGTGTTATATATATATATATATATATATATATATATATATATATATATATATATATAAAATGTGTTTCATATTTCAAATAAAAATGTGTTTTATATTTCTAATGAATGTATAAATTAGTGTGATAATAGAACTGTATTATTTTTTCAACTGTTTTCTTTTGAGTATTTCATTTGAATAGAAATCAATGGTGTTCAAATTTGGTTAATTTTTGCCAAAAAAAATGTTTAAGTTTTTATGAGCTGACAAAGTGTCTTTTTTTATTCATCTAATAAAAAAATATCTAGCAGAAATGATTTTATTTGCTGGCTAAAAGATTGTATTGATATATTCATTGGTTACTAAAGATTAACTAAAATTCTTTAGCCGAGCTTCATCTGGCAACCTTAGTCAAGGGTTACACAAAGGATCACTTTTCAGTAGCAACTACACCAAGGTGAAGGGGAGGGCACTAATCCTTTCCCTGGATTGCTTCCCTTTACCCTTGATCCATACCATATAATGCAAAGTGTTAAGTAGGGAGGCATCAAGTACCATTTTTAAGTCATTGTTATGAATTGACCTGGACCATTGGCAAACACCCTACTCATTTGGCCAATGGCCCAGTATACTTCTAATATTAGTGTATAAAACAATAACAACAAATATAGTGTAAACTAATGGGTGATAGGAGTATTAAATGGCTTTATAACTGTTACTTGGATTTTGTTGATAAGTTGCTATAGAAGCTGGTACATAGAATTAGGCAATTACTAAAACAGAAAGGACGTGAGTTCAAATCTTACCTAGAATTTTTTTTTCTTTTTTATTTCCAAAGAGTACTGTTTTTCGATGTTGAGTAAAGGACAACATAATTGAACTCCAGTAAAACAATAAAAAGATGAAATGCCATGAGGATCAGTAAGATAAAGAACAATACTTGGCAAGATTGTTAATGGTAAGGTTTTATGTCAGGACTGCAATAGTAATTTATCAAACAATTTTTTTTTAACTACATTTATTTTGCAGCAAAAGTTGTCAAGGATTATTTTTTTCACAGATGAAACAAATTAATCACATTTAGTCAACTACAAATAATAAAAAACTTAATACAAAGTGGTAAATATGATCAACTTAGAAGTACACAAACAACTAAGCTTTCATCATCATCATCATCATGTCGCACCACCAGCGCGGATCTCACTGAGACTCTCCTGCTACCCTTCTCTATCATTCATCGCTCCCTGTAGGTCTTCAAGACTACATCTTGTATTGGAACAGAGCTGTTGCATATAGGTTCTAACTGATCGTCCTGCCTTTGCTCGTTCATGTGAAGGGGTCCACAGGAGTATGTCATGAGTTCGTCATTACTTCTCCAGCAGTGTCCCACATGTCTGGTTCATCTAATTTAGATAGTTTTCATGATGGGTGGTAAGTGGCCGTACTGCTACTGCTTTGTGGGGTACTGCCTCCAGGATTTGTTTAATATTGCTTGCAGCAT
The DNA here is from genome assembly GCA_963585895.1 of Sepioteuthis lessoniana. NCBI lineage: Eukaryota > Metazoa > Mollusca > Cephalopoda > Myopsida > Loliginidae > Sepioteuthis > Sepioteuthis lessoniana. The sequence continues at coordinate 36,208,994 of OY757924.1, forward strand.
TCTTCTGTAATTGTTGTCCAGCTTTTTCTCCATATGTTTAGTTAGTGTCTATATAGTGAATCCATACAGTAGTATCGATATGACCGTTGCTTGGAAAAAACCGTGTTTCATTTCATCAGTCAGGGCTGACTTCCATATAACCAATAGCTTATCGACGGCTGTCCATGCCTTTGCTTGTCATATGCTGATATCTATCTCCATTGCTGAGACACTGCTTCCAAGGTTGGTGAACTTTTCTACAAGTTTCAGAGAACTACCATTTTGCAGCTGCTCATTCCAGACTATGTAGCAGGGATTCGGCTTGGGCGGGTGTATTTGCCAGAAGCGCTATATGATCAGCATAGTCCGTGTCTGTAATTGTATGTGCAGGGTATCTTTTGCTTCTTTCCTTTGTCAGCTTAAAACTGTTGTCTTTCATTTTATCAATAGACATTCTAAGCACATAGTCTAGACAGATGATAAACAGGTATGGGGCTAATATGTCTCTTGACAGAACACCTGCTATAATGTTGAAGTAGTCTGTGTTTCCATCCGGGGAGCAAACTTTTTCTTTCGAGTTTCTATATAGCATTATTATGGCTGTGACGGTTTCTTTGGGTAGGCCTTTAGGCAAGTAGTATTTGCTCCATCTTCCCTCTGTGTATGGAGTCAAAGGCCTCGTTGCCTTAAGGTTTTTTGCATGTACACCTTCAAGAATTTGATGGATAGTCAAAATTTGTGATGTTGTGGATTGATTTCTCTCAAAGCCATTTTAGTTGTTCTTAAGTACAGGGTGACCCAAAAAAAACAGAACCCATATCTTTTTGACTGAAATTCATAAATTTAATTCTTGCCTTTTCTTTTTTTCTGGATATGAAGTAGATTCTGTTTATCAAAAGTTGGGACCATAGTATTCACCAACATGTCCAGAAATTCGAGTGTATAAAATAAGAATTATTTTGCTTTATTTTTGCAACAGTAATAAAAACGTTTATGGGTTCTTTTTTTTGGTGGGGTCACCCTGTATATTCTCAATTTTGGGCTCTATGCGGTTGCTTAGTAGAGCAATATATATCTTAGACACTATGGATGTAAGGGTTATACCGTAGTAGTTGTTGGCTAATCTGAGGTTGCCTTTCTTAGGAAAGAGAAGGATGAATCCCTTTGTCCATCTGTCTATTGTGTTTTGATTATATACGGCATTACAGTGTTAGAGCAGTATGTCATCGAATTCCCTGGTCTTCCATACTTCTGAGGGTATTTCATCAAGCCCTGCTTTCTACTTTTAATTTTTCTTAGTAGATAGTCAAGTTCTTCTTGAATTAACTGCCATAGTTTGATGTCTAATTGCTTACTAATAATTCTTGTGATTGGTTCATGTGTAACTTTTGGAGGGTTTCTGAGTAAATTCTCGAAATGTTGTTTGCATAGTAGTATTCGTTTTTCTTTGTGGGTAGCTTTTAGTTTAGCTTTTGCAGTGCTCTTCCTTCTGCTCACTTCATTTACCATTTGCCATGCTATCCTAGATAGTCTATCTTCTATGCTTTAGACATATAGAAAAATGTTATATTGAGTGACCAGAATCTGTCCAGTAAAATTAATGTAACTAAGTAAGGAAGTGTTTACCTGTTTAAAAATTATGAAGACAGATTTTTGTGCCATCTATCATTGAAGATCATAAATTTTTAATCAATTTGGAAATAAAATAATCCAGAAATGCTATTAACTCTACTACCCAGCCTTATTAGATAAGGTTTGTAAGATTAACATCATAGAAATAAACTATGTAGAGTTCCTTATATTAACACTTTGAGCTCTAGACTCCTGAGCCTAAACTTGCCCTCTGTGAAAAGGACACCGTTTTAGAGCTAGGGGAGCAGTAAGACATGGTGAGCAACAGATCTTACCAAAAAAATAAAAATTTGAACAGGAATTCTTGGAGCATAGTTTGAAACTTTTCCAGGTTTAACTCTAACATTTCCCAAAAAATTGGTGGAAATCAATGCAATTATGCCAGTCTTAGTTGCACAGATGAATGGATGTTTAGTCAATCATGATAAGATTAGCATTCTAATTTTTATAACAGCTTGTCTGAATGAGTTGGTTATAAAAAAAAGGTATAATTCATTCACCTTTGAGTTTAAGGGTTTTTCTTTGCAATAAATAGATCAATTCTTTCCATGTTTCATTTTTTGGTTTTTGTCTATATTTATGACAAGGATGTGTTCAATCTTTGTGGAACTTGTCTACAACTTGGGTATTAATGATATGATCAAAACATGAAAACATCTCTCTTAATATAACTCTTAGAAATGGATGATTTATATTCCCTGGGGTGTTACAAAAGATTAGGGTGCTATACTGTAAATGTTACTAAGGTCGGCTAGCTGAAAAAACTGAAAAAGGATTATGACAAGACAACCTGCATCATCATTAACTCTGTATTTATTATCACCTGACTGAACAGCGCCATATGTTCACTGGCATGGGGAAGTAACAAGTGTTAATAAAGTCAGTCACAAGAGGATAATTCATTGGAGTTGATCGATGTATCTGAAGGAGAGTGATAAAGTTTGTGAACTTACTATGTGGATCTTTAGAAACTAGCTGATTTGAATACTTCAACTGCAGTGTTTATTTTAGAGATGTTATCAGATGTTCACCTTCCCTATAACTGACAAACATGTATATCCTCTTTTTCTTTCAGATCTCAGTGGTAATTAGTATGTTTTTTCCTAGATGCTCACTTATCACTCTCTGCAAAATGATACTCCTTAGTTTTAACTTGAAATATTTCAGAAGCAAATATGCAAAATATTCCCAATCAATTATATCCTCAAATGACTTATCAAAATCTGATTAATAAGTTATCTTGGACAAAAAAAAAAATGATACTTTAGAGCTGCGTTTATTTTTATCAATTTCTTTTCAAATAAAATAAAAAGGAGAACAGCCAACTGGGCTGGGACAGTAGAAAATGTTGACTGCATCTTTGCTGAGGTATAGTAAAAATAAAGTTGGCGACTGTAGTTTGAGGGCAACCAGAAGGCTCCCTTTTCAATAGCTACTAAACCAAGGTGTAGGGAAGGGCACTACTCCTTTCCTTGGATTGCTCCACTTTACCCTTGATACGTACCTTATATTGCTGAGTGTTAAGCAAGGAGGTATCAAGTACCATTTTTAAAGTTTTTGGTATGACGCGACCTGGGATTGAACCCTGATCTCCTGGACCATTGGTGAACACTCAACCCACTAGGCTAATGAGCCGGTATATTTGACCAATAAATTGTACTGCAACAAGTCTTATAACTCTGCATGGGATCTAGTCAGTGTTTATTCTAAGATTTTAGTTCTTGCTTATGCGATGATCTGATAATTCTCTTTTGGTTACTTGATTGGGTTTTCTAGCACTCTTAACACTCAGCAATATAAGGTATGTATCAAGAGTAAAGTGGAGCAATCCTGGAAAAGGAGTAGCGCCCTCCCCTACACTTCGGTGTTGAAGCTATTGAAAAGGTAGCCTTCTGGTCGCTCTCGACTATGGTTCCTAACTATATCAGTTTAAAATTTTTTTACATTAGATAGGAATACTTGTTACAATATGGTTAGTTAGTTGAAGCTATAATTGTTTACTAAAGATAATAATTAGTTACTTGAAATCATAAAACTGTACTCAAGCAAGTGATTATTGTTAAATGGAAATAATAACCTGAAACCACATAATTATTATTCTTAGATAGGAATACCTGAAAACATAACTGTGTGCAATTTTTTTGTATGAAGAATACTCAATACCATATAACTATGCACAAAAAATAAGAAAAAACTACACAAAAATGTAAATGTAAATCCTCATTAAGTTGCACTGGTTGCATGGATTTTTCTGACTCTCTCAATCCATCCACTCTCATCATCCATCACTCCCGGTAGGTTTTCCAAACAGCATCTTATGTCTGCATACAACTTTTGTTGGTAAGTTCTAGCTGGTTGGCCAATACTAGCATGACCAAGTGAAGGGGTCCATAAAAGAATATCACTTTTGAATCTGTCCTTGGTTCTTCAGCAGTGTCCTGCATCTCTTGTTTGTCTTACACAAATAGTTTTAGAGATGGGAGGTGAATGTACAATGAACACAAATCTATCACATCAAAGCATGAAATAACCTTAAACAAGCTGACATGCCATTAAGATTAAGCAATCATTAAATCTAATAGTGGTAGACTGAATGATATATTCTCTTTTTTAAAAGAACAAATAATAACAATACATGCTATGAGGTTATAACACTAGTTATGTGAGAAATCTTTTATCAATTCATAAGTATTTTTGTTTTTTAAAATGCCTGAATCACAATATATACTAGTGTTTATAGAAGATATGATTAAAAAGTATCTATTTTGAATTATTGAATTTAAAATTTCAGAAATGTGAGCACAGTTGAGTAACTCATATAATATATTGATGATATCAAGAACTAACTAGATTACCTCGTACCAATTCTTGATTTTTTTTTAATCATCAGCATTTAGTTAAACATGAGATTGTACAAGGACAGCACTTTCTATTCTCACAAGACCTTGATGTCATTTTCTAAACTGAATCTTCATCTCAGGGATAAATAACATGGAGGACATTAAAAGAATATAAGATTGTTCAGCTTGATTCTATCTCAAATCCTGTCTCAATACTTTTTGATCAGCAGCTTTTGGTAAAACACAGGATTGCGAAAGTGCAGTACCCACCATACTTATTAGGTCTAGCCCTGAGACTTTTAGTTGTTTTCTCACTAAAACCTAAGCAAGTTATATTGCCATGGTATGATGTAAGTGATATAGTTACCCACTTGGCCGCCCAAAAGATGGACATGTTTATAGAGCACATAAGGCTTTTAATGTTCGATAGTTTTAGAAATATTGGATTGAAATATCAAAGAAGTTTATGTGACAGATTCTTTTAAAGAAAGAATTTAGAGACATTAGTTTGAAAGGTTTATGAAAGGTTATTTCAACGTTGGAAATGAGCCACAAAGTGATTGCCCTGTCAAATTTACAATGACCTGATATTGCCTAAACCTAATAGTGTGGTTATAGTTGAAGAATTGACTCAGAAACTATATTCAAGACATTTAACAGTTCACAGTCATCTGCAACAACTTGGAAAATGGGTTCCCCATGATTAAGCAGAAGTCAGTTGTAAATGAAAAGTGAACATCTGTACCTTGACGAATGTATTTAATCATTTTAGGACAAATTAATGACTGAGTATAAAACCTTAATAGTTGATGAGTCTCAACAAAGATGCTGGCCGCGTCTTTGTGGAGACTAACAGTCTAAAGCACAAACAGAAATGGACCTTCATTCAAGGAAAATTTTGATAAACATTTGATGCAACTTTTTTAATGAAGTCCTCTTTGAGATGCTATGTTCTATAAGATATGGAAATGTTATTGAGATATTTCATCTGCCAATTTTTTATCAAATTATTTGTCATGATTTATCTCAATATAAAAGTCCACTGAATATTTAGTGGGTGCTATTGGGTACAGGTTGGCCAACCCTAAGTTTTCTCTGTTTGTTTTTTGCACCTTTGGATACCAATTTTATTTTGCTTTCTGATTAATTTCACTCCCAAACTAATTTTTATTGGAAACTTTTTTATTGTTTTGTTATGATTCAAAGTTTAGATCTTCTTTGTTTCTTAAAACTTTGTGCAGCGAAAGTCTTTGTATACAAGAAAATCATTAGCTTCTTAGAAATAATATGACTGGATTTATTGACCTTCAATTTATATATATTAGATTGCTATTTATATATTATAGCTACATCAATTCATATTGTAAAAATGTCAGATGGGTTGCAATGCATTAAGACTGCAGATTTGAAAGGATGGCTTATGTTCGGTAATGTAGTATTGTTAAATGTTCAACTGAATCAAAAGGTCACCCATATCACAATTGGGTAAAATCTGTTCTTTTGGATAATTTTATTATTACACCAGACATCTACTATAGGCAGTCGGAGTATTTAAACACAGTTTTGAAGAAAGAGAGATCAAGGTTAATCAGTTACAAAGGAGTGATGTTCCATTATTATTGGGGACAGATTATTACTGCAAAGATCATCCATAAGTGTTTTCACTAAGCATCCATTTTCTTTTGTCTTTTCATCAAGTTAAGAAAAACTAGTCTTACATTTTAGTTTCTGGTTAAACTGTCTTTAGTTTTTTTCTTTTCCCTCCTTAGCTGGATGTGTCACTCAGCATTTATGGTGAATGGGATGATCTCATTTTTACCAGTAGAAGTGTACAAATAATAGATTAGTTAGAAGGTAGTTAAGGCATTAATGCTCAAGGCCTTGTTCAATCTAATAACCAAATTCTTAAGACTCAGAGAGGTGGAAACAATCCTTTTTTTCTCCAGACCAAAAGACTTTAACAAAAAATGGTAATGTGAAACTTGTAAAGAATTGGTAGGAAGATTGTGAATATGATGCAATCTATTTTAATGGAGAAATCTTAATTAATCATCCATTCATCATACACTTTTTCTGACTCTAAATTTGACCATTCTTATGGGATAACTTATTATTCAGTGATTTTAGCAAATATTTTCAGGCGTGAATATCTATCAGTCAAATGCATCTGCATATACATGACATGATACACTAACAACTTTATGGGTAATAAAAAACATTGATCCATAGTGAAAAAATTAGGAATAAAGTATACATTAATCATGAATTTCTCAAATCTAATAAACACATTGAAGATATTTGTGTAAATATTCATCATCTAAAGCAAGTCTTTATGTGATCTCACAAGCAAACACACACTCCTATAATTTCAAATTATTCTGAAAAGTTGATCAGCTCAAAATAGACTGAATTCTGCAGGGCAGATCCCTCAAGTAAGGAAAGAAAATAAAGAGTTAAAAATTGATTATACAGTGATTCACTTGATAGTTTTCTGCATATGTTGATAATGAAAGTTATATGTTTGCTCTTTACAAGATTTTTGCATAACATTTCCATTGCCTTAATTACTTTCTCAATGAAGTTTCACAGCAGATTTTAAATAGTTCTGATGGAAATATGCATCCTTTCTATAATTTAAGGAATAAACATCATCATCTCGAAAGATGCTAAGGTCAGGTTTGATTTGGTTTATAACATAACAAACCCATATTGGTTATTTAAGGCTAAAATTTTATTAATTTATAAATGTTTATGATTATGGATATTTATATTTTTAATGTTTCATGACAATCATTTCATTTAAATTGTACTATATTTGTCTGTAATGATAATTTGTTTCCAAATACTTATATAGTATCAAGTATTTCTATCTAATACTAATAATTTATGTCAGTTTTCTGCTATCTTCTTTGGATGAGGTTTATGTTGTCATAACTTACATGTTCTGTTATCTTTTGATGGCTTATCTCCTTTATTTCATGGTGAATCCCATACTGTTTCATTGTGCACTACAAACATGCAGATATCTCTTTGGAAGAATGAATACCAAAATACTATTGTGTGTATACTTCTTTTATTTCTTCTTGGCAATGTTTTTTCTTTACTTATACCCTCACTACATTTGAGAACAATGATGAAATATATGAGAATGCAATTTTTTAACTCATGTGTGCGTCTTAGCTGCACAGAACCAACAGATCAAATTTCAAATGATCTGAGTAAATTCTAGGATTTTTGATCATATGACTAAGACTATCCAATCCTTGCTAAGCTCTCAAACTGATCCTTGTCTCGTATCCTGTCATTCTTACCTCTGAGTATGAATTCTAACTCCCTTTTTTCAAATTATACACTACTTCTCAAATATCAGTCAGAGCTACACTATAATCAACCATTCCTTCTACAATTATTTTCAAATTCATTACTGTCAAGTTATGAATTTCTCTTTACTTCTCTTCTCAATTTCAGAGGCTTTTTTACATTTCTCCTTAATTTCCCTTCTTATTATTTTCTTTGGGCAGTTGTTTCCACCCATATACTTACTCAAACAGTTTGTCCTATCTTTCTGGTCACAAATCCATGTGACTTTTGGTCATTTCCAAAGTGACCCCTTGCCTGGATTCCTGCCATTCTCATGTCCACAACATCTATTCTTTTTCCTCAACAGATCCCAAACATTTTATGCAGAGAGACTAGCCTACACTTTATATCATTTATGCATTAACTATAGACAACAAAAAATAATTGCAATCACATGCCAAAACTAAAGCAAAATGAATGTGGTCAAACAATTGATGCCCTACTTTTAACTATCTTTACTTTTCATTAGTGTTTAAAACAATTCCAGTCATCACTATTTTGAGTTTCTATAACCTACACTACTCACAACATGATACAATATTTTATTCACAGTTCATTAAACCATCTGCATATCATGAAAACGTAAATTACACCAAATTTAATCTGTTTTAATTCATAATTTCCCATATTCACATACTGATGAATCCAAATTTCCATCAAGGCAACTATCAAACTATCAAGGCAACTATCCCAACTATTAGCTTCTCTCACAATGGTTTAACATATCTGATTAATTCTCAAATTCTACACCATTTAAGACTTCATTAAACTATCAGTAATTGACTCAGTTCACCCCATTTCTTGAATATTCTGACTCTCACTGCCACCCCCAATGAAAATGAGTGCATAAGAAAAACTCAGCTGTATTTCACTCTCCTCCCAAAAATGCCTAATTTAATTCATGGACTTTTTTTTGGTCTCCATCATTGTGTTTCACTTGCAACTTTCATTTAATTGGAGCAGGGCTCTTGTCATTTTTGTTTCAACTGTTTCTCAGACTCTGAAACTCACAGAATTCCTGCATTTCCAAATGCTTTTTGATACAGTTCATTCACTAGTTCCTTGGTGAGTTCCCATATCAGGAGATTTTTTTTTCCCTGGTGGGACTCTTAGTCTGATTTGTATGACTTTATCCCCAAATCCTTGTCGATTTTCTAATAAAACAAACTTTGCAAATACATTGACAATCAATGATTGACTCAGTTCACCCCCACCTCTAATGTAAATGAACAAATGCCAAACTGAACATAAAATCAAAAAAAAAGTTCTTTAAAATTTTATAACCACGATGAATCTGTAAACTAAAATTACTCCACCCAGTTTTCAAAAAACCAAAGTCACGAAATGCCAAATAGTATAGCAATATAAGCCCCCACCCTAATAATGAAATATTTCACCATATCATTCAAACCTCAAGAAAAAAATTTGCATGTCTCCAAATTTTTTTTCCACAAAATGGTATCGCGCACATCCAAAAAAAGATAATTCTGCTACAACCAATTTTTGAAAAACAGTAGTTTCACTAGTAAAAACAAAAAAAAGCAATAAAAAATCTCTTAAAATGTCTATCTTTTTTTCTCTACCATTTCTAATCCTAAAACAATGTTTATATCTGTGTTCCCTCACCTAAAAAAAGCAACCAAAAAAAAAAAACAATGTTCATTGCCGTTTTTATGATATTTTTTTGTTTTGTTTTTGTATTTTTCTTTTCTTTCTATCATGGTTTCATTTCTTCTTTCTTTCTTACAATAACTAGCCCCCTAGTGGATTCTTCTATTCTTTATTCTTCTTTGTGGATTTTTTTTATTTTTCCTTTCAGCATGGTGACCAAATGTTTGATAGATCTATAGTTTTTAAGGAATAATGTTGATAATTCTAGGACCAAAGCAAATGTGTTGAAGAGGTCTCTTTTATTTCTTCAGACAATGACAATGATCACTTCAATTCCCACACTGTGTTGTGTGGCCCACCTCTTATCTTTCATTGTGAGGAACAAACTTAGAAATATCTCTTGCTGGGAAGAATAAATTCCAAAATACTTTTGTGTGCACACTGTTTTTATTATTTCTTAGCTACATTTTTTTCCTTACATGTTACCTGACTACAGTTGACCTGATGTCTCCGAGTACAAATCCTAATTCACTTTTTCAAATTCTACACTATATCTTAAATAATAAATACATCTACTCTATTATTTGACATTTATATATTCAAGTTACAGTTCTTACATAATAATCAATTGTTTGGACACAGTATTATGGTATCAAGTATTCCTATTCAATACTGATCATTTTCAAGCAGATATATTTGATTGCCCAGTTGGGTGGAGTTGTAGAATACACTGACTGCCTTTTTACAGAAGGAGTAAGACCCCCTCCCCAATGAGTGTCATGGATGTGACACTAAACAATCTGATGGTGAGGTTCCAGTAATGCAGGAGCTTTGGGGAATGCAGAATACACCTTGTCATCGCTCCTTGGTCCACTTTAGCCCGGACTGGTAGCACCTGACAGGGTCCTATCTATGGGTCAAATAGAACTAAACTGTGTACTTATGCTAAACTGAATTGCTTGAAATGGAACTGTTTTGACATTTAAACTGTGTACTTATGCTAAACTGAATTGTTTGAAATTGAACTGTTTTTGTATGCTAAACTGAATTGTTTGAAATAGAATTGTTTTTTACATTGAAACCGTACTTATGCTAAACTGAATTGTTTGAAATAGAACTGTTTTGACATTTAACTGTAACAAAAACTATACTTATGCTAAAATGAATTTTTTGAAATAGAACTGTTTTGACATTTAATGGTGTATAAACAAAAACTATACTTATGATAAACTGAATTGTTTGAAATAGAACTGTTTATTTGCATAAAAATGTATTTGGCATTAAATAACCTGCAATGGTTGATATGCTACAAAGTCCTATCAAACAAACAAACATGGAGGTGCCCGTGGTGTAGTCGTTATCGTCGTAGGAAATGGACACGGCGACACGAGTTCAAATCCTGGACGAGACTGATTGCATTTCACATAGCACTAATACCCTTGGGAAAGGTATGAATCCAATTATTCTCCCTCCAGCTATGGGTAAATAGTAGGACAGACTAGGTTCTTCAGCCTTGGTTAGGCAACTAGTCTAGGAGAAGGTAAACTCTGAATTCAAACCTGTTAAACTCCACTTAAAAATTGCCCTTGTGTCATATCCTGCCCGAGTGGAGGGGTTGGTAAATAGTATCAAACAAACAAACAAACAAACAAGATATATTTGACCCATAAATAAGACCCTTACAGGTACTACTACTCTGAGTCAGAGTGAACCATGAAGAAACAGCAGTTAAGATAAACTCCACACTCCCCAGTGATTTAGAACTGGATCATCCCCCTCAGATGCTGGTTAGTGTTATTCTCAAGACACCCCTTTTATGAGAGATGGTCTTATCTCTCTACAGAGGATGCATTCAGCATGTTTTAATTCTTGCCACTGGTCCAAGAATTGCTTAGACTATTGATTTTATTCTTTTCTTTTGTTAGCAGGAGAATAACTGTATATCTGTCTTTTTTCTCTTGGCTTCTGTTTTCTGCTTCAAACTAGTGAGAAAAAAGTAGTGTTTCTCTATGGATTATATTCTGGAAGACAGCTATTGAAGGGATTGTCTAAAACATGGTAACCACAAAAGCACCCCAAAAAATGAAATCAATCAAGTTTATTGTTTAACCAAGTCTGAAATAAGATTGCTGATGAGTAGTACTCTGATTGGTTGATTGTGTCTATGGCATATCAACCCTTATAAGTTATTTGATTTTAAATCCTGTTCATACACATATATATTATATATATATGATTTGTAAATTAATAGTTTGATGGTAACATTTTTAAATGAGCCACAGCTCATTTGTTTGCGAACCGTTAAAAGGTTTCAAGTCCTGCTACTAAACATTAGTAATTTGTTTGCACACAGTTAAATGGTTTCAAGTACTGAAAATGATTAGATATTTCAATTTGACCCATAGGTGGAACCCCAACAGATACTACCATTCTATGTCACAGAGGATATTAGAGCAATGGGAATAAAGAAGCACTCCATATTCCCAAAGCTCCAGGTGTGGAGCCTCATCATTGTTTAGTGTTATGATTGTTTAATGTTATATCCAGGATACTCATTTGTGGGGCATCTTACCCCTCTGCAGATATGCTGTCAGTGTATTCTACAGCACCAGCTGACAAAGCGACAAGTAGTACACAGTGAGAAACAAACTCACTAGACTTGATATGATAAACTGAATTATATTGTTAACCTTGTTAAACAATGCATGGGATGTTGGCAAGTGTGTCGTTCTAAAAATGCATGTATATTTTATCATGCATTTTGATGAAGATTAAACATTTAATGCTTATTGTGTAATATTGCAATATTTACTCTTCAAGATATTCTTGAAGTGGGTAAGACAGCTGCTCTCCATAAAAATTGCTGGGCTGGGTAGGACACTCTATATGATGCTGAGGCTCCTGTTCTGGAGATCTGGAGAGTATGGAGTATGCCTTCAATGCAATTACTCCCAGGTCTACTCCACAAAAAATTAAAATATCAATGTCCAGTGAATGCAATTCCCTAACTTCTTGGTATAAAATAAACTTAGATGGATTAATATTGCAGTCTTAATGCTACTGATTTTGAATATGATTATTAAAAGATAAGCATAAAATCAGTGTTTTTGATAAAAAAAGGCAAAGTTTTTGGTCATTAATTGCTATGTTTATTTACTATGTTACTAATCCTTGACTTTATTTTAAGTAATCATATTTGAGTATGGATTTGTAATACTCAATGTTCACCTTAAAAGAACTTTAAGAAAGTTTGTGAGCAAACATTTAGAGTCTGAAATGTAGTCAGATTTTGAAGAATTCAAGTGATAGTTTGTAAAAACAGGACACATGTATTTATTTAATATTCATTGCTCTTAATCAAAGTTATTAACATTAGAGAAAAAAAAAATAGTTTATATACATCTGGCTTCAATTTTTGTGTATGTATGTATGTATATGTGTGTGTGTGTGTGTGTGTGTGAGAGAGAGAGAGAGAGAGAAAGAGAAAGATACAACCCTAAAATTCTGGGAATTTGAATAGATTGATTAATTTGTCCATCTGTCAAGTTAGCCAGCATTTCCTGTGTCTTGTCAGTTATTACAGACATATCTTTTCAACAGGAAATAAAGAATATAATTTTCTATTTTTTTTTTTTTTTTATTTTTTACTTTGGTTGAGGAATCTATTTTATGTTTTAAGTTGTGCAAACTTTGGAGTAGCGACTCATAAAATTTATGTCCAAAAAGTAAAGTACGGATAGACATAAATCAATTTGAATTAAAGCATTGTGAAAACTGTAAACATAAAGCAGCAAGGGGTATGCAATACTTCTTGTAACAGCCAAAACATCCTAAATATTCAGTGTATGCAATATATGCCACCATAAAACAATAGACAAACTTAGAGGTTCAATGCATAATTAGAATTTTGCATGCCAAAAGCAGAAGTCTAAGAGATAGTCAAATTGAACTTGTTACTATAGCAAACCTATTACAAGTAAGAAGCACACTTTAGTCTGGTGTAAGACATTGACAGGTGGGTGCATAAATCTGCATGACAGGTCTCATGTTGGGTGTCTACATTCATCTGTAACAGAAGATAACTCTTGTGTGCATGGAAGGTTTGATTCAAAATAAGAGATTGCAAAAACTTGATGATATAGCTGTAAAACAACTTGATCTTCTATAGTCAGTAGTTGATGAAAGTTGTGATATCAGTAAGTTTCATTGTGTTGGGTGCCAAAAAAAAAAAACCGACTGAAAAATACAATGCTTGACACCATGTTCTACATTGACACAGATAGGGCAAATCAGTCAATCTTGATGATGCATATATGGGAAAAAACTTGGTAGTGAAGTAACATCTGCACACTGTTTATTTGTATAGCAGTAAAAGTATTGGATTATCAAGTCTGTCTGTGAATATGTACATGAATATTGCTAGTTAGAAAGTGTGAGTATGTACGAGTATATTCATGGAAGTCCTTACATTTTTTAAACTTGCCATTGTGTGCATGTGTATGTGCATGTGTGAATATAAATATATATATATATGTGTGTGTGTGTGTGTGTGTGTGTATATATAGTGTGTATATATAGTGTGTATATATATAAATATACATATATGTATAAATATAGTGTATATATATATATATATATATGTATATATATAAACATATATATAGTATGTGTATATATTAGTATAAAGTGTATATATATATATATATAGTTTGTGTGTATATATATATATATATATATATATATATATATATATATATATATACTGCATGTGTTTAATATAAGTAGTGCATTCAATAGGTTTCCAGACTTTTTTGTACAGGCATTTAAAATTGGCGTAGACTCTTGAAAATTCACTATATTATTGCTATACATCTTATGAGATAACTGACCAATTTTTATGATTTCAGGTTCAAATGAACAGCTACAGCTGCAATTGGAATACACCCTACTAAAGCCTGATTATCACAGCTAATTAATTTCAAAAATGCAATCTGGACGTGAGGAAGAACGATATGCAGAAATTCTGTTTTAAACTTGGAAAAAATGCCACAGAAACATATGGAATCCTTCAGACTGCTTTTGGGCCATCTTGCTTGAATCGAGCATCAGTTTTTGAGTGACATAAGAGATTCAAGGAAGGCAGGGAGTCAGTTAGGGATGATGAGAGGGGTGGGAGGAGTAAAGAAATCAATACACCAGAGTTGATTGGCCAAAGGTTTAGGGTTAGGGTTACGATATTGAGGTTTTAAGGGAGTTCAAGAAGAGATTCCGTCGTCTTCAAATCAGGTCAGTGACATTTCCACCAGGTCAATGCACCAGTCCACAACTCCATCCTTGTCACAGACTATTTGACCAAGATGGGCATCAAGACAGTTCCCGACCCTCCCTGTAGTCCAGACCTTGCTCCCAGTGACTTTTGGTTATTTCCTAAGCTCAGAGGCTGTCATTATGAGACAATTGAGGAGATGAAAGAGGCTGTGATGAAGGTTATTGACATGCTCACAAAAGAGGACTTTGATGGGGCCTTTCAGAAGTTGTTGGAACGATACAAGTGTATTGCAGCCGGAGGTGATTACTTCAAAGGGGACTAGAGTTTCATATGTGTACTATCAATAAAAGTGCCCATACGAAAAAAGTCTGGAATATATATATATATATATATATATATATTATCAGTGCGCATACATATAGTGTGTTTGTTTATGCATATATGTATATAGTACATGTGTATATATATATATATATATATATATATACAGAGCATATTTACATATCATCATCATCATGATGTTGCACTACCAGCGCGGATCTCCCTGAACCTCACCCGCCACTCTTCTCTATCATCCATCGCTCCCAGACTGATTTGATATTGCTTGCAGTATTCTTGTGTAATTGTTGTCAAGCTATTTCTCAATGTGTTTAGTTAGCATCCATGTAGTGCATCCATACAGCAGTATCAATATGAATGCTACTTGGAAAAAACTGCATTTCATTTTATCAGTAAGGTCTAACTTCCATATGACCAATAGCCTATCAACAGCTGTCCATGCCTTTGCCAGTTACATATTTATGTTTGTCTCGGTTGATGAGACACTGCTTCATAGGTAGGTGGACTCGTCTTTTAGTTCCAGAGAACTACAGTTTTGTGAGGAGATATCGCCTCTTTGATTAAAGCACATGTATTCAGTCTTGTGTGCATTTACATGGAGACATATGCCAGCAGCTGCTTGTTCCAGACTATGTAGAAGGGTTTCAGCTTGGGTTGGTGTATTTGCTTGAAGCACAAAGTCATAGGCGTAGTCCACATCCATAATTGTATGTGCGGAGTATCTTCTACTTCTTTCCTTGTAAGCTTGGAACCATTGTCTTTCATTTCATCAATAGAGACTCTAAGCACATAGTCTAGATAGATGATAAAGAGGTATGGGGCTAATGTGTCTCCTTGCAGCACACCTGCAACAATGTCGAAGTATATATATATATATATATATATATATACAAATATATTTAGTGCACATTTATGTATATATATATATATATATATATAAATGAAATGTATATCTATATATATATATATATATACATATATATATATAGTGTATATATATGTATATATATATATATATATATGTGTATATATAGGGAATGTATGTATATAGTAGTAAAGTTGTCGACCATAATTGAGGGTTGACCCGAAGGCTTCCTTTTCAATCGCTACCATACCAAGGTTTTGGGAGGATGCAACTCCATTCACGGGATTGCTCCATTTTACCCTTGATCCTTTCCTTATAATGCTGAGTGTTAAGCAAGGCAGCATCAAGTACCATTTTTGGAGTATTTAGTATGACTCAACCTAGGATTGAACCCCAATCTCCCGGACCATTGGCGATCACTCAACTCAGTGTATATATATATCTACACACACACATATGTGTGTCTGTGTACACAAATATATATTGCATTTCTGAATAGTCTGTATATATATATATATATATATACTCTCTGTCTATATATGTATATATATATATAGTGTCTATGAATATATATACATGCATATATATAGTCTGTATGTACACATATGAATATATATATATATATATATATAAGTATGTGTGTACATATATATATATATATATATACATATATATATAAATATATATCATCATCATCATCATCATATCACGCTGGTAGCACGGATATCCTTGACCCTCTCTCGCCACTCCTCCCTATCGTTCATCGCCCTAGGTAGGTCTTCAGGACAACAGCCTGTATCCTCACATAGCTGCTGAATGTATGTTCGAGCTGGTCGTCCTGCTTTTGCGCGGCTATGTGTGGGGATCCATAAGAGTACATCTCTTATGAGTTCATCTCTGCTTCTCCAGCAGTGTCCTGCATGTCTGGTTCGTCTAACTTGAATAGTTTTCGCGATAGGGGGCAGGTGGCCGTACAGTTGGTGTCTTGTGGGGTGCTGCTGCCAGGACTTGTTCAGGATTGCACGCAGCATTCTTGTGTAATTGCCATCCAGTTTCTTCTCCAGCCGTTTTGTTAGTGTCCATGTACTGCATCCATATAGCAGTATCGATGTGACCGCTGCCTGGAAGAAGCTGCGTTTCATTTTATCGGTTAGGTCTGATTTCCATATAATCGATAGCCTATTGATAGCTGTCCATGCTTTCGTTAGCCTCGTTTCGATGTCCTTTTTGGTTGATTCGACGCTGCTTCCTAGGTACGTGAATTTGTCTACTAGTTTAAGTGGGGTTCCTTCTAGAGTGGAGATGTCCCCCGTTTGGTTATAGCACATATATTCCGTTTTGTGTGCATTAACATAGAGGCCTATGCTTGCTGCTGCTCGTTCCAAACTATGCAGAAGAGTTTCGGCTTGGTCAGGTGTATTTGCCAGTATCGCTATGTCATCGGCGTACTCAGCGTCGGTAATTGTTGTTGTGGGGTATCTTCTGCTTCTTTTCTTCGTCAGTTCGAAGCCATTCTCTTTGATTTTGTCAATCGATGTTCTAAGTACATAGTCTAGACAAATGATAAAGAGGTACGGGGCCAGCATGTCCCCTTGTAGTACTCCTGCTACAATGTCAAAGTATTCTGTGTCTCCATCCGGTGATCGTACTTTTACTTTAGTGTTTCTATAGAGAATCGTTATTGCCGCTACGGTTTCTTTTGGTATGCCGTACGCTAGTAGGATTTGTTCCATCTTTCCTCTGTGAATGGAGTCGAAAGCCTTGGTAAAGTCGACAAATATTAATGTCGCTTGTAGGTTCTTTGCCCGTACACCTTCAAGGATTCTGCGGATGGTTAATATTTGTGAGGTCGTGGATCTATTTCTTTGGAAGCCATTTTGGTTTTTTCTAAGTATGATGTTGATTTTGGGTTATATTTGGTTTCGTAGTAGGGCATTGTAGATTTTGGCAGCTATGGATGTAAGTGTTATGCCTCGGTAGTTTTTGGCTAATCCGAGGTCCCCCTTTTTAGGGAAGGGGAGTATGCATCCCTTCATCCATCTATCTATTGGATTTTGATTGTATACTGCATTGCAGTGTTGGAGCAGTATGTTGTCGAATTGTCTGGTCTTCCATACTTCCGGGGGAATTTCGTCCAGCCCTGCAGCTTTCCTATTTTTAATTTTTCTGAGAACCGAGTCGAGTTCTTCTTGTGTGAACAGTCCTAGTTTACTGTCTAATTGTTTGCTAATTATTCTGGTTATTGGTTCATGCGTTATTTTTGGTGGGTTTCCAAGTAAGTTTTCGAAGTGCTGTTTCCACAGTTTTATTCTTTCTTGTTGGTTTGCTGCTTTAAGTTTTGCTTTGGCTGTGTTCTTTCTTCTGCTCACTTCGTTTATTGTTTGCCATGCTATCCTAGATTGCCTATCTTCCACCGAGTCTCTGATCTTATCTATCTGATTTTGAATGTATTCTGTCTGTTCCTTTATATATATGCCTGCTAATTGATATTGTGCCGTTTTTAGTTTTAAGGCATTTGTGTTTGTTGGGTTTTTTCGATAATTTTTGGAGGCTGTTTTCACTAGTGCACGTTTTTCTCTCACAGCTAAAGTTTCCCATGGGACTCTATATTTAGTTTTAAGTTTTGTAGGAATGTATTTTGCTGCTGCCTCGAGGTGTGCATTGGCGAAGTTTTCATATTCGTCGTTTGGTGTACTTGTTTCTGTCTTTTCTTGTAGTGTTTCGAATCTGTTTCTTAATTCTAATACATATTTATCTCTTATATCTTTGTTGTTTAATAGGGCCCAGTCATAGTGTTTGGTGGTCGCTGTTCGTTTGGCGTTCTTTCGTAGGCTTAACCGTATTTTCGCCATGACTATTCTGTGGTCGGTGGACACACCCTCAAAAGAGGAGTATGCCTCGCAATTCAATGCACTATTTTTCCATTTCTTGTTTATAAGGACGTAGTCTATCTGAGCTTTAGTATTGTTTGCATACGTGTATGTCCATAGTTTGCCCTCTCTTTTTTGGTAGTTTGTATTGAGGCATGCCAATCTATTTTCTATCATGAAATCTGTTAGATGTTGCCCATTCCTATTTGACGTGTTGTGGAGACTGTATTTGTTGTTTCTGTTTTTCCCGATTTGGGCATTCATGTCTCCACCAATGACTAACATGTTGTGTTTCGGGATGCTACGCACTAATGAGGATAACTCATCGTAGAAGGCAACTAGTTCGTTTTCTTCACTAACATTGGTGGGGCTGTAGCATGAGATGATTGTTGCTCTGGGGTTTCCGTTGAATGTAGCTGCCATCATTCTAGGCTGTATTTTCTCAACGCTATTAAGCGTTTTTAATGCTCTAGGTCCTATAAGTAATCCTACCCCTCCTACTGCGGCGTTGACAGAGTTTTTCCATGCGGATACAGTGGCGAGCGACCAGCCATTGCCAGTTTCATGATATTTGATATCTTCGGAGAGCGTGTATCTGTGTTCTTGTATGCATATTATGTCTATCTTATGTTCTTCGGCCGATGCGATTAGCTCTGGGAGTTGTCCTATTCTATTTAGGGTTCTAATGTTAAATGTGGCTATTTGTAGTGTCTTGCATTTTAGTAGTTTTGATTGTTTGAGCTCTGTAGCTGATTTTTCGAACACCAAGTCCAGGGCTCCAACCTCAGCTGGACGCGCCCCTTTTTTACCCGCGCGAAGAGCGATGCGGTTTGTGTAAGTGGTTTGAGTGTGGGTCATGGTTATCTTTCGATGGCTGTTTTATTCTCTTCTATAGAAGCCACTCTTATAGAAGAGCAGCAGTTGTTTTTTAAATATATAAATGTATATATGTATAGTGTGTGTGGGTATATAGGTGTGTCTATATAAATATATACAGTGTGTGTGTGTGCACATGTGTGTAAATGTATATAGTTATACATGTATATTGAGTGTATATGTATACATATATTATATGTGCGTTTGTATGTTTGTACTGTGTATATATGTATAAATATATATATAGAAGAGAATTGAATCCAACAGAATGTATGTAAAAAAGTTAAAAATGAAAGAAAGATATATGTTTATTTATTTGCTTATTCTGCCAACCTGTTTAGACTTCAAGGTTTTGTCTGAATACAAAAATATCTTATTATTTTAAGTATGAGAAATAATTATGACAGATAAATTTTTTCATTCACTTGGAAGTCTTCATCAGATAACAACAATTACTCTCTCTGATGAAAATTTCTGACTGAATCAAAAAATTTACCTGTTATAATTATTTCCCATACTTAGAATAATTTTGAGAAAATATTTTTACATTTAGACAAAACCTTCAAGTCAACACGTGTCAGCACAATAAACAAATCACCAAACATATATCTTTCTTCCGTTTTTACCTTTTTTTACATACATATGTATATATATATAGAGAGAGAGAGGAGAGAGTGTGTGTGTGTTTGTATATGTATATATACAGTGTGTGTATATAAAGAAAAACAAGCTAATCCAAAGGGAAGAATTTAATGTAAAGAGAGTCAACTTTATAATGTTTCAGTTCAAATAAACCATCATCAGGCCTCATAAAGGATGATATTGAGTGATGTTTGATCGCTGATGGATTTTTAAGGAAATGCAAAACAAGGGGGGAATTATATGTAGAGAGAAATGGGTAACCAGTTAATCAATAAATCAGTGTTTGTATTTAAAAATATGTCACTGACTATTTAAGACAATGATGTAGACCAAAGAGAATCATCAAAAGAAAAAGTGAATAAAAGAGAAAAGAAGGAAGAAAAGAAAAGAAAAGAACTTAGGAATGAGAGAGTGAGTGTATATGTATGTATTTATATATATATATATAAGTATATTGGAGGTGCCCGTGGTGTAATGGTTATCGTCGTAGGAAATGGACATAGCGACACAAGTTCAAATCCTAGACGAGACTGATTGCATTTCACATAGCACTAATACCCTTGGGAAAGGTATGAATCCAATAATTCTCCCTCCAGCTATGGGTAAATAGTAGGGCAGACTGAATTCTTCTGCCTTGGTGAGGCAACTAGTCTAGGAGAAGGAAAACTCTGAATTCAAAACCTGTTGAACTCCGCTTAAAAAATTGCCCTTGTGTCATATCCTGCCCGAGTGGAGGGATTGGGTAAATAGGATGTATATATATATAAATAGTGAATGTGTGTGTATATATATCCATATATACATTGTCTATATACATATATATATATATATATATATATATATATGTTTATGCATATACATATAGAGAGTATATGTGTGTGTGTATATATATATATATATATATAAAATATGTGGATTTCATATTTCTAATAAATGTATAAATTAGTGCAGTAATAGCACTGTATTATTTTTTCACCAATTTTCTTTTGACAATTTCATTTGAATAGAAATTAATGGTGTTCAAATTTGGTTAATTTTTTCCAAAGAAAAAATGTGTGAGTTTTTATGAGCTGACAAAGTGACTTTTTTATTCATCTAATAAAAATATGTCTGGCAGAAATCATTTTATTTGCTGGCAGTAAGATTCTATTGATATATTCATTGGTGACTAAAGATTAACTAAATTAGTAATCACATAAATACAAGTGAGAAAAAATAAATTCCTGGAATAACCCAAGTAGAAAATTTGTTGGTAGGGAAGATTCTTAGTTGGTTGGTTGGGTTTTATGGTATATCAACCTTTGTGGTCATTTAATGCCAAATCCATTTCAATGCGAATAGTCAATTCTACTTCAAATAATTCAATTTAGCATGAGTACACAGTTTAATTGTCAAAAATATGTTTTTCTATTTTAAGCTATTCAGTTTATTCAAATAATTCTAATTCAGCCAATTCAGTTTAATAAAAGTACAGATTTTGTTTACAAACAGCTAAATGTCAAAACAATTCTTTATTAAACAGTTCAGTTTAGCATAAGTACAGTTTCAATGTAAAAATTCAATTGTCCAAATCATTTCTATTTCAGTCTGTTCAGGTTATCAAACAGTTCTAATTCAAACAATTCAGTTAAGCATAAGTATGCAGTTTAATTCTATTTAACCCATAGATAGGGCCCTGTCTGGTGCTACCATTCTGGGCCAGAGCAGACTTGGCAGCAATGGCAATGAAGGGGTACTTTGCATTCCCCAAAGCTCTAGCATTACAGGAACCTCAGTATCTGATTGTTTAGTGTCATATTCAGGACACTCATTGGAGGGGGGGTTACCCCTCTGCAGAGAAGCAGTTGGTGTATTCTAAAGAGCCAGCCGAGTGGGCAATACACTGAGTTAATGTCAAAACAGAATTATTTCAGATAAATCAGTTTAGCATGAGTACACAGTTTAGATGTCAAAACAGTTCTATTTTAAACAATTCAGTTTAGGATAAATACAGGGTTTAAATACCGAAAACAGTAAACTCAAGTAACCATGGTTTAGTTCTATTTAACCTATAGATAGGACCCTTATAAGGTGCTACCACTCCAGGCCAGAGTAGAGGGCAATAAAGGGGTATTCCCCATTCCCCAAAGCTCCAGCATTAGGAAGATTCTTAGTTGGGTCCTTACTCACTATGACCAATATTAGCATTTTTATATACATCATATACTTAAACAAAATCAAATGAAGGAACAACAGTCCAAGCCCATTGACAGACAGAGAAATATTTAATATATACATCATATCCATGAGAGTATTACTCAAATATGCATGAACAATATGTTCATATTATATCCATTATGACAACAGATATGATATGAACATATTGTTCTCTAAACAAGTAATATATAAAATGAGTACAAAAATAGAAAAAGGCTTACTTGAGTGTCACAGTAAAATGTTTATAGCCATGTTGGCTTTAATTTTCATAGTTGGGTAGGATATACATCTCTATTTTCAAAAAAATAGAGGTAAAAACAAGTGAAAATGTTTTTCTGAATTTTGTTATGCAACAGTCCATAAGCCCCCTAGTTGTGATGTCCCCTATTCTTTAAGAAAGATAATTATTTGCTGTCTCTACAGTACCAATGTTTATTGTGTGAGTCCTGGTAAATGTTACTACTTCAAATGCTGATTTTAAAGGCAAGCAAGTTCTTCCTGCATGTAAGATTGACACAAAACAATAAATCTACAGTCTTATTTCATACAGGATAAGCTTGTACTGCACTTTATAAATAGCAACAGTTTAACAATAAAGATAATCCACTGGGTAATGTTGTGTGTGTGTGTGTGTGTGTGTGTGTGTGTGTGTGTGTGTGTGTGTGTGTGTGTGTGTGTGTGTGTGTGATATTTGTAAAAATGTTTTTTGTGTAATTAAATCTCTAACTGATTTTGATACATTGACAGTTCTGACAATCCCAGCTGGGTACAATTTTTTTCTTCTCTATCTCTTGACTACATTGATTTTATAAATATTTCTAGAGAAGAAATAAAATTTGCTTGTCCAGCTGTGTTCCTATGCATATCAATGTGTCAACACTACTTTGAATTTAAACAAGTCACATGGAAAGCCACACAGTTAATTCACATCATTTAACAGAGCATGTGATATCACCTGAGGTAATTAGATGTTTCTGCTGAGTATTCAAGCCAAGCAGGTAGACCACCCCGACATTCAATACTAGCATGATATAATCTTGCTACCCTTTTTATTTGCAATATCTATCTTATCTGAGTAACATTTTATAGTAATTTTATAGTAATTTTAATTGAATAAATTCAGATGAATATTGAAATATATTGGAGCTATGTAATAATCATTGGATTTAATTATCATATTTGATGTCAGAAAAGAGGCCATTTTTTCCTCAGAAAATAGTTTAAAATATTTCATGTAATGAAAATACTGATTATGTGTGTGTGAGGAAAAATTAATTCAACTTCTTTTCTAAAGATAATTGTTATATTTTATGAAAATTATATGCAAGTGTGACTTTGATGTTTGTTATTTAATGGCATATCAATCATCTCTGGCTATTTAATGCTAACTCCATCATTTTAGAAGGCCAGTAGTGGTACTATTCAATCTATAGCTGGGAGGATAAGGTGGTTCATACCTTTCCCAAGGGTATTTATCTCAAAGTGAACAAAATAGCATGACAGGAGTTTGAACTCACATACTATTATTCCACAGGCCAGTGCTTTAACTATTACACCATGAGGACATGTGGCTTTGAGGCAAAAATGGTACATATGTATATGTAGAGAGAGCAATATGATCCTAAGGCACTGAGACTGAATCATAAATTTTGATTTTAACAAGTTATTGATTTTAACCACATGTCAACCTGTCTAGGGTTATTTTATGCTTAGAGGTTAGGTAATGGCATTCATTGTACATTCATATTATCATTTTTTTGTGTTGTTGTTTCTTAAAAATTATTTTTGTACACAGTCCAATCAAATACAAATAATTTTTAAACAGATCTATTTGACTCATACATGGAGCCCTGACAACTACACCCACTCCTGGTTTGAGAGGAGCTGGGCGTAATGACAATGAAGGGGTACACAGCACTTAGCCAGATCTCTAAAACTTGAGCCTCACTATCAGATATGGTTTAGTGTCATACCAAGGAGAATTCTTTTTTTGCTGGTGGGTCTTACCTCTCTGCAGAAGATACAGTACATTCTAAGCTGCACTAACAGGGCTAAAGTTTTATTTTAAGATTTGGATAAAGATATGTACAGCTGAGCATCTTAATTAATAAAGTAATCATCATCATCATCATGTTGTGCCCCCAGCATGGATATCTCTGACCCTCTCTCATCACTCCTCCCTATCGTTCATCGCTTCTGGAAGGTCCTCCAGGCTATATCCCGTATCCTCACAGAGCTGCTGTATGCAGTCGGGTTTCGGTTTGATTGTCTAAATATCCAGACTTCATCTATATGAGTCTTTGCTGATTGACAATTATCAATGCCAGCAGTTTTTTTAATCATTTTCTGGTGAAACACAGGATTGTGCAAGTAGAGACCTCCAATACTAACCAGACCCAGTTCTATGCAACATTTTTGTTTCCTAAAGTGAAAATTCATCTTTGATATTAGATTTGAGGGCCTCAAAAGAAATATGATGGTGCTGTTTCTTATTATATCAAAATAGGCATTTCAGATGTACTTCAACCAATGTCATAAGGAATCTGGTTGGTTGATGATTACTAAGATTTCTTCAGCTATCAATACTTGCACCAAGTCTAACTCAATAATACTGTATTATTAATTGTAAAAAAGGATCTTATGCAGCATCAAACAGGATAAAGGGTCATTGAATATGGATAAGTCAACTGCAGTTTAATGGCTATTCAAAGTAATAAAATATGGTTTTTATATTTTCTTTGGTATTTGGAGATTTGTTCTTTTCTGGATGAAATACTGATGACCACATAAAAATGTTAAACAGGCACTTGCTTTGCCTCTTAAACTTCTGTTTGAACACAAAAAACATGTCAGACATTTTAAAAGTCTGAATTATACTGGAGCTTAGCAGATGAATAAATCATAAGACAAAAAATATTAAGAATATTTCCTGTATTATGTCAACTAACAACTCTTTGTGATCAGGGTTGATTCTTGCTTCTGATAACTTATAACCCAGTACAAGTAATCCTCTTTTCACCAAGAGGTGCCCTTAAAGTAAATATTCAGTATGGTATCCTAAATTATGGGGAGCATCCATCAATCCAATTATTGAATTATTTTCAAAATATATGTTGGAATTAGACAATTATCAAATGAGGGAAAGTATTTCTCTAGTATAATCCATGATACACATCATTATATTCTAAATTAATTAGTATTCATAACTTTGCCTTTAGAGTATATAGCATTTGTTTTATCATAGTAAAATGAAGTGTCCCAGGATATACTTTCATGTATAACCTTTATAATGTAGTACTCTTTTTAAAGTGTCTCAGGCTGTACTTTGACAAATAAACCTCATTATGTTGTACTCCACTGAAAATATTGGGCTGTAGTTTGTAGAATAAGCTTTTTTATGTAATGTCATTAAAGTGTCTCAGACAGTACTTTGACAAATAAGCCTTATTATGTAGTACTTTTAAAGTGTCTTGGGCTGTACTTTGACTTATCAACATTATTATGCAGCACTCTTCTTAAAATGTCTTATGCTGTACTTTGATGCTGAAACTTTAGGTTGTTTTCTTCTAAAAGAGTACAAAGGAAAGACAACTTTTCTCACCTTTGACTAATTTATTATTTACTGTCACTTTTCAAGTTGGCATGAATTAAAGAAACTTTACTTTCTCCACTGTTTTTCACCTTTTACTTTCAAATGATAAATAAAGATTCTTGGCAAACACTTTGAGAGAAATGGGGGTCAGGTGCTGACAACTAGCAGAAAGTCTAATTGTTAGGAAAAGTCACTTTGATGTATCAGTAAAAATAGAGAAAAACCTTGTTTGCTTTTGAAAAATTTTCTTGCAAATCATTGTGTAATACTAATTCATATTTTATTGTGTGAGAATAATGTTATCTGGATTAAATTTAAATTTTATGATTAATTTTTATTATAATCTATTAAATACTTGAGCAGGATGTGATACTAAACTGCATATCATGATGAGCCTCCAACTTTGGATCTCTGAGGAGTGTAAAGTTAACTTTTTGTTACTATTACTCCCAGGTCTACTTTGGTTCAGACCTGTTGCAGTCCTATTTATGGAGAGGGAGTCCTCATGGCATAATGGCTAAAATCTTGTTACTGCTAAGTTAAAATAAAACAAAATCCAATCTAATCATATATATATATATATATATATATATATGGGGGGGTGCATAAGGTTTTGGTTAGTTATTTGTTCATTTGAAGTATTCATAGTGTTGGTTATTTTGCAGGGTTCTATGAAGATGACTTTGTAGTTTGTTTTTTTTAATCTTACCCCTTTTTCTTCTTACTATATTAACTTGTCATCTTCTTTATCTGTGGAAGGCTGCAAGAGAATTTCAGAAGGAAGGAAGGAGAGAAGAGGATACTTTTTAATTTGGAACTTTATTCAGGGTTCACCACTATTTTTTGATGTGGAGCATTTTCCTAGACTAGTAGAAGTAGTCACATTTTCCAGACAAAGTGTTAAAATATATTAGAGTCATTTCTGGTGGATTTATGAGTTTGAAGTTTATCGTATGTCCAGTAGATGTTTTCAACAGTTGACACAACCTGTCACCAAGTCTGAGACTTGGTGAACACATGTGCAGCCTGCAAGCCACAAAGAGGAGGAAGTCAGTGATGAGAGTAAATTTCTTTTTGGTGCCAGGAAGACAATCTTTCAAGCATGCGTAGATTTTGCTTCCCGTTAGAGGGCTTCTTGGAAAATGTGACTTTTGAAATTTTTTTATCTTATTTTTTTATTAATTCCTACATCTGTATTCTCACAGTGGGTAGATTTTTCATTTATGAAAAAATTAAAAAGACATTTTTAAAAATGACATTTTCACCACCGTTTATAGATAAATGAAGTATGTATCATTTGGTTTTTCTTTTGATGTGTATGTGTATTTGTGTATGTGTATACAAGCATACATTAAGTGTTTGAATGACTTATGTATATAAACTTACAGTGTGTAAGTATATGCTTTTTTGTATATGTGTAGATAAATATACAATGAATTGGTTTGTTTGAATAACTTTTTGTATGTGTATATAAAAACAGTATGTGAATGTGAATGTTTTTTGTATGTGTGCACATGAATGTATGTGTGGATATCTTAATCATCCTTCCGAGTAGGAATATCTTAAATGGGTCTTTTCTTTTGATTTTTAAATCAGAATTTTATCCATAGAAATTTGCATGAACTTCAATGTTTCTATTCAATAAAATCAAATTATGTCGTCTATAAAAGGTAGGAAACAGAATCTCTCTCTCTCTCTCTCTCTCTCTCTCTCTCTCTCTCTCTCTCTCTCTCTCTCAGGAGAAGGAAACTATTCTCCTTTTCATTCTTATCCCTCTCCTGGGGACACCCTAATGGCTTGTCTATAATGAACAAAATTGAGTTTTTTTTTCTTTATCTTCAGAAAATAATATCCAGTATTTTTTTCTTCATATTGTAACCATTTTTTCTTTATTCTGGTCAAAGAGTTTAAATACTTGAAATTAAAAAAAATGGTGTGTTTGTGGTGAAAAATAAATACTATCTCTGTCCCATAATAGTATTTATATTTAGCAAGTAAAATTATATGCAAATTTGATAACTGCTGAAGGGCAGAGATAATTCAATAAATTATGATTAACAAGACCTGAAACGTAATCATCAGTTTTTATTTTAAAATTTGAATGAAGATGTGTGAACAGCTGAAGAAATTATTAAATAAAGTAATGCTAAGTATCCAGTCTTGATCTCGATGAATCACTGGTAAATCTCAATTACTGATATTTTTTGATCATTTTAATCATTTTTTTTGTGAAATACAGTATATGCCTGCCATACTCATTAGACATAGTTTTATGCAACTTTCTGGTGCTTTAAAAGGAAAATTTATCACCCGTGTAAGATTTGAGAACATTGTGGTTATCAAAAAAATATGATGATTCACCTTCGTTAATATCAAATAAATATCATGAATTTATCCAGCATTCATCCTATGAGCATGATGTAATACAAAGTCAGTCTTTAAGTAGACAACAGCAGGTTTGATTTAAGAGGTTTTCCATCTTCTAGAATGGTTACCTTGACAAGGCTAAAGAACCCAATCTGTTCTATTATAAACCCATAGATAGGGGAGAACAGGTGGCTTCATACTTTTCCCAAGGGCATTAGCAGGAAAGAAAAACAAACAACTTTGTCCAGGATTTAAACTTGAGTCACTGATTCCATTTCCTATAACAATTTTTTTGTAATGTATCAAATCAAATTTAATTGTCCGCTTAAAGACTAACCTTGTGTCACATCTTGCCCATGGCATAGGGTTTGGATAAGTATATACATGACAAAAAAATCTTGTGTATATTTATGCATTTTACTTTTATTTTGTATTTACTTTTGGTGATATATTACATTTTTCTCTCATCATGTTTATTACATTTAACTCTTCAAACCTGAATGGCCAGTATTTGCGTCACTACCTAGAAATTTTCAGCAGAGGAATCCCTATTTCTCCATTACTACAGCCAATACAATTTTTTAATCAGATTAAGACATTTTACCTTTTTAACTATTTTTCAACAATGACACAGGAGAGCTTGAAATACCCCTGAGATTTCTATATTGCAGGTACTACTCTATATTCCAGTGAAAATTTTTAGATAGTGCCATTTTAATCCAAGGGTAAATGAACAGCTACAGTACTCTGATATTATGCAGAGTTATCACATGTAAATAATCCAATATTTTTATGGGTACTATGCTAGTATCGATAGGAGAAAGAGATAACAAAAATAAATTGCTTTTATCTTTATGGATAAGAGCATTTATTCAATCATCTAAAGAACTGATGATTTTATTATGCAAATCAAACTTTGGTGGGCTTGCCATTAGCCAATGTTCAACTCTTTACCCTCCTTTAATCACTGATTTTATCAAATCTAATCTATCTTCTCTCATGGAATATTTGACTATGTAGCATTCAAAGTTAAAAATAAATCTTTTCTAAAAGGTATTCTAGACATTTTTATTTGTTTCATGAATCAAGGTAACTCTGATACATTCAAGAGAGACTTAATATCTCTTTTGGAAATTGAAATTATTTAGACTTGCCATTCTGTTTGCTCAATGGTATGCAGCATCATTCTCCATGAGAATGATGATATTTATTGGGCTGTATCTTTTCTCTATGATTTACAGCCCAATATCTTTAAGGTGCACTGTTTAAAAATCGAGCAGCTGAAAAGATAAAAGTATTCTAAAGCTCCAATAGTCTGTCCACTATGTAGATTGGTCAATGCTTTCTTTGCTGAATACCAACTGCTTTACAAAGTGCTTTTCTTCTGGTTCTTCTGCTATTACAACATATGATACTAAGTTGTTATTCTTTAGCTTATTTGGATAATCCCTGGTGCATCTGCTACCTTGTGATGGAAATAAAAAGATTGCTGTTTCATCTCTTTTCTAATAGCCATGTTAAATATGCATGAAACACGATAGTTTCCTTTCCTTTACTACTAAATGATAGATTCTCACAGCTCAGAGAAGAAAGTTGAATTTACAATTTCAATGTTATATGACTCAAACCTATTCCTCTATCAAAACAATATACATACTTTGGAAATGTGTCATTTCCTGTGATCCTCGAAAGCAAAGCATGCAGTTATTTCTCTAGTATTTTTTACTGAAAATAATAGCATTCATGATAAATACAGACTGAGATACATATATTGTCACTTCTGAGTCAAACTGGTTTGGTTAAAAAAAAAAATAGAAAAAATATTTTTGTCGGAACTAATTTTTGTTGTTTTGCATTCAAAAAGCCTTCCCTTAATCAAACAGTTTGTCAGATTTAAAAAGATTCTAATT
Organism: Sepioteuthis lessoniana; assembly: GCA_963585895.1. Taxonomy (NCBI): domain Eukaryota; kingdom Metazoa; phylum Mollusca; class Cephalopoda; order Myopsida; family Loliginidae; genus Sepioteuthis; species Sepioteuthis lessoniana. The sequence continues at coordinate 36,239,342 of OY757924.1, forward strand.
TTCTATTGTTTTTAGATGGGGTTCCTATTTACAATATAAATACAATCTCAAAATGATCTCTGACATTTTGTCATGCATGTTCATGATTTATCTTTTCCTTGTTCTTATTTCCTGATGACAGCTTTGATAGAAAATAAAAGATCATTATATTTATATTCTAACTAGGGACAACCCCACCACATCAAAAACCATAGAAAATCAATATTCTTTTAATTTGACAACATTCTTCTGTGTAGGGAAGTGTTCTTAATGCTAAACAATAAAGATTATTAATGAAAAAACATTTCTATTCTTTTTTTAGCTGAAACAACCTGGTTCCAAAGTCTCTATACATAGGTTTGAGTCATAAATATATTTGCTTTTTAAAAGCAAGTTGTAACTACATATTTCAAACTTTTTATGATGGAAACATAATCAGAAATTAATTAATGAATGCCTTTATTGGTCTTTCTTATTTCAGTAGTGAAAAAGTGCATCCCATGCCTCTAAATTGGAGTCACTGAAAGCACATATTAAACACATAATGTTTTGGTGGTTTAAGAATAACAAAAACACTCCAGAAATAGTTGAAAAAATTTGTAGTGTTAATCCTATTTACCCACCTCTCCGCTCGGGTAGGATATGACACAAGGTCAATTTTTTTTAAAGCTGAGTTTAACAGGTTTGAATTCAGAGTTTTCCTTCTCCTAGACTAGTTGCCTCACCAAGGCTGAAGAACTCAGTCTGTCCGACTATTTACCCATAGCTAGAGGGAGAATAATTGGATTCATACCTTTTCCATGGGTATTAGTGCTATGTGAAATGCAATCAGTCTCGTCTAGGATTTGAACTCGTGTCACCATGTCCATTTCCTACGATGATAACCATTACATCATGGGCACCTGCTTTGTCGTGTTAATGGCCAAGTTGTCATTTCTGACCATCAAGTTCAAAACTGGTTTTCAAAGATTCTTCTTGGGGATATATCTTTGAGAGATGAGCCCAGACCAGGATGCTCACCAGGTTTCAATCAAGATGCTTTAAGAGAATTATCAGAATGGTGTCCATGAAAAATACTCTAGAACTAGCTCTTAACCTCAACAAACTCCAACACAACCAAGCACTACTGAAAAAGATAGAAAATATGAGCAACCTGGATTTTTGGATTACTGATACTCTTAGAGACCTGCTCATTGGCCTAGTGAGTAGAGTGTTTGCCAATGGTCCAGGAGACCAGGGTTCAATCCCAGGTCGCGTCATACCAAAGACTTTAAAAATGGTACTTGATACCTCCTTGCTTAACACTCAGCAATATAAGGTACGTATCAAGGGTAAAGTGGAGCAATCCAGGGAAAGGAGTAGCACCCTCCCATACACCTCAGTGTAGTAGCTATTGAAAAGGGAGCCTTCTGGTCACCCTCAACTATGGGCACCAACTTTACTAACTCATACTCTTAGAAGAAAGAGAAAGATTGCATATCCATAGAGACAAATCTTCTTTCAAGGCTGAGAAATGATTTGTTTCCCTAGAATAAGATTATAGATGAAGAAAAATGGGTCTTTTATGATAATGGATTGACTGAGATGAATTTCTGAGGCACTGAAGAAATGTTATGCCATATGTATCATGGGATCACCATTGCATTATTAAATTTGAGTTCTTACACTCCAGTCAAATACTCAATGCTGACTTTTACTCTCAACAATAGCAATATGTGCAGGAAAATCTTTCCAGAAAATGACCCACACAGGAAAAGTGTTCGATTTAGGCTGCTCTTTTCTACTCCATGTACCATATTTACTAGATCTTGTACCAAGTAATTTTCCTTTTTTTCGTTTTTACAAAATTCTCTCTATGACAAAAATTTTCTCAAGAAGATCAACTATAGATGTTTGTAGAAAACTCAAAACCAGTAGAAATTTACTTGAGAGGTATCAATAAGCTACCTGATGATTTGTTGTATAGCCGTAGGATATAACTATACGTATACATATATATGCGAAAACATAATCAACAATAATGACGAACGAACACAATTCTTTCGAAAGATATACCTCTCACACTTTATTCAAAAGGGTTGCGAAAAGGTTGTGTGTGAGAGGTGAGTTAGAGACGGATCAAACTGCAACATATATGACCCCAAGTTCCTATGACTATTGCAGCACGTCTTTCTCATTCTGCTGGGCTGCTCAACCAGGGGCCCTGAGGGCCCAAGCCCTCTGCTGGGAGCTGGTTCTCACTGCCTCAAACTGCAACTCGAACTCCAACTAACTGACTCCAACTAACTCAAGCTGTCTGTGGCACATGGTTATAAAATTGTTTGACACCCACCTGCTTCTTGTGGGCACCGCAATTGCACTGAATTCAACCCGTCAAGGTGATACCCTGATATCTTCGACCGGATGCACCTGTTTCTTGATTGACGGCTGGGTTGAAGGTCAATATATTACAGATTGGCAGAAGGTGATTAAAAATAATGATGACCATACTATTGATTGAAGTTAATTCATAGCTAAATTATTTATGAATTAATCATCTTTTGCTAAAAAAATTAATGTATTTTGCTATATTTATAAATAAAGTGTGCTCAAAATAGGTGATAGAACATATGTAAATCTAAGTTAAGAGACTATAGACACAATCAGTAGCACTTTGTGATATTTTCTTGCTTATGTAATCATCAGACCATCACCAAGCACCATAGATTCTGGGTCTTTACAATTCTAACTTAGTATATCTCTACGTGTATGTATATATATCAGAAGTACTTAATGTTAAATAGGGTAATAGTATCCTAAAGCACATTTGGTTAAACAAAGATGTCTTCTTAATTAACTTTTTAAGATGTTCTTTCCAAGTATGAAAATTTTTGGATGGATATATTGAACAAACATTGAAATCGCACTTCTAAATTAAAAGATATTCTTATTCATATGATCACCACATTCTATTAGGGAATGATATATCACTGAGATACTCTATCCATAGATTGATTTATCATGAAATTTTAGGTCACTAAAATTTGGTTTGCACAAGTCAGCCTACTCTCATCTTTTTAAAGCTGTGTTTCTAAGATTAATTTAGACTTTCATGCTTCTGGATATCAATTCTATTTACTTAGTAAACAAATGAAGACATTCTGATTAATTTTACTCCAAAAAATCCTGGGATATCCCCAGATCCTTAGAACTCATAAACTGGATAATTTGGGCTTAATATACAAAGTAAGCCCAAAATATGAGGCTCTGTGAAATCAACTTAAATTCTAATTATGAAAGGCTTAATAGAGTGACCAGGTACGACCTTATTTTTAAAGGATTAAGTGGGACTAAAAACAGTTGAATGGGTCTTGTATTTTGTTGGCGTTTTCAAATTTTATTTTTGAAATGAAAACTACACAAGCAGATTTCATGTTCATTTTACCAACTTCAGAAGGCACATTTAGCAATCATCACAAGAAATGGAATTGGTGACCAGAGTTCAGATTCCAAACAAAGTTTATTATTTTTTTACCTTTTGTGCTTATGCCTTTGGAAAAGGCATAAATCCATCTGTTCTCCTTCCACCAATTGATAAATTGTAGAAAAGACTGGGTAACTAACAGTCTAGGAGAAGGATAACTCTGAATACAAACCAGCTTTATTCCTCTTAGTAATTGACCTGGTGCTGCATTCTACTCATGAAGAAGGTACTATTTACCAACCCCTCCGCTCGGGCAGGATATGACACAAGGTCAATTTTTAAGCGGAGTTTAACAGGTTTGAATTCAGAGTTTTCCTTCTCCTAGACTAGTTGCCTAACCAAGGCTGAAGAACCTAGTCTATCCTACTATTTACCCATAGCTGGAGGGAGAATAATTGGATTCATACCTTTCCCAAGGGTATTAGTGCTATGTGAAATGCAATCAGTTTCGTCCAGGATTTGAACTCGTATCGCCGTGTTCATTTCCTATGACGATAACAATTACACCACGGGCACCTCCATTACTCTACTCATGAAGAAGGTATTGACTAAATGCATACATCAGTTTTCAAAACATTTTATCATTGATTGCAATTATTGTATCATAAATGAATTTAACAAGAATGGACTTGAGAAGAATAATTTATCATTAATTCAAAGCTGTTCATTAAAGTAATAATAGTGTTATCAGCAGCCAGCTATTCACAAACATTTGCAATGCATGAAAAAGAGACTAGAGACATTATTCTTACATAATGGCCAACAATGAAGACAATGTGTACTAAAATATGTTGAGAAATCTATCAATAAATTTATTTCTTTGTTTTATCAGAAGATATAAAACAACTACATGGAATATTTCAGTACATAATGCAATAATAAGAAAAAAAGAAAAAGAAATTAGGCTTGTTGTGGTAAGTTCTTTACTTATGTTTCCCTGCAGCAATATAAAACATGTGTAAGGTTGACATTTGAATGTTATCTATAAATTGATGGAGAAAATGTTCAATAATTGTGTTAAATAACCAAACCCTGTGTTAAGTCACCGTTAGAGAAGATAGTTTTGGGGTTGATTTTCTTTCTTTTTTTCCCTTTTCTTAAATGAGGCATATATTCCTTTTAAAATAACAAAAGTCTGAATACTTCTTGTTAATTTTACAAATTTGGAGAAATCAATTTTCAAAATCAATCAAATTATAATGCACTGAATGTATCCCATGAAGAGAGGTAAGACCCCTCCCCATACACACACAAAAAAGAGCCATTGTGGTAAGACAGTAACCAGCAATTGATGGCAAGGCTCCAGTTTTGGAGATCTGGAGTGTGTGGACTACCCCTTGATTATGATTAATCTCAAATCCACTACTATCAGAAGTGATAGTACCTGTCAGAGTCCCATCTATGAGTCAAATTGATCCTGTTTGAAAATTATTAGAATTGGATAAGAATATGTGAAACCATATAACTGTTCAAACAAATGATTACAAGTTAATAGAATAATTAACTTGAAGACTTGAAACCTAAGGATTATAATTAGCTACTTGAAACTATAAAACTGTATGCAAACAAATGTCTATTATTAACTAAAAATAGTCACTTGAAACCATAAAAATCTGTATGAACTATCACCATTAGATTGGTATATTGAAACCATACAACTGAGTACAAATTATTTGTGGATAGGAATACTAGATATCATTTAACTGTATACCAAAACTCTGAAGAATTAGCGACACAAAAGACATAAATGTACAATGTATGTGATTCACTAACCTCTCAGGATTAAATAACCCCTGACAGATTGACATGCAGTTAAAATCATTTAAATCAAATTATCTTCTTAAATGAGTCAAATATATCTCCTAAAATAGCAAAAGTCTTTTCTGTATCTATTGAATATTTCTAGCTAATTTGACAAATTTGGTTGAACCAGTTTTCAAAATCAATCAAATTGTAAAACAGCTTGGAATAATTTGGCTGTTTTTTGTTTTTTTTTTAACATTTTCAATTCTTGGATTTGTATTCTGATAAATGCTTACATAGTGATTCAAATATATTTGAAACTATACACAAATAAAACATGTCCCATTTTGCATATTATGAATATTAATGAATATAGATTTATGATCTTGTTCAAGTAAAAAAAAGAAGCTATATGCCATCTTTAAAATCTGCACATTTCTATTTGAATGCATTGAAATATGCATTTTTTAAGTGTATGTAAATATACAAAATAAAATTAATGGTATTTTTAGATATAAGAAAGTCAAAATAAGTATATATTAATATCTATTGACAAACATAGATATATATTTTTAATAAAAGCTGGTGTATTTATGTATAAACATATCCACATTTATTTTTTATTTCAGTCTCCATAATTATTTATGCTGGAATTGATATTATAAAAGCTATGAAATATATTAATTCAATACATATCTATTCAAACTTCCTTTCATGTATGTGTGTATGTGTGGATGTGTGTGTGTATGGATGTGTGTGGGTGTGTGTGGATGTGTGTGTGTGTGTGTATATATATATATATATATACAAATATGAGATGGAAGGCCTATTTTTTCTTAATTCAATTGACAATTCTTCTAATGAAATGCAGGAAAAGTACGGGTTTAAAACTAAGAAACATTCACCTCATATTAAAGAAATGGATAATTTTGAATCTGATTTAATAAGGTCAGTTAAAACCATAAAATTTAAGAAAATTCACAACAATATCCAATCACAAATGAGTAGTGATCTTAGGAGGATTAGAGAGTCCAACAACATATTTACCAAATCCCATAAGTCAGGCAATTTATACAAAGTTGATAGGAATAAATATAAGCAAATGATATTTAAAGAAGTAATTAAACATTACAAAAAGGTCCCCACCCCAATCTAGAAAATGAGTTAAATAACAAAGCTTGAATGCTAGCAACCAAGCTAGGTATAGTAGACAGGGTTGAAAAATATAATATAAGAAATTGTTTTATCACTATTAAAGACTATAAAAGTGATTTTAAGGAGAACCCTAACTGTAGATTAATCAATCCAGCAAAAACACAAATGGGTAGAGTTAGTAAAATTATTTTGCAAGACATTTGTGCCACATTTAGAATAGCATTGAATATCAATCAATGGCGTAACACCCATGATTGCATTAAATGGTTCAAAGAACATGACAAAAATAATAAATGTTCCTTTGTAAAGTACAACATTAAAGAATTTTACCAATCCATCACAGAAAAAACCTTGGACAAAGCATTAGAATTAGCAAGTGAATATATATCGATACCAGAAGACAAAATTGAGGTTAAAACACTTTTATATCATGATAATAGTATATTGATTAAAAAAGGGACTAGTGGTAACTTTGATACCCCCATGGGAGCTTTTGATGGTGCGAAAATCTGTGGGCTTGTGGGGTGCTTACTTCTATATAACCTTAACAATATAGTTGATCCTTATTGTCACAGGCTTTATCATGACAATAGGTTAATTATCTTGGGCAAGATTACCCCTAAAAAATGTGATACCATTAGGAAAAAATTGCATAGGTTATTTAACAGATTTGGGTTCAAATTGGAAATCCAAACAAATCTAAAAATTACAGATTATCTGGATATCACTCTAAACCTATATAATGGGACTGTGTCGCCATTTAGGAAGCAAAATCAAAACCCACGTTATGTCAATATGGGGTCCAACCACCCAACTCAGGTGTTCAAACATATCCCTAATGGTATTGAACATAGGCTATCAACAAATTCCTGCAATATAGATATATTTAAGCAAAGTAAACAAGACTACGAAAAGGCACTAAAAGATAGTGGCTACAATATTAAGCTTTGTTATAAAAACAACACTGAAACATCCAACATATATAAAAGGAAAAATAAACCAAGGAGAATTCGTTGGTTTACACCTCCATATAATATGGAGGTAGTTAATAAATTAGGTAGTGAATTTTTCAATTATTGAAAAGAAATTTTCCAGTAACAAACCCACTAAATAAGATATTTAATAAAAATAATATTAAGCTAAGTTATAGCTGTATGCCAAATATCAATAGTATTATCAATAAATCCAATACAATAAAACTTAATAAAGAACAATATAATGAGGCCCCAAAATGTAATTGTTATAATAAGACTGAGTGTCCCCTTAAGGGCAAATGTTGGTATGAATGCATAATTTACAAGGTGGAGGTGTATAATAGCGAACCACACAATTGTAAAAATAAAAAGGTATACTTCGGGTCCACCCAGGGAACATTTAAACAAAGGTACTATAATCATAAAACTAGTATTACACGTGAAAAATATAAACATAGTACTAGTTTATTATTGGTGGAAATCAAAAATAGGCAAGGCATTGATCCCATATTAAAATGGGAAATAGTCAAAAAATGTCATAAATTTAGAGCTAGTAATAGGTATTGTATAGTTTGCAATGAGGAGAAATTGTCTATAGCCTCTTACAATAATAAAGATTTGTTAAACCAAAGGTCTGAAGTATTGAATGCCTGCAGGCACATAAGGAATTGCCTCCTCTACAAATGATTTTATTTTAAAACTAGTATTTATTTTTTTTTAACTGCCATTTTTTTAACTGCCATTCTATTCCATGCTTTCATTTAAATATATTTTTTAATACTAAACTTAATTTTTTGTTTGCTTTTTTTTTCTTATTGATATGCTAATTTTCTGTCCAGCGTGAGGTTTGTTTGGTTTTTTTTTGGTTTTTTTACTATAAATATAGTTTTCTTTCCATACTACTTTAGTCAGGATTAGGTACCCTGATGAGCCGCTTAGGAGAAACAACAGTAGGTTAGTTCCTGACTCACAAAGTAATTATCGTGACTATTTTGCTCTACTTAGTATTGAGCACTTTTTGCATTGTAGCTTAGCAGCCCTAATGGTTGTTTTTTTCTTTTGACCAACCAATTGCATGTCTTTTGATTTTTTTCAATTGGTATGACAAGGTTGGCCTTTTCTTTTTTTTCCAATATATATATTTTTTTCCAATATATATATTTTTCCCCTTGACAGGGATTTGTTGTATATTTTCAACATCAAATCACTTGCCGAGCTTTTTTTTTCTTACCATAAGGGCTATTATTTAATATATATATCCATATATATAGAAAGGTGAATGTCTACTTACAAGTGCCAATTATTCATTCTACCAAGTATAAAATCTCCCTCAAGTGCTGCATGACGCAATTGAAATAAATAATTTGTTAATTTTAATAAAGATATTTAAAATTTTGTACGGAAGTATTTTTCTAGGCTGAGCGATATATACATTTCTTAGGAATATATACCAATGATATATAATAGATAGATAAGATTTAAATGAATATTTCGTTACTCTTTTACATAAATATATATATGTGTATATATATATATATATATGTATAATCAATTGTTAAAAATGTGTGGATTAACTACTCACCAATCTATTGAAGACGATTTTGAGCGCCATAAAGATTTTATGATTCAGGGGTACTTTTGGTGTTAAATTTTAACAATAATATATATATATATATATATATTGACCGGGCCATTGGCTTAATGAGTAGATTGTTCGCCAATGGTCCAGGAGACGAGGATTCAATCCCAGGTCAAATCATACCAGAAACTCAAAAAATGGTGCTTGATGCCGCCTTGCTTAACACTCAGTATTATAAGGTAAGGATCAAGGGTAAAGTGGAGCAATCCAAGGAATGGAGTAGCGCCCTCCCCTATACCTCAGTGTGGTAGCTATTGAAAAGGGAGCCTTCGGGTCACTCTCGGCGAAGGTCGCCAACTTTACTTTTATATGTATATATACACATATATATATGATGTCATACTGTTTGAAAGTAGATGTATTTTGCTTTTATGCCTTTTAAATACCAGAGTAATGTTATTTCTAAAGCTTAGGATTAAATTGCTCAGAGCACATTTGCAAATCTTTGTCACTGTTTGTGTTTGTCTACGCAAGGTTCATATTATTTGAAGCTGCCAATATCATTTCTAAAGTGCACCTGGCTTGCCATCTTGTTGAACTCTTTTCTAATGGCCTGTGCAATAGTTGCCAAAATCACCCATGCTGAACATGGCTTGTGATTGGATCCCCACCCCACAAAAAGAAAAAAAAATCAAAGCTAATATAACTAATGGATAGCTCAGAGAATAAGATTTTCAACTGTTGATGATGTGGAAGATTATTGACTGTAAAAGCAAAGATAAAATTAATAGCAGCATTTTCATCGATATGATGACTGGGTGAATAGAGGGAGGGACAGATGGATGGATACTTGGGTAGCAGGAAGAGATCAATAAATTGGTCTACATTTACATATGATTATATCTATGATTTTTATCACATGAAAAAATAAAATGTTGCTTTGAGTAACCCTATCTGAAATAATGATAACGAGAGAGAATTATTGTTTTATATATATATATATATATATATATATATGTGCAAGGAATTTTTTGTGCCTTATGCCAGTTAACTAGTGTGGGCATATGAACAAGTGTATGAAGAATTTCCTTCTTCCTCCCTCTGTGTACATGTGCACAGATTTGTGTTTTTGTATAATAGATATGATCTTGATAGACTGGAAGATTTTGTATACATATTTTTTATATTCTATTCTGGAAAAAGATTTGTTGAAGCAATTTTGATGTTTTTTCAAAACAAGTGCAGGTGTGTACATACAGGTATGTGTAAAAGTCTTTTTATCTACACATACATTTGTGTATAGTTGTATGCCTGTAAAAAGAAGGATTTTATATATATTTTATAAATAGAACTGAAAGACTGGAATGGCTGGCTTTGAACAGGATGAGATAAATAGATGGGTGGTTTAGTTGTTTGGTTCAATGGTATTGCCATGCTTATTGCGTTATTGTATGCCATAGTAAATTGATTAATTAAGGTCTCTAATTATATACGGATATTATCACATATTGATTACAAAACTCTAAATCATTGAAATTCTGGTGCCAAAAATATGAATATGCAGCTGTATAAACATTTGTAAAAACATACAAGACAGAATTGAAAAACTGTCAAGGTTTAGCAATAAGAAATGTCAAATAATATCCATTTTGATTCTAATAGTTTCAATTTGAAATAATAAAATGTTGGTAACTTTCATCAATGAATATATATATATATATATATATAATTCATATATATATATATATATATATATATATATATATATATATATACAATTTATATATATATATATATATATATATATATATATATATATATATATATATATATATATATATATATATACACATGTTTAATCTGTCATGAACATATAAAAATATCAATTTAAATTTTTGATAAAAATGCTATAAAAAACACCAAACACATTAAAATTTCTGAATTGAAAAATACAAGCATTTAAATCGTACTCTTGATAATTACCAATAATTTTATAAACGACTCAGAAAGAAAATGTTGAACAATTTTTATACAAAACTGAACAATATATAGAGTGTACTTACACGTGGGTACAAACCATTAAAAATAGCTATTTTTGCCACAGTAATTTTTTCTTATTTTATGTTAAAATATTCTTTTTTATTGTTTCTCCAGTTTTTACAATAATTTTAAAACATTCTGCACATACTCATTTTTCTTCCAAATCTTGTTTTCTTTAATATTGATAAAAGTAGTAAATAACATTTAAAATAAAATACTTTAATAATCTTTCACAGTTGACTGAAAAGCAATTAAGATTTTAAAGAACTTTTTTATAGATTATTAAATAAATTTTCATTTGAGATATGATTTGTCTGCATTAAATTTCAGTTTTACATGGTAACCCATTTCAATTAACCCTTAGATTCTAATTAGTAAAATAGAATTTTCAGAAAATTGTATACATAAGACAAAAATATCAGTAATATATACATTAAAAAGTACCTCTCCTGTTGTTTTTCACAAAACATCTATAAAAAAAAAGACTCCTGCCTAAATATAGTTGAGAGGTGATTATTTGTTTGGTTGCAAACACAACAATACATAACCATGTGTTTTTTGAGAGATCCCAATAATGTATTTAAACCAACAAAAATAAGAACATATATATCTAAACAGCCTCTCAAGAAATAAGCAAATAATATTACTAATTTTGTTATCATTATTACCTGTTGATTTTGTAAGCTTTCACCTGCTAAATTCTCTCAGTTGTAACTACCTTTACTGAGTTACTAGACTCAAAATGATTGAATGAAGAAAGAGCTAAACATATTATTTTCTGGTTGTAACTTATTGGTAATTGTAAAGACTTATCAATCAGTTTATTTTCATTGTTTTATAGATTTTTTAAACATATATTATAAAGGTGTCAACACAATTCATATCATAGCCTTCTTTGATTGTGGCAACACAAGAGTCATATTGGTTATTATCAAAGGATATGAAACCAAGTTAAAAATTTTGGACAAGACTATTTGCATTTCATTTTTCACATGCACTTCAGAAAGACTATCGCTTTTCTGCCAAGGAGCAGAGCTGGCTATAAGATAGCAGGACCATTGTTCTCAAATGTACCCCACACTTGAGTGCAATTTACTCCCAGCTTGCTTAGTACACAACAGCACATTGTAATATATATGTTCTTGATAGGGCCCTGCACTTCCTAAAATCAGCTCTGTCTAGGAGAATTGAAAACTCTGTATTCAAAACTAGGAATTGTGGGGCTATCAGCTTCACCCATAAAAAACTACTTGCCATGGAAATGGCTGCACCATCACTGATGTAGTTTGACTGCTGTCTTATACTTGACAAAAGAGCCTAGAAGATCAGTTTCTGGGTTTCTTGTAATTCTATCAATAAAAATATTCTTCCAGTTTTTCTCATGATAGCTGAGATTTTTCTTACAAACTCAAGACAAATCAAATTTCTGTAAAATTACTGAGAGATTAGTAATCCATCTCAAACTTTTACTATTGCATTTTATCACAATACTTTGAATTTTCTTGGAAAGTTTCAAAGAAAAATTAATCAAGAATATATGGTATGAAAAGAATAAAACTTGAACTCATATTTTCATCTTAGATAAATATTGGACTGTTCCATTTTGATTGTGAGGAAAGAAATAGGAGAAAAAAGCCCCAAAAAGCTCTATGTACCAGACGGAATAAGAAAGTGTGTATTCACCCAACCCCTCCTCTTCAAGCAATATATCAGATGCTTATTTTCTGCTTTAATGGAATGGAAAGAAGAAAAAAAAGGAAATGTGATAGAACAAACTGTAGAAATAAAGAAAGGAATAAAACAAAGAAATTAAAAACACTATTATTTGTACTAATAAATAGAATGATAAATAAAGGGATCAAAGTTTTGTTTTATATATTTTTTTCTCCTTTAATTTTATTGTTTAAAAAAATGAATATTTTATAAAAAATGGAATTTTCATCAATACCGATAGTTACAATCATTTTATTACCAATTTCTTTCATCATAGTTTTGATACATTTTATAATAATCTACTCAGTCAATGTAAACAGTAAATACATTAGAAATAAACATTTGAGAAGTATTGGCATATTGGTGAGAGTGTTTGTCAATGGCCCAGGAAACTGGAGTTCAATCGTTGGTCAAGTCATACCAAATACTTAAAAAATGGTACTTGATGCCTCATTTCTCAACACTTAGCATTATAAGGTATGGATCATGGGTAAAGTAGAGCAGTACAAGAAAAGGAGTAGTGCCCTCCCCTACACCTTGGTGTTGTTGCTACTGAAAAGAGATCCTTCAGGCCGCCCTTGACTATAGTCACCAACTTTACTTTTAAATGGAGTACAGCTACTTTGAATTCAGTTTTCTTTCTCCAAGATTGGTTTCTTAACCAAAGCTGAAGGGAAATCCTCATGGCATAATGACTAAAGTACTGAACTTTGGCCTTGTAGTTCATACTTCAGTCGGGCTCTCATATTCACTTTTGGACTAATATACTTTGGATCGGTATGAACCCTTTATCCTCCCTGCTATGGACTATATAGTATCTCTGCTGTTCTTCTATAAGGATGGCTTTGATATTAAATCACACATGTTGGTTGATATGCCATTAAAACAAGGAAAACATAACCAATCCACTCTGCCTTTCTATTTTATCATTGCTGCAGGGAGAACAGATAGATTCATCCCTTTCTCAAGGACATTGGAAATGCTATCGGTCTCATCCAAGATTTGAATTCACATGACTAATTCCATTTCCTACTGTTACACTGAGCCCACCTTAGATAAAAGATTAAGCAAAGGTATACTTATATGGATGTATCTTAGTGTATATTTTTCTGAGTGACATAAATATGATAATAACTTGATATGAAAAATTCAAGAAAATACAAAATATATACAAGACCAAAGAGATATTATTAAAAATATCTTATTTCTTGATGAGAAAAATTGTAACAAAATTTGACACAGACAGGGTAACTCAGAAAAACAAACAAAAAATTTAAAAGAAATTCATAGTTTATAATATTTCTTATGGCTGATGAGACTTTTGACTTGAATCTATATTTCATTATTTTGAAGCAAAGATCTAGGATATTTGATAAGCAGTTTATTCTTCTATTGAAAACTATTTTCTGTTGCTTTATTTTTTAAAATGTGTATCACATCATGTACTGATTAGTTTCTGGTTTGGAAACCTGTGAAACAATGAACATTGTTTCTATTGTATAGAAATATTTCTGCTTTATGTAAAAGTAAAGAAATAATAGAAAATGTTAATTCTGATTTCTCTTATACTTACAAATTCATAGTACATTTAACTTATTTTCTTAGTCTTGCTTCATTTATACTAGAAAATTTTTGTTTTTTGCCTAAATTTTAAGTTTATTCATAAAAGATAGACTTCATATGTTTTTTCTATTAAGCATTGACTTTTTCATCTAGGATCTTGATCATTTCTACTTTTCAACAGAATTTTGAAATTCAGTGTTCTAATTAATGCAAATTAGGTTTCTTTAAAACAATATTTTATCAAAAATATATTCAAGTAAAACTATTTATTGGAAAATCCCATCAGATTCTATAAAAATATTAGTGCATAAAAATTACTTTGGTTTAGTTAACACATTTTTGCTTCAAATCTTATTTATGTCCTTCCTGTATTATTTCTGTCTCTCTGTACACCTCTCTCTCTCTTAAATAAGAAAAAAATGGCACATCATACGAAATCTATAAGAGTAATACATTATAAATATTTTTGAACAAGATGGATTTTTATTGTCAAATTTTCAACTGAAAGATAATTTATGGAGTTAATGTTGTTGCTGAACATTGTTCAAATCATCCAAATTTTCAGTATACATATTGAAATCCTTTACACTTAAGTAAATAAAAGCAGATACCATCCTTTATCACTATTATAATGGGAACCCAAAAAGTTATCAAGTCAGTACTATTCCCATGTACCTTTTGTATTGGACATTAAATTGGCTAATACAAATATTAAAGTTAAACTGGGTCTAAAAGTTTCGGGAACTGTTCACCGAGTTTGGGCAGTGGAAAGAAATGAAACAATATCCAACCATTATTTTTTAAACTGTATATTAAAGAGTTTGCCAGGAGAGAACCTGACCAACATTTGAAGACTTTGAAAAAAGCTAGGATCATTTAAAGAAGAATTGTATATGTTTAAAAAACAACATAGACAGGTGCTTGAAATATTTCCCATGATCTATAAGTAGATGAAAAAAGGAAGTTTTGTTTGATACATCCTACTATGAGATAATTCTCTTAAATCATTAATTTCCTTAATTTTAGAACATGCTGGTGTTTAATCTATGGGAAAAATATATCAGTTTGAGTCAATTAAATGGCTATTTTTCTAAAATGATTAGGAAGATACGTTTTTGTTCCGTGATTAGAAATCATAACTGTTAAATTGTCTTCATCTTAAGATAACCCAACATATCCTTAAAATTTTCAATTGTTTCAATTTTGTTGATCATTTTTATGAATTTTTAATGTTGAAGAGAAAATTGTACAATACAACAAGGGATGAAATCAGGATGCTAAAAGAGAAATTATTGTTAGAAAAATATTATTTATCAAAAAATCTTAAATGAGTAAAATCTTATACTCAATACTTTAGCATTTCTGTTAAATTTTTCCAGTTGATTTCATTACATAGATATTGCATAATCTTATTCTGTTATACAAATACTGTATAATATTATCTAATATTATTTTGTCAAAAAATATTTTATAATATTTGAATAATTAGACAATCAAAACTGCCACGAGTTCTACCAGTAGTTAATTCATTTGTTATTATCTCAGCAAGTTGAACACTTTGAACACAGCTTCTAGGTACTAAGCTAACCTGTGACTGATCTCAGAATATTATAAAAAAAGCTGAACACGAAACCCACTCAAACTTTGCTCCAGGGTGCAGACATGTTTTTTTATAGCTATCGCATCATTCCATTATGGTTGTAATGTTAATCTTTTTATTAGTAAAATCTAATGAAATTTTTCCCAAAACCAAATATTGTATTTACAGCCACAGCCAAAAATACCAGGTTTACAATGTAGAATAAAATAATATTTAGTCTGAAATATTGGACTCAAAATCTTCTCTTGTTCTGTAACCTGGTTAAGTCATGGGGGGTGCACCTTGAGTATTGTGTCTTGGGCAAGAATAGCCTGGTGGAGCCTATCTCTCTCCAAGTGGATAACTGTTTAGAAATTAGGTTTTCTTCTCCTTGACAGGTTGCTATACCATGATTAGAGAATTCTGTCTACCCTACTATATATTCATAAATAGAAGAAGAATAGTTGAATTCATAGCTTTCCAAAGAGTATTCACACAATAGAAAATTCAAACAACTTCATCTATGATTTGAACTTGGGTTGCCAAGTTCATCTCCTTCCAAAAGCATAATAAAATAAGTACTCAACCAAAACTATCCAATTTTGGGTTCAAAACTTTAACACTTTGGCTGTTTTAATTCCAGTTATATCTAATAACAAGTCTAAAGTTTAACGAGTAATCATAGTTTAAAAAATTTTTTTTAAGATTAAAGAAAAGCATTTATGCAATTTTCCTGTTTTTTCAAAAAAAGAGGTAAAATAAAAATCTATGTAACTGTAATAGTCAAAGCTGTCCTTGAAAAATATTAGTAATTGTAATCTCATCTGCTTCAAGTAATTTAGCTGACACAAATTCCTAGATTAATTTCGTTTTGGTGGTATTCCTCTGAGACAAACTGAAATTACTATTCCAAGCTTTCATCCTTGTCATAAACTAATTTTTGTCTTCTATTCTTTGCCTTTCAATCACAATGGCTGTCATGAATCTGGTTGGAACTGGTTAATCAAAGTAAAGAATAAATCAAACTACAGCTTTTTAAAATTAAGATATTGATTTGTACACTTCTATTAATCTTTTATATGTGAGTAGCAGTACTTAACCGTTTTACTCACAAGTTTTAAAAGGGTCTCTGATGCTTATAAAATACTTAATACTTAGTTGTATTACATGCCCTGTCAGCAGAGTCTAGAATACACTGACTGTATCCCTCACTGAGAGGTAGGACTTTACTCCCATAAAAAAAACATGGTATCATTTTTCAGACTTTAAACTATATCTGATAGTGAAGCTCCTGTCCGGGAGATCTAGGAAGTGTGTGGTAGCCCTTCATTGCCATTACACACGGGTCCACTCAGATGTGTAGTAGTAGTAGTATCTGTTAGGGTCCCATTTATAGGTCTAATAGGTCTAGTCAAAAATTATTTGCATTTCATAGGACCCAATGCTAAAACATTCCTCTTAAACATTTTATCAAAGAATATAAATATGGATGTAAAATGAATGCAGTCCCTTAATCTCTAGGTATAAAATAACCCTAGAAAGATTGACATGCCATTGAAATAGTCAGTCATTAGCTATATTATGCAGTTTTTAAGAGGGTCACTGTTTATTTGTCGCTGCCTCCTACCAGACACAACTTGACACATGGCCAAAAGCCCGAAGGCCGATTAAAGTGGGGATAAAGGGGAGGGGAAGGTCGGGAACGAGCCGAGACTCGAACCCTGCTGGTCTATGCTGCTCATCGACTCACTTGGTGCAATGTGAGCCTGATGAGGCAAGCAGTTTCACGAACCCAAATGTGGGTCCGGGCACGTATGCCGGGTTATGGCTTGAACTAGACACCAAGGTCTAGTGCCATACATAGGTTTCAAGAAAGTCCGCGGGGACCTCTCTTTTTTAAGAGGGTCACTGATGCACATAAAATAGCTAGTGTAAAAATCTTTTATCTATTCATATACTTTCTTCTTTCTAGGTATCCCACATTCGCATAAAGACAGACTAAAATACAGTGTCCAGTTTAACTATATTTACATTGTAAACTCAAAATCTCTTTAGGATAGACACAAATTAGAGTCCAGTTGTTCATTATAAGTATATTGTAAAGCAAACCATATTTTTAAAGCCACTTACAAAAGGTCATGAGACATGTTGGCTAAACCAAAATTTAAACCAAAAATATATACTCAATAAATTCTTTCTGAGCCATTTAAATAAAAAAAAACATTTCTCAACAAATTTGTATAAACTTGGGTTGGCATTAGCAATATAAAAATAAAGATTCCTTATCCACTTGTGTTGAAAAGTTTAAATCTTTCCTTTAAAATGGAATTGCTTTTGCCTTTAACTGATAAAAAAATCAAAAAAATAATTAAATTATAGCTGTGAACATTTTCATAATATACTTTCATTTTTTGGTTCATGTGTGAATGTTAATACATTATGTTCTTTAAGGTATGTTGATTTCCTATGATGATGAAATTCAACAAATAATAAGATAATCAAGAATCTTAGAAATTCAATATCAAATACAATGAATATTTAGATAAATGCAAATTTTTTGTAGTTTCTGAAAAAAATCTTACTGAAATTTAAATATCTTAAATTTTCTCAAGAAATGCAATTGTTAAGTAAATTAATTTTTATAGGTAAGGAATCAAATTCCAAAACTTTTCTTTTTTGGCACATCTATATTGACTAAACTTGCAACAAGACTGGATTAGAATTGCAGCATAAATATTGGTTTTTAAAGACTCTATATTTTGAAATTCAAGAGTTTATATGAGTATTTTTACTTTGGAGTAATGGTGAGCAATCTTATCTAGTAAAAAAAATCCTACTGCTGTGAATTTTATTTGCATGGACCACCTCCCAATGAGATGATCTTGTCTTATGCTAGCTTAGTCGATATCAATACATTTAAGAAGATCTTTCAAAAGATGTTAATATAAATGTCATTAAAATCAAAAATACAGAATGTTAGGGCAATCATTTCCAATCAACAAACAAGGCCCAAACAATAGCAAAACTTTCTGGCTTCTTGGAGCATATCTCAAATTTGAATAGTTTATTTTGATTAATAATCAAGACTTTTTTTCAACATAAGATAGAGGAAAAAATGTCAGAATCACTTAATTTTGAAGGTACATTCTTGAAGCCAGAAAGTTTGGCTATCAAATAGAATAGGTTTTGTTTCAGGTTTGTTAATATAATAAAAAGAAATTGTGAACCTTTACTTAAAGCTGCTATAATTTCATTACTTTTTTATGAAATTAGAACATCCATTATTTTATACAGTTACCTGATTAAAATAGCCAATTTAAACTTGCCTTGTTTTAAGTATTTTATTTTATATCTGTCATGTTTATGGTTTGGTCAATATGGCTGATCCAAATAATTGATGAAGCATTTAATAAAACTAATTGCATCCTAATGATTTTGGTCTGTTCAATGTTTTGCATTCATGAGACTAGGTAATTATAGAAGTTACTATGTAATTCTTTGATCAAAGTCTTCCTTGTACATTTTTATAATAAAAACTAACAATTTTTTAGTCACAATTTATAATCAGTGTGAATGCATGTTTTTTGATAAAAAAAAAAAGACAGAAAAATCTAAAAAATTAAGTTGTGAAAAAAGGAAAATCAATGAATGTTAATATTAGACAGACTCTTGAGAAGCAGAGGAGTTACAATAGAAATGGATATTCCAAACCTCTAACAATATATTTACTGATAGATTTTTTTTTAAAGCATTGAGTAAAATGTCCTCATTTTTTTCATGCAAGTTTTTCATTAGGAATAGCATACTGCAGTTTAAAGACAAAAATTTAAAATAAACCTGGAGAAAATGGATGATAATAGAGGCCTTATAAAATTGACTCTGTTCAAAATATATTCTAATTAGATGATATCAGTTTTTGACAGCATTAATCAAAATAATGTTTTTGATTAAGTTTTTTTAATTTTCTTATTTAAATTATATAGGGTTTTCATTTTGTAATATGAACAAGAAATGATACACCATATTGGATTCTTTCTTATCCATAAATAATATTTGGACAGATATTTTCAGCTGTTCATGAGCTTATTCAATTAAAGAAGATAAGTTGGTGGGAACCAGTTCTTATCTATGAAAGCTGAACTGATCTTACTTGCTAATATCAAGAGGCTTCCATGAAAATTGCCCAAAGTTGTAGAGTAAATATCTCATGGAACAGATCAAGAAGAAGGAGAGTTTCTGCACAGAATTAATAATTCAAAACACTAAGGAATATAAGCAAAGGAACTTTAAACTAAAAGTTTCTCCTGAACATGTGTTTGAGCTTTGCATCTATTTTGGTTTGGTTTCTATTCTAAGGGCATATCAACCTTTGTGCATTATCTAATGCGAATGCTATCCTTGCAGAACAGTAGTAGTACTATTTAACTCTTAAGCTGGTGTGAGGATAAGTGGTTTCTTACTTTTCCTGAAGGTATTTATCTGAAAGTAAATGTTTATTATGACACAAAGACAAGGGACGTAACAAAATATTTACAACTATTAAGTTAGATAACTCAGACTTCAACTGGTATAACTTTATTTTGAAATAGAGACCTAACATTAGCATTTGAAATTGGAATTTAATAAACTATGATTTCAATGAGGACAATCTATGAAAATAATTATGTGATATAAGTTAGAATGTTAATATCTAAAATATTTTCCTTGCATTGACGTTAAATTAAATTTCATGTGAAACAGACTAAACTATTAAACAGACTAAGATGTTATTTCTGACAAAAACCATAAATAAGTGGCAAAGGACTTATAAATGTTTGATTATAATGTACAGGTGCTGGATATTGTATAGATGACCAACCAATAGCATTGGGTGAATTGGACAGATGGCAAGAGAGAATCAAACATGCCTTGATAGTGATGATTATAGTAATTATAAGTATCAATGTTTTCAATATTCCATTGCAGTCATTTTTTTTTAAATCACAATTTTTTTAATTTATCGATTATAGTAATCCTTTCTGTTTTAATTATTAAGGTGAACCTACAGAAAAACTCAGGAATACCAATTAACTCTTTTCTGTCAATAGGTTTGGTAATAATTCTTGACTTCTGACACTTTCTCTGTCTCTCTTTTTAATACACAATGTACCAACTGAATGCTAACTCTAGCTAAAAATATTTTGCTTAAAATATAGTGAAAAATCATTTGTTAAACCAGAGCTTCACAAAGTGTTTCATATAGACCCCTGGGGTGAGTGATTAAAGTTTTAGCAGGGCAAATAAAGGCACAGGGTTCCACAGGGGATGAATTTGTTAGTTGGTTATTTACATACAACCTTTTCAAAACATATGGGTCAGTTTAATGAATAAACAAACTGACCAAAAATATCCAGATTTTTTATGTGTTGTAAATGATGCATATAATTGAAATCTCACAAAAAAACATTTAAAAATAATTATATTCTAAATTATTTTATTAAAGTACTGAATTCTAAAATATTTCTTTTTACAAGTCAGTAAATTTCTTATGAAAAAAGATTGTTATTTTGTTATAAGAATATACAGATTTAGAAAAGAAAGAAGAATAATGAAAAAATAGAATTAAAATACAATTTCTGAAATTTGAATTCTTATCTAAGGTAAGATATTTTTAATGAGCAAAATTAAATAATTATTTAAAAAAATCCCATTCTGATCAAAGTTAACCTGATCTTTACTTGTTAAGTCGATTTCAGTAAAGCCAGGGATTTGTTGGTGTGGATTTTAAGTGATTTAATATTCTATTTAAAAGAATTTTTTCATTTTATATAAATTCTGATCTTGAAACCAAAATGATTTAAAAAAATAAACCCTTCTGATCATACCATCCAATGTGACTAAGAAAAAAAATGCTGGCAATATATAATTAATTTACTGGTGAGTGAACAGAAATTGGATTTTGCGACAAGGAGTGCATCAAGTAAAAAATTGCCAAAAACCTGGGTCAAACGATAAAATTCCAATTTTGAATGCTAATGTTATATTGATGTTATAGTTCTGTAAACGTTTTCACACATTTGCTCCAAGACTTAACAAAAGACAATGATTTAAAGTTCTTATGAGAAGAGTAAAATATACTCTTTCTAAACTCTCACATTACATCTCATATTTTGCCTAACATTTAAATGAGTATGAAATGATCATTTTCAATTACTCATCTCATTCACCAAATTTGTTCATGTACAAAAGATAACATAGAAATCTACTTACTTGCTATGTATTACTTTTGTACTGGCTGTATTAATATATACAATATATAATTGTTAGGATGAATAAAATCTTAATTTATTCTTTTACAAAGATGTTAGACTAGTTTAACTCCAATTGTCATGAAGATTGCTACATTCTTTTTTGAAGTTTCCTGTTTATAGATACAAAGAATTATGAATAGTTAAGCATGGATCTTAATCTAGTGAGAAAATTTCAGCAAGATTAAAACAAGCTAACCATTGCACGATAGTAAGTTTATTATCTAACTGATTTCATTATTTTTTCAAGTATGAGATATGATATCAGATCTTTTAAAAGGTCTGCATGGGATTGTTATAGCAAAATACATCAAATCACTTTTGGTTCACCCACTTAACTCTTTACACACCTAACTACTAAAACACATAAAACACAGACCGACAGACATCGACACTGCAGAAGAAAAACTGAGAAAATCATGGCTTCTTCACATAGGCTCCGTGCATAGTCTATTCAAAATCCCCAGAAAATTCTCAGTTATAAAAAAAGGTCTACTTTTCAACCAATCATTTTTTTTTTCCACAAATAATATTTTCTGGAGCTGGTGTTTGAAGTCAGGAAACTATAAATAAGGCAAGTGGAGATCACACGGGCAGTTGAATCTCTGGCCGCCGCTGTGAGCATCACCCGACAACACCTTCAGACCAGATCAAAGCAACCCCTTGCTGCTGACCAGATAAATACCTGTCAGCCAGCTAGATATTTAATTTGCTTGTTTATTATATTTATTCAATAAACAAAATAAACTAAATCTTCTTGTCAGTCTTGTTGTTCTTGCAACCACACGCTTGTATATAACAGGATCAATTCACCTAGTGTATCTGAACTTGCAGCAAGCAGCCAGAGGCATTGGCTTCTATATAAATGCAAATAAGATATTCATGTGTTTTCAATAAAGAGGAACAATTTCCCCTTTTAGTAGTAATCCTCTGAAATTAGTAAACTAGTTCATGTTCCTTGGCTATGATACATCATCAACTGAAAGTGATGTCAAAGTATGCAAAAGGAAGGCATTGACTGCCATTGATAGATTTCAATTATATGGAAATCTGCTCTTTCTGATAAAATAAATCAGGATTTTTTCTAAGCTGTGGCTGTGTCAGTACTACTGTATGGATACATCAGTAATGAAATACAGGAAGAAAAAACTAGATAGGAACTATGCAAGAATGCTACATGCTGTTTTAAACTAATCTTGGAAGTAACATCCCGCAAAACAGCAGCTGGGTAGCCACTTACCTCCTATCTTACAAATCATCCAAGTAAGCTGAACAAGTCATCTTGGCACTGCTGGTGAAATAATGATGAACTCATATGTGATGTCCTCTAATGAACTTCTACACGTGGAAATGCTAGTGCTGGCCATCCAGCAAAGACGAATATATCAGCTCTGTGCAGACACTGGACGCCGTCTAGAGGACCAACTCAAAGCAATGAACAATAGGGGTGGATGTTGAGAATTTCTGTGAACTCCATGCTGTTGGCAAGACTTGATGAGGAATAATTACCAAAAATAGATATTTGTATCTAGTCAACTTATATAACAAAAATTCTAAACATTTCCCTAAAATAAAAAAATTCCTTTTTAGGCAGAGAAAACACCAACAACATCCCTGCAGATTGGTAAAACCTCCTCTAAAAATGGTGTTTTGAGTAAACTGCATCTGGTGGTGAGGCACAAGTTCTTGAGCTCTGAAGAGTGTGCTCTCACTTCTTCATTGCCATTAGTTCTAGATCCAGTTCAAAGCAGAAGTATCAGTAAGGATCAGATCTAAGGGTTATATAAACCTCTATAAGTATTAGATAAGAATAACTTAAACCATATAATTGTATATACATTATTTGTATAAATATTTGTTGCTTGAAACTTAATAATTGTTTAAAAATGATCAACAGTAGTTTCTTGAAAAATTGACTTAATAATTAAAAAAGCAAATTTAGGGAATGGAAAATCATGACAGATTGTTTAAGTTTCTAGTGATGGAGAATTTGATACGACCAAATGAAACTCAAATGAAACACCTTAAGAAGTCTCTCTTAATGGCCATGAAATCTTTAATTTATGACGTTGGGATGAAAAGTTCATAGGTTGATGCCTTTTTTGACAAATGAGGTAGAAGCACTGCAACCCCAATGGAAGAAGTAATCTGATTTCAGTGGGACTGTGTTAAATAAATCTTATATGATAACATTCCATGAGAGTATCTTTGTCAGCAAATGACCTTTTCCACTGATGTTCATATATTGTTAAATTTTTGGAGTCAAACCTAGTGGGAAGAGTCAGAAGATATCCTCTTCCTTCCTATTATGCTTGAATTTCAACTTTACATAATTGCAACTCATGAATAGGTTGCTAGTAATTTTTTATCCAAAAACATTGGTTTTTGAAATTTGATTGATACACAACAGATCATTTATGGGCTTTTAATATGTTTTAAATTGCTGTAAATAGTTGCAAATGGATGAGTTAAATCTGCAATTACTGGAACTTGCAAGAGAGAAATAAAAGATTCCTAATAAGAGGAAGTTCGATATAAAAATATCTTCAATGAAGTAGTTTGGTTTTGTTTATTTAACAGCATACTAACTTTCTAAAGGTTATTCTATACTGAAATTTGATTAATTTCTAAATGTTTGTTATCATAACTATATTTTTAACATTCCATTGTTTTTTTTCAAAAGTGCACTTTTGTCTATAATAATTTGTTACACACAGATGATATTAGTTTTTCCTATCTAATGCTAATAACTTATACACCATTATTTATTCTGAAGTAACTATTCTTATTAAGTCATAATCATTGGTTTGCACAATTATCGTTTCAAGTATTCCTATTTAATGCTAATAATTTGCAAGCAACTCTTTCACTACTTTTTGCAATATTTTGCAAATTTTCATAAAAGAAAAGATCAGAATTGCCAGTATAGCTGGATTCATGACTGTCTTATTGCTTTTGAAGTTATTAATAAAACCTTTTAAGACAGGTTGTTGTTTTTTGATAAATGATTAATTTTAATCTAATCATGGCTTTGATGATTATGTTTTACATATCTTAATTGAAAATACATTGAGGTAGTTTTATTAAACTGGAAAATGAAAAGATTGCAATTCCTGGACAAAACTAAGAAAAACTGTTGTTCTGATTTTGATTCATCAAGAGCTACACAATATGTTTACAAATTTCTCAAAATGACAATTAAAACAAAATGCAACTTATTATATTTTTTATGGGTTTTGTTTAGTCTTTTTTAACAAATTCTATTTTGAATAATTTCTCTTCAATATCTTTTGCTAATTACAGGCTTCGTTAGCAGCTTTTCAGCTGAAAATGCATTTAAGATTTAATTTGTTCATTTGATAAATGAGTTTACTGGAAAGCACCCCCCGCCAAAAAAAGAAAACATTCCTAAGGAAATTATTTGTTTCACATCTTGTTTAGTGTTTTTTAATGTATAGAAAAACTGAGTAACCTGTTATATAAACACTGTATATTTAAAATCCTATATTCTCTTGTACCTATAATTTTGTCTTGTTTCTTATGATGTAAAAGGTTTTAAGGGATTGAATAAGTCAGTTTCTTGCGAGGTATTTCTTTAAAATAATTCATAATTATTCTAAGTAATTTGAAATATCAAGCACCCAACTTTTTTACAAAATCATTGGTAAAACATATCTCCCAGAATATAATGTGAGCTTAAAGATTCTAGGAGGATAATTTGAACTCTGATGCCATTTGTAACTAGTACTTTTTCTAATCCTGTAAAATTTCAATATTGCATATAAATTCAGAAGATTTTATCAGTCATCAAACATGATAATTATGATTATTTTTTAATCATTATTATTCATGAAATCTGCTCTAGACAATAATTGATCATCAAATGACTAACAGCTGAAAAACTTAATTTTACAGCTGGAAATTTATTGATACTTGTTCAATTTTTTGCAAGTTCTCACTTGAAATTAAGATTAAGTAATTACAGTTTAAATTTGATGGTTCTCTGTTGAAGATTTTTGGAATAGTTACAGATATTTGTTTCTTGGGAAAAGCTGAACTTAATTTCTATGACCACTTTCATCTTAGAATTCATAAAATTTTAAACTTGGAATCAACACATAATCACAAACTTAAGTAATGAAACAGTATTTAATTACAGCATGAAAATAAAAATTAAAAATAGAATTATTGCTTTTATTCTACATAGTAATTTATAAAGAAGTCTCGTAGGACTTTTATGTTATTTTATTTAAACTATTGAATAAAAATAGTTATATCTTTGACATTTCAGAATCACAAGTCATCAACAAAAGACTAAATGGGAAAAATATAAGTTGTAATATTTAATAACAATATAATTTTATCCAACAATGAAACAAAATGCAGGTTCTTCTTTCAGAAAGGATTGTGAGGAACAGTTAAGCAAGAGAAGGTTCTTATTAAAAGATCTTGAGAAATTTACATTTTCGCCGTGTTATTGAAGAAAAAATTTAAAAAATTCGCAAGACAAGAGAATGCCAGTACAATTTGGCTTGGGTTTTCTTAGAGATAAAGTATATGTACTTAAAATTACTTTTACTCATGCTTTTCCTCTTCTTTTTTACCAAAAATGTCAAAGTTTTCATCATCATCATCATCATCATCATCATCATCATGTTGTGCCACCAGCACGCATATCCCTGACCCTCTCTCGCCACTTCTCCATATCATTCATCACTTCTGGCAGGTCTTCAGGGCTACATCCCATATCCTCACATAGCTGCTGTATGTATATTCGAGCTGATCATCCTGCTTTTGCTTGGCCATATACGGGGACCATAGGAGTACATCACTGATGAGTTTGTCCTTGCTTCTCCAGCAGTGTCCTGCGTGTCTGGTTCGTCTAACTTGTATAGTTTTCATGATGGGAGGCAGGTGGCTGTATAGTTGGTGCCTTGTGGGGTGTTGCCACCAGGACTTGTTCAATATTGCTCGCAACATTCTTGTGTAATTACCGTCTAGCTTCTTCTTCAGCCATTTAGTTAGCATCCAAGTAGTACATCCATATAGCAGTACCAATACGACTGCTGCCTGGAAGAACCTGTGTTTCATTTTACCGGTCAGGTCTGATTTCCATATGATTGAGAGCCTATCGATAGCTGTTCATGCTTTTGTTAGCCGCGTTTCGATGTCTTTTTCGGTTGATGAAACACTGCGTCCTAGGTAGGTGAACTTGTCTACTAGTTTCAGAGAGGTTCTGTCTAGTGTGGAATTGTCGCCTGTTTGGTTATAACACATATATTCAGTTTTGTGTGCATTGACATGAAGGCCAATGACTACAGCAGCTCATTCCAAACTATGCAGTAGTGTTTCGGCTTGGTTGGGTGTATTCGCCAGTAACGCTATGTCATTGGCATATAGTCGGCATCAGTAATTGTTTTTGTTGGGTACCTTCTGCTTCTTTTCTTTGTCAGCCCGAAGCCATTTTCTCTGATTTTGTCGATCGAAGTTCTAAGAACGTAGTCTAGACAGATGATAAAGAGGTATGAGTCTAGCATGTCCCCTTGTAGTACTCCTACGACAATGTCGAAGTATTCTGTGTCTCCATCCGGTGAATGTACTTTCACTTTGGTGTTTCTGTAGAGAATTGTTATTGCTGCCACAGTTTCTTTTGGTAGGCCGTATGCTAGTAGGATTTGTTCCATCTTCCCTCTGTGTATGGAATCAAAGGCCTTGGTAAAGTCAACAAATAGTAATGTCGCCTGTAGGTTTTTTGCCCGTACGCCTTCAAGGATTCTACGGATAGTAAAAAAAATCATAGGTCTGTTGTTTCAGCCATTTTGTCAAAATGTGATTCACTGATTATTATATCTGTGATAGGAAAAAAGAATAACTGTTTTTTTGTTCGTTTTTTTCTCATAAGTTCTGTCTTTAAACTAACTGGACTTGCTGATAGATTTTCACAGTAATGTGTAACTTTATATTCTGTTATTGAAACCCTGAACAAGCATAGATAATCAAATAGGCATTTAACCAAAGCATAAAATAGGATAAAATATTTATATTTCAAAATTGTATATTGACCTAAAACTCTGTTATCATTGCAATAATCAAATTTTTTAACAAAAATACAAGAGAAAAATTAAGAAAATATGATAATCGAATGTAAAATAATTCCCAATGTTTGTAAAAAAGTTACTCCTGTTCCATAAATATGCATACCAAGCTAATGATAATTCTTTGAATAAAAAACTAAAATATAAGAATAATAACAAATTAGAAAAATTAATAAATATTTTCTTTGTATCTTCATGAAAAGATTCTGTTTCTTCTCATTTATATATTTTAAGGAAAAACTAATCTTGAAATTAAGAGACTATTTAACATCATCATCCCAATAACACATTTGTTTACATCTGAACAAGACGTCTGTAACATAATAGTTACTATTGTGGCAAATGGAATTGGCAACCTGAGTTCAAATCATGGATGAGGCTTTTTGTGTTTCACTGAGAGTAAATACTCTTGAGAAAGGCATGAATCGAAATATTCCCTATCCAGCTATGAAAAATAGTTGGGCAGACTCAACTCTAACTTTGCCAAGGCATCCAATCTAGTAGAAAGAAAGCTCTGAATTCAAACCAGATGTACACAGCATAAAAATTGACCTTGTATCAAATTCTGCTTATGACAGAGGGTTAGGTATATGTGTACATTGAAAGAAGGCTCAAGATAAAACTGTAGAACTGAGTTTAAACCCCCAAAAGATGAAGGTCTTCATGTACACAAGGTATAGATCTTGAAAGATACCAACAAATTATTGAATTATTTTCTTTTTATTGTTATGGTGCCCACTTCATTGTTCTTGAAATAAATTCTTTAAACATTATCTTTACTTTATTCCTTTGTTTTTGTATTTTTCTTTGTTTTTCATTGATTAAATTGAAACCTATTTTCAAAATAGCCTTTGTACTTATGTCTTTACAGCTGACAAAAGTTTTTGTATGCATCGATCAGACTGGCCAGAATAATAAAACCTTTTGAATATAAATTGAACGCTATCTTCAACCCTAAAATCCACGCTGACATTAAAAATGAAACAAAAGGCTGTAGAATGGCAACAAGCTTGAAATGGTGAGTAATTTTTTTTTTTTATCTCTTTACAAGTACTTCCTACATTCTTCTATTTTCATTTGTATTATTTTTTCACTGATAGATATATTCCACGAAAGGACTGTAGAAGGTCATTTTTAAAATAGTTTTTTTTTCCCAAATCAGTGTTTCTTTTCCAATAAGAAAAATGTGACTATTTGGTACATAAATTTCTGATGGTATAAATTAATATATATATATATATATATATATATATATGTGTGTAGAAAAATTGATTACAACGATCCCAGTGGAAGGAGAGATTTATTGAGTGGTCGACACGATAGCGTTTCTGTTCTACTGAACCATCATCAGGACCATGATGGGTGATATTAATGATTTTAAGTCAACAATGGATGTTTAAAAATGCAAAATATAAAAACCTAGGGGAAAATTTGTATACGAAAAAGTTGATTGTTTAATTGGCGAATCTGCATTTAGGAACATTGTAAAGAATTTATGTTACGTTTGTTTAACGAGAATGATTTTGAGTCAGAAGGAAGATAAAAAAAAGAAAAATAGAAAGCATAAAAATTATGATATATGTGGAAAATATTAGCTAAGGATGGAATATATTGTAGCTATTTATATATATATATATATACATATATATATATATATATATATATATATATATATATAATGATCATATATACGAAGAACACTAAAAAGAACACAGAGATAATATATTTTCAGTTAATCACATATTACAGAATCCTGTTAGTGTTTTTATATTGCATTCGGTTGTTTGGAAAATTGTGTCCAATTTTAGTATAGATTTTCTTCTAATGTATTATTTTAATAGTAGCTGTAGAAAATATTCAAATTCCAAAAGGTTAAAGTTTCCTCTTTGTTAATTTTGTATCACTTCTTTCAGTATTTGATTTTGAAGTGATGTGTTACTTTTTTGTAGGAGTTCAAACTGGGTCACAATTTGGTTTTATAACACTGCTCAGTTACATGTTGCCAGGATTGAGAGAAGCTCTTTGACTTGGTATATCATACTTTACCATATCTTGATCTCCATTTTTTAAACATCCGAATACTTTTTAATGCTAAAAACATTCTATTACACATAAGAAGTGGAAACTTTATTTAAAGATTTCTTGGTATCAAAATCTTTGGTCTTTACAGTCGTAAATAACCTTGTTAATCAATAGCAGAAACGCATTGGTGTTTTGAGATCATATTTGATTAATTAAAACACAGTTTAGATTAAGTCAGGAATACAATTTTTTTCTTAACTGAATATGGTTTCTGAAGAACTTCTGAAGTAAAAAGTAGAATGATAAAAGCAAATTTCTATCAACATAAAATACAAGTAAGGCTGTAAATTACTACACATCTGTGATTGATTACACAATGAGATGCTCTCTGCATTGCTGTCATTGTCATAGGAAATTGATG
Organism: Sepioteuthis lessoniana; assembly: GCA_963585895.1. Taxonomy (NCBI): domain Eukaryota; kingdom Metazoa; phylum Mollusca; class Cephalopoda; order Myopsida; family Loliginidae; genus Sepioteuthis; species Sepioteuthis lessoniana. The sequence goes on from OY757924.1 coordinate 36,269,955, forward strand.
CAATGACTTCGGGGCAAAGCTATTTGCATTTCTTTTTGAACTAATGCTTTTCAAAAAAGAATTCATCCAACTCTTCTCTTCACCCAAAGATGGATAAATAATCGAACAAACTAGGCTCTAGCTCTGATTATGCAACAGGTCTAGGAGAAGGAAAACTGAATTCAAACCATCCCTAACTTTGCTTTTAAACTGACCTGGTATCACATCCTGCCTCTAGCAGATGGGTTGGCTAAATACACACACTTTGTAATAAAGTATTTACTTTCTCCTCTTCCTCAATAGAAAATATTGTTTTCTCTTCACTAATGCCTAAATAAAATGGAAATGTCTGATTTTTTTCTTTAAACGTTTCTGACCTGGATTATAAATTTTCAAAACATGAGAGACTATATTTAGGAGCTGATAACTGGAGAATGGTGCACTGCTATGTTAAAGATTCTGTTTTAAAAACAGCACTCCTCAGGTTTTTCCTTCTCCTAGTCAGGCTACTTTACAAAAGTTAAAGATTTTAGTCTGTCCTACTAATTACCAATGATTGAGGGAGGAAGAAAAAGATTCATGTCTTTCTCAGTTAAATTAGCACAAAAAGAAATGAAAATAATCTTATATAAAATATAAAGTCAGCTCATTGAGTCTATTTCCAATGAAAATAACAGTGCAAATTGTCAGTGTATCTGTGACATATTTTTAGTCTATTCTGCATTGCAGTTAACTATTCAAAGGAATCTTAAAAGATTTATAGCAAGCATAGTTATCATAAAAAATGGGAGTATCATTTACAGATGACTTAGAGTGTGACATTTGTATCTATGGGAATTCCTTAGTTATTTAAAACCTGGAAGGTGTATATTTTATACCCACTGATGGAAAGTTAGCATTCTGATGACTATAAAATTTAATTCAACCTCAAAACTAAAGACATATATATATATATATATATATATATATATATATATATATATATATATATATATATATTTAAGATTATAAAGGACTTTATTGAATTTGAATTTTTTGTCAGAAGTGACAAAGAATGCTGCTTTGATTTCACGGATGGTGTACAGATACTAAATTTCCATCCATGAAAATTTACACCAATAAACAAAATTAAAAGAAAATATTAGGTTGTACATACTATAGATAAGCTGTGTTAACTGAAAACTTTGAGAAAATAAGACTTCAGTTTGTTTTTAGTTTTACTAAGGCTTAAAAAAGAACCATAAACTAAACATATAAAATATCATTGATATATTTGAGAACTGTAACTTTAACCAAGTTCTCTTTGATTAAAGTGATACTAAGTGGTTGATACTAGGGAGTTAATTTAGTCACATCCTCATCACCGATATTTACATTAGTGTATCTATTAAAACTCAATCACAGAAGGAATAGAAGGAAAGACATGATAGAGTCATTTACACGCATAGGAAACTTTCATTCATACATAATATGCACACAAGAATTAACTAGAATACATAAATATGTCCCTACAGATAAAATGTGTACACATTGTTCTATGGAAAAGCAGTTTATGAAAGTGGTACAAATATGGTAAAAGTCTTACTTGAGTTTGTTGGTCAATAAATTATTTACTAAAGACATACTGGCTTTACCATATAATGGACAGGCAAGAGATATGTCTTGACTGTTCCATGAACAGAGATAAAAAATGGCACATCTTAATTGTTCAAAAAACAGACACTAGAGATTTTATATTCTTATGGGACCATGCAGTATTCATAGTACACACCAACCAAAATCTGTAGGAGTCATTTATTGTCTCCCGACATTGAAATGAATTCTGTCAGTTTTCTGATTTCTCTATTTTTATTTATGATGTGTGTGTAACTGAACAATGAAAAACATTATTGATGAGATACCAAGAAATTATCTTTGAAAAGAAAATAATAAATATAAGTTGAATTTTGTAATGCTTGATTTAGTTTTATTTAAAAAGTACCAATTGTTTTGTTGCAAAACAGAGTGAAGGTTGTTAATAAAAATAAATGATAACTCTACAAGAAGCACTTAAAATAATTGTATTACTATGAAGATTATTCAGGATTAAAGTAAATTCAAAGATTCTATGTCAAAGGCTTCAGAATTATTAAAAAGTATTCTTTGAAAATGTTGGTGGTACACCAGCTGGATTAGTCAATATTTACCGTTAAATGAGTACTGTTAAGTCACCACTCTTGCATACTTGGTATCTAAGGTCAGTATATATGAAGAGAATATTAGGAAATTTTATAGACATAGTTAATGTGAGAACCAATATTGAAGTTTGAGAGTTTTTGATCAAAGAGTAAGTTCAGTATGATATTGGTGCAAATAATACAAAACTTACAAATGAGTTTATATAACAACGTTATTGATTTATAAACACAAACGAAGATATATTTAGAATACAATGGAAATGCTTGTGGTGTAATGTTTACCATCATAGGAAATGGAGACATCAACTTGAGTTCAAATACTTCATGGGTTTGTTTACATTTCATATAGTGCTAATACCCGTGAAAAAGAATGAATCTAATTATTTTTCCTCCAGCCATAAATAAATAGTAAAGAAAGCTGGGCTCTTTAGCCATGGTATGACAACTGGTCTTGGCGATGGAAAAGTCTGAATTTAAATCCTATTGAACTCAATTTCAAAATAACTGATCTTGTGTCACATCCTGCTCATAGGCAGAAGTTGTCTGATTATATATAAGTAAAGTACAAGAATGAAAATTTAAGTGGAATATGTGTTGAAACAAAGAAAGCTGTCCAAATATTTTCTGGGACAAAATCTCTGGTCATAGTCTTTTGTCATAGCCTTTTTTTAAATGTCTAACTCTCCTCCACTTCTGAGTGAAAAAACAGCCGAAAATGTAAAATGTTATGATTTATTGAATAGAATAACATAATTTTATTGGTCATAGCAATGTTGAAATAGGAGTCCATCTACCAGAATTAAAGATAGTGGCACAATACCAGCAACTCAGAGTCTAAGGATTAATGACATGCTTAAATATTGAAATTGTTTTTGGAAGATATAACAATGGTTGATTAGTTGGATTTTATTGCAGATCAACCCTTGTAAGTTTTTTAATGCCACATCCTCTTAATATATATATATATATATATATATATATATATATATATATATATAATTTGCAAATGTATAGTTTGTAGAAAACATTTTTAAACAAGCCTGAGATCATTAGTCTGCACACAGATGGTTATACATATGATATGTAAGTTAATAGTTTGTAGGTAAACTTATTTTTAAATGAGTCACAGCTTATTTCTTTGCACATTAGTATTACTATTGTTTGACACATTTAAATGGTTCCAAGAATCTTAAAATGAATTGTTTTATGAGTATTAATTATTTGTTTGCACTCACTTAAATGGTTTCAAATATTGCTATCTAACATTAATAGTTTTATTTGCTCACAGTTGAACAGTTTCAAGCATCACTATGTAACACTAACAGTTAAATAGATTCAAGTATCACTAATCAGCACTTATAATTTTATTCAACATTACTGATCCACAAACCCAGTTAAATTGTTCCAAGTACTGCTATATACCACTAACAATTCAATTAAGCATCAGTCATTTGTTTACACACAGTTAAATAGTCAAACAATTCTGTTCCAAATAATTTGATTTAACATCAGTCAATTGTTTGCACACAGTTTAGATGTCAAACACTTCTATTTGACCCATAGATAGGACCCTACCAGATGCTACCACTGCTGGCCAGAGTGGACCTGGAAGCAAAGGCATTTAAGGGGTTTTCCTTATTCCCCAATGCTCCAGCATTGAAAGCTCACCATAAGATAGTTTTATGTCATATTCAAGACACTCATTGGAGGGATTTTACTCCTTTGCTGAGATACGGTTGGCATATTCTACAGCCTCAGCTAACTAGGCTGGATTTAACAATGGTTATAATGTCTGCTTTGGATTGGAGTTAAGAAATGTACTCTAGTTACAAAGTATAACTGTTAAAGGAAACTGACTTTTTAAATATTCTAGATGTTTAGTTTATGCAGCATATCTCGGGGATGAAGTGTTGAGTATTGAACTGAGAGATGTTATTGTCATTACAAGCAAACTGGAAAAAAAACTTTTGTATATTCTCTTTTCATAAGGATATCAGTTTCCTTCTGAATGGGGATCTAGGATGAAAAGTAATTATTAAGGGCAAGTAATTGAAAATCTTGTATTTTTTTCTGTTGTTTATCAATTTATTTTTGTCTCTTGCTTTTGACCCAAATTTTGTAAATTCTTGGTATCAAGAGGCTCTGATGTTGAAAAAAAAACAGGAACATCACTGATTATACATCCATTCTAGAGATCGGAACAACTCAAATACTTTAGAAACAAATAAAGTTTCAAATTTCTTGCCCAATTCCATTAGTGTGGCTATAAGTTTGCAATGCATTATATGAAAATTGTCATTGAGAAAATTATATTTGAATGCAAGTAGTTGTTTTAGATGATTGAAGGGAAATGAGAAAATAACCTGTATCATTCCATCAGAATAATATAAAAAAGTTTGCTTACTATTTGATTTTTTTTATTAATTTATTTTAAAACATTTTATCAATCTTTTTTATATTTATTTGAGTAAATTCAAGAGTGCTATCCTATAAATAGTTTTCAATATTCCAAATTTCACCAGATATTATTTGAAATTGAAGATTGAACTACTGACTGGCCAAAGTGTTATGAAATAAAATACTTGAACAAGTAAATGACCTCAAAATATTTTACCTTAGAATTTCAGTTATTAGCTAAAACTCACAAACATGGAAAAATTGTAATGTAATAAATTAAGATTCTTAATGGAAGTGTTATTTCAGTAACTTTGCTAAAGGTTCTCCAACCTTCCTCACATTCCTTGAAGTTTTAAGGTATACTGCTGTCATTCTCAACCAAATCCTTCAAACAAGCATTCTAATTTTTGTTCTTCAATTAGTATATTTCAGCTTGTGAATTATTTATTTTCTCTAAGTTTTGGGGATTTAAATGAAAGCAATTCTTATTGCTACTGTGATATTAACTCCAGCCACATCTTTAAACTAAGGATCAAGTTCTTGTCCTCGGGGAATTGTGGAGTAGCCTTTCATAGCCATTTCTCCCAGGTTCACTTTGACCTGGAGTGGTAGTACCTGTTAGGGTCCCAGTTACAGGATAGATATCTCTGAAAATTATTTCAATTAAATAAGAATACTTGATACCATATACTGTTTAGCAAAGAAATGGCTATAGAACAAATATAATTTTTTTTTATTCAAAAGAAGAAAAGTAATGATGCTAGTCAAAAGAATAAAAGTAGAATTAAGAAAATATGGTAGGCTGTAAATGAACTATTGTTAGAATCATATTAATCCAGTCAACATTGTGTCAAGAGTGAGTTTAGAGATATTAATTGTCCTAAGTTTCATTTGCAATTAAGCTTAGAAGAAAAGACTTTCACTAAGTTTAATAATAAAACTGAATAGAAAGTGCACTTAATGAATTTCTGTTTTAGAAAAGCATTTATTGAAATGGTGTTTGTCTTTCCAAGAACAGCCAAGAAAAATGCTTTCAATTTTTTTTTTTAAATTTTGTTTATGTTGGTTTCATTAAATCACTACACTTCAATAATCATAGTGTTTCATAAGAGCAAAAGTTAACAAACAAATGTTTCATTTCATTTATGAACACCTTTCATTAGACTAATTTCAAAAATGCAAATTCACCAGTATTGTTAATGTCCACTAAGCTTGAATTACCATTCAAAATGCTCAAGTCTTTCAAACAGTAAGCTGCTTGGAATAAAAAGAAGTCTTTAAGAAAATACATTTTTTCATTTTGTGGAATTTTGTAAAGAATTCTTTTCCAAATAGATGTTTTATTTGCAAGAAAACGTGCCTGTGTATGAAGTGTACAAGAGTTGATCTATAATGAAAAAAAAAATCTGTCTTGTTGTCACACTAACAATTTGACTGATCCATTTTAATAACTCTTCCCTAAATATATCACAGTCGGGTATATAAGTAAGGGCTGTGTCATAACAGCAGTTCATTTTTCTATTTAGAATCTAGTGAAGAATTCTAATGAGCATTTAATAGTTATTTCACTTATCTTGAGAATTCAAGTGATCAAAAGAATTTATATCCAGTGTGAATGAAAACCCCACAAAATTAACCTTCACTTATAATTATCTTTTCCAAATGGATGTTTTCTTTGCATAAAAACATGTGAGTGTATGGAGTGTACAACAGTCAATCTATAATGGAAAAATCATCTGTATGTTAATGAGGTTGAGCAAAGTTCATCATCACCATTATCTTCTAGGGAGGCTAGATTCCTTTAATTTCTTTTGCTATTTTTACCTGTTGGCCCTCATTCTCACTTAGTTCTTTTGATGGCATCCAGTGTCCACACAGAGAACATAGATGTAAGTTATTGATGTTCAACCAAAACTTGTCAATGTGTAAAATTCCATTGAAGAATATCACTTGTTAGTTTGACCTTACTTTTCTATCATTGCCCTGCTGAAATTACTTAGATGGTTTGCAAGATGAGAAGCAAATGCCCAAAAACTGCTCTTTTCTGCAGTGCTGCTTTCAGAATTTATTTACAACAGTATGCAACATCCCTGTGCTGTTCTCATAAAGGTTTTTGTTAGAATCCAAGTGGTGCAGCCATACAGCAGTATTGACATGTTTATAGTTTGGAAGAATTTACATTTTCTTTTATTTGAGAGATCAGATTTCTATATGGTCATTAACTTTTCAATTGCAAACTTATTGAATTCCTCACTGTAACAGCATCCTATAATAATTTTGTTGCCTCTGCTTGAGGCAATTGTTTCACAGTACAAAGGCCTAGAGTATAAAAGGTTCCATTAATTGCTTTTACAACTTAGAATTAAGTAAAAGATTCTAATTAGCATTTTATATTTATCTCCATCTTATTGAAATTTCAGATGATTAAAAAATGATCTTCTGCATAAATGCAGATGCCTCAAAATGATTTTTTAAAAACCAATTCCACTGAAAATTGCTTTATTCTCTAAGTTAGAGCATTCTAGGTATATTAAAATTATGCTATCATGTGCTATTTTTTCTCATTTACAATTAGCTACATGTCTATGGAAAAGTAATGAGCTATAAATGAAAAAAAAAAGATCAGTAAGACTTTATAATGAAAAATAAAAGTGCTCCATTTATAAACAGAGCAGCTAAGAAAGGTATTTTTTGTTAAATAGTTCACTTATAGATTTATATAGAAACAGACTCCATGAGCCAAATTCCAATCCTGAAGAAAACAGTTGGTATTTCACTTCTCATTAATGCTCTTGGAAAAGACAGGAATCCTTCTCTTCTTCTCCTAACAATAGATGAAATAGGGCAGACTGGGCTCTCTAACTTTGGTTGGTCAACCAGTTTATGAAAAGGAAAATTATGAATGCAAAACCTGAGGAGTTTTGTTTGGAAGAATCTGTGGCAGTTGCACATCATTCTTCTATTATCACCTCATCCAAAAAGTGTTTCACCACTATAAACTAAGATAAGTTGAGCAATTCAGGAAGGTATAATTGCTATTAGGGAGCCTTCAAGTCACTCTCAATAAAGATAAGCCAACTTACTTATATAGCAATACTTGAAACCATTTAACAGTGGGCAAAAAAGAGCTCTAGCTTGTTTAAGAATGTTATTTATAGAATATATTTACAAATCATATATATATTTAATATATATGTATAAACAGGATTTGGCATTAAATGACTTACAATGGTTGATATGCCATAAAACTGAAGCAAACTAAACCATGCATACAAATAAGCATAAGATAGATTTTAATGATATATAGATACTTGGAGAAAATTGATCAGGGTAAAACAAATTTTGATCTTTTTCTCGTAATTTTATATACAGGTATTAAAAAAGGTTAATCTGTTGAGAATAAATATACATTTTAAAATTCAATGATAAATCCAAACAAATGCATTTGTGTACTAAAAATTATTTTTCTAATCAATAATATTCCGAATAGAAACCTTATGCACATGTAATTAATACTATTACAAAGTGTAGTATTAATAGAAATGAACAAAATAACTAGAAACCAAATTCAGCCATGCGGATCAAGAGAAAGGACGAAGTTAGGAATAGCTACATGATAAATAGATCAATATGGATCAGAGAGCAAACCAAAGTAAGACATCTTTCAGTTTTTAAATTTTTGAAGTCTTATTTAGAAAACAAGTTATAATATTCTCAGTATGAAAAATATTCAAATTTTCTTAGCAATCATCCTAAATAGTTACATATACATACAAACCTTCCTTCTGAACCATAAGGCTTAAGCTTTTTTAATCTAATAGTTAATCATTGCCTACTTCATATCTGACATCACAAAAGCTGTTGTCATTAATGTTATTTACTCAGCATTAATTTCAAGGGAGTTTTTTATTTTGTGAACTGTTATAAGTTTCCTTTATTAATGGGAAAATATTTATTTTATTTAAAAGATGTTTTCTTGCAAAATCTCCAGTTCGAAGTAATAAAGTTGTGAGAAAATTTGAAGGAGAAAACTTGATTCTTTTTTTTTTTCAATTTGCATACAAATACAAGTAACACTTTGGTAACCAAGAAAAATTATTTATCAGTTCACTATCCTGAGCTAAAAGTATTGAGGAAAAAATTTTAAGAAATTTAGATATACTGACTCACCAACAGAAACTTTAAAGAAGGAAAAAATGTCTTTCTTTCCTATAAAAATGAATAAGAAAATTCAACCACTTTCAGGTGAGCATGATGTTAGTTTAAAAGGTATTCTTCCATTCAACTCCACAAGGAATGTGAAATATAAAAAGAATCTAGAAACCAGGAAAATAACATCAAAGCAATGAATTTTAGTACCTGGTATAGCATTACTTTGGCATGGAACTGATTTGTAACATAGATCAGAGAGTGGACAAAGGTAAGAGAAGATCACAGTTATTTAACAATAGAAGACACATCACTGGAAGGGATAATAACAGAAGTAAGAACAATGGGAAAATTCCTGAAAAAGTAGAATTTGTTGTTTAGATATAGCAGAATAGGGAAGGGCCAGTACTGGACTCAAAATAGCTGCTGCTTCAATTGATAATGATAAGGTATTAATGATAAATTTTGGGTAAAGAAAAATATCTTAAAAAAAAGAATGCCTGTCCCAACTTTAAGACTGAGAAGTTTTTGCCAAGAAATTTAGATACAATTAATAGCAAAAAATAATTATGACCTTGTAGCTGGTCATATTTTTTTGTTGTACAGGGTATTTATAAAAATAAAAATCATTTGAAATTGACAAGATGTTTTGGAAAAATTTAGATCATTTTGTAATATAACTTGACCATTTTTATCATTAAGGGTTTTCGGACTATTGTCTTCATCTTTATTGGTATTAGCTATAAAGATGAAGGCAATAGTCCGAAAACCCTTAATAATAAAAATCATCAAGCTTCGTCTCAGAATTTTAGATAACTTGACCATTGTATAAATGATCACAAATTTCGACAGTATGTGTAGAAACTACAGAAAACTCTATGCTTAATTTTTTCATGCCTTTTCTTTTTCAGTGAAAAGTATTACTATATCTGAAAAGAAAAAAAAACATGAAATATAGAATTTTCAGTTTTTTCTACATATGCTGTCAAAATTTGAGCTTATTTGAATGAGAATTGGCCAAGTTATCAGATTACAAAATGATATCAATTTTTCTGAGACACCCTGTATATTAAATGAATTTAAGTTTTTGCAATTAAAATACATAGAAATAACAATAACAATTTATACAAAATGATTATCCATTAATGGTTTATTATGTAAAATTGTTGGTAGATATGATGTCACTGGTGACTGTGAGTTGACCAGATTTTCTGTTTTTTTGGCTTGGACTATCCAGCTGACACTTATGAAAATCAGTTTAACATTAAGCAGACACTGTTGGGTGTATCTATGCTTGAATGAACAAAGGCAGGTGTTGTATATGATCAGGGGTGGGAGGGATACTCACTTAAGATTTTGCTGAATAACTTTTTTGTTTTTTTCTGAGGGGCCATTTTAGGACGCAATCGAGTGGTGTGAACTGTGAGTGAGGGAATGTTGCAACTGAAAATATGAAGAAAACTTAAGTTACAAGATGAAACAATTTCCTTTGATAATCAATTTCGGTGACACAGTGTTATAAACTACAATATTTTCACCAAATTCCCTCACTCTTTAAACATATTGAATGTTAAGAGGATAAACAGTGAAAGATCTAACATTTAATATAGTTGTTATTTTTATATTTACTTCTGTCCAACAATCTACCAAGCTGGTGGAGCTTAAAATTCTGTATTCCCTGCAGAGAGGCATGACTCTCCAAAAATGATATGGCACTAAAATGCATCTGGAGGGAGAAGCATTAGTTCTGGAGGTCTGGGGAATATGGAGTACCCCTTCATTGCTATCACTCCCAGGTACACTCTGGTCCAGAGTGGTATCACTTGATAGAGTCCTATCTATAGGTCAGATAGAATGATTTGATATTTAAACTGAGTGCAAACAAATGACTTAGGCTTCATTGAATTGTTTCAAATAGAGCTGTTTGATCATTTAACTGTGTGTAAACAAATGCTTGTTTAATTGAATTGTTAGTTATACATAGCAATACTTGGAACCATTTAACTTTGTTGACTTATGCTCAACTGAATTATTAGAAATAAAACAGTTTGATCATTTCACAGTATATAGCTACAAAATGTGTTTACAAATCGTAGATTTAATATATATGTAAAAACAGGATTTGGCATTGAATAACAAAAAATAGTGGATATGCCATAAAACCAAAACAAACCAAGCCATTCATAACAAGTGGCTTTAACTGAAGTCTCAGGAATTTTCTAAGTATTATTGCCAGTCTCATCAGCATCATTTTCAGAACAGTCTCAATCATTTCCCAAATTTTCAATTCCTATTGTCTTTTTTTCTAGGATTGTTCCTAGAGCCCAGACTCTAGTTGATATTATGTTCACCTTCATGTTCCATGATTATTATTATCATTAGCATTATTCATGAATTTGCAAATTCATACAACATCTATAACCATTAGCACTGATGACTGAATGACAGCAAGTCACCTTCTATAGCACACATCTTTTTGAGCACCCTCATGGACCCAAGTAATGCCATGGTCTGTACAGTCTTAGACCTTCCTTGAACTTCAAAGTCATTTAGCTATAATTACGGTGCTTTCAACATTGTTCTACATGCACCCAATGTTAGGGGCAGAAACTTAATCCTACTTTTCTACCTAATTTTTCTTTTAGCTCCAAGGCAAGATCCTGGTATTTTTTCAGCTTTTTTTTTTGCATCATATTCTCTCTTTGTTCAACTGGCATATTCACATTCATAAATGGGATGGTCAGCTCGGATGTCAAAATCCAGATTTTGTGATTCTTATTTCAAGGAAAATCTTTGGATTGTACTCTTTTTGTCGAAATAGCTGTTTTATTTATTTATTTTTTTTCACAATTTCCAGTGTATAACTGTCACTACTCAGTTGTGCCAATATTCAGGGCCATTTAGCTGGATTCACAGATTATGTGACTTAACAATTCATTTCTTTGTCTGCATAGCTAGTATTTATTGTTTTCTGGCTAATCTAACCTGAAGCACTTGTTCCAGGATGGAGTTATAAAAAAAATTAATTTTTTTCATCAGATTTTCTCTGAATTGCTTTCCTAATCTTGTGAATTGATTTCATCTGTTGTCACAAGTCTTCTTCTATTTATTACTCATAATCTGCATTTCTTTATCTCAAATTACATTCCAACATTGCCACAACATTTCTAAAGTTTGGTGATTAAAATTTTCACTTCTGATTCTTCACAAATGATTTTATGTTATCAGTTTACAAGACAAAGTGGATAAATTGTTTCCTTAGAATTAGTTTCATTTGCAGTCTTTGAAGATTAAATCTATTAGTTTCATGACTATGAAAAAAAGTGACTGCAACAACCTCCTGGAAAAATTCTTTTGATACCTATCCCTGCAGAGGATTCACTTTTGGCAGACAAGACCTCTTAACAGTTTTTCTACTAGTTTTGAATCTTAGCACTGATACATCAATCTTGAATACCCTGAGGTATTATAGTATCCATCTACAAGAGATCATACTTTATGCTTTTCCACAGTCAGGCAATTCTATTGCAACCATTTTCTTTCTTGATTTTATTTTATGATCAATACAGAGTAGGTTGTTCAGTCATATGGTTCCTCTCCTATATCTTTTCAGTTTTCTGCTAATTGTCTTCTGCTTTCTAATGGAGTATACTTTTTTCTACTGTTTGTTCAGTCAATATTTTCCACATATATTTTCCACATTGTATATACAAGATCAATCTGTACATGCTTAACTGGGTTTCTTTTTCAGTGTCCCTTTGGATGAGGTTTGTTCTGCCTCTGGTTATCCATTTTGAGATTTTATCTTTCTTCAGGCAATTTTGATTTCACTTAGACAGTATTAGGGTCGTTCAAAAATTTCTAAGCCTTACTTAGATTTTATATTTGTTGCTTGCTTGCCTTTCACCTTTGTATGGTCCTAACCTGCATCGAAATTAAGACAGAAATCTGAATAAGTTTTTCAATATTCAGCTATAGTTCTTGTTGTATAGTGGCTCGTACCATGTGACTTCCAGTATTGCAAAAGTATAAAAGATGTTGTGTCTTTTAAGCAGATGAGACAGGAGACAGAAGCAGAAAGAGAAGGAGAGAGACAGCTCTGAAAGGATGATGGTCAATAGTAAGACCAACTTCGGATGTAACACTAACAGTACGAGACTTATAATACTAGTCGGAGTGTACCACTTGGATTATTAATTTATTAACTCTATTTCACCATGTATCTTTTCCTTACCATGATACAACAGTTCTTCTTTCTGGGTGAGACTTAGAACTTTTTAAATGATCCCCCATATATTGTGTAGCATAGTAAATCTAATGCACAAAAATCTATGGATATCTTGAAATATTTCTATGGATATAGTCCCTTACTTTATCAACTTGTTTTTTTCCTTGATTTATTCTAAATAAAACTGCCCATACAGCTATAATCATAAGTGCAAAATATATAATGTCTTCTTCCTCTTTTTTTAAGTTCAGTAGGTAGGCATTTAGATTAATTTGGCAGTGTGAGGTGGCATAGATCTTACCTAGAAGGATAACACAATCATCAAACCAGGTTCAAAATACTTGTGTTCATTTCCTGCAGGTGCCCTTAAGAAAAGCATGACTGTTCTTTTTACTTTGCTCTATCACATCTTGTTACTTGCACAAGGTTTGTCAGAAAAGAGGTCCTCAAGGTGAGTTATTTTTTTCATTTAATCAGTTGACATGGTGTATGTGTGTGCGTATATATATGTATATATATATAATGAATGATCACATTTTTATAAAAACCGTATTCTTAAATCAAGAAAATGCTCAAATACTGGTGAGTAGAGTAAAATAAATAGTTATCTCATCTCTTCATGTCTACTTGATTACTGATAGTTTTAAATATTTGAAGTGCATTTCATCCAAAGATTGTATTTTTTCTTATTTTCAGAAATACACTAACAAATATTAGGAATGAATAAATATATAAAATTCTAAGAAGATTGAATAATTTATAGACTTTCTAAAGACTTTATTATTATCTATAGAATATCATGTCATCTTCTTAATCAAAAAAGTCTTAAAATGAACTTCCAAAATAAGTTTTTCATTATAGCTGTTTTTCTTTTACTTTTTTTTAATTCTCTACTTCTCCTATTTCTTTCTATATATTCCCATTGTTTATATTCCCCTTCTTTTTTTAAAATTTTTTCTTTCCATTGAAGCAGACAATAAACATGTGATGTATAGCATCATTGCTTCTTCCCTTCTTTCTTTCTATTTGTTTTTTTTTATTATATTTACACTCTTTTCCTTTCTGATGTGTAGCATGCTCTTTATCTTCCATTTCTTCTTCACAATCAAAACAGACCATTATTTATCTGAAATGATGACAGGACGTAACCTACAAATACAGGAGTTCGTGTCTTATTCTATTATAGATTGTTATTTGATTTTCACTCATTTCATGTGTTTTAGAATTGTGACCAGGGTAACAAATATGGAGCTGTCCCTTTCAGATATCTTTTTTGGCATTTTATCTTGGGATTTACTTCAAGTTGTCTGTTCAAAATAATAGATTGTGAAAAACACTTGCATTTCTTCAGTTTCAAAAAGATAAAAAAATGGTCATTCATTGTTTGTCCTATTTCTTTTCTCAATACATTATCTTTTTTCTTTTTCTTTATTTCTTTTCTTAACCTCCTCTGGTGGTAGCTCTTTAATAACACCACCACCATCAATAAATATATATGTGTTTATTCTCATTGGAAACAGGTGTGTCTCTTTGTTTAGTAATCATCTGGCTCATTCAGTGCCATTTTGCATCTGGTACTCTTCACATTTTTTTTATATTTGAATGAAATCACAATGTGATTGTATAGTTATTTGTTTGTCATAGGCAGAGATCATTATCGTTATAACTTTGTAAATTCTTTATTATCTATTTTCTGTTGAGTATCTGTACTGTTTCTTGGATACAAGGATTATCATCATTATCATGATTATTTATTTTATTAGAAATATTTTTATCGGTCTAAACTGGTAGTCAAATTATAAAATATTTTCTAGAATCCCTTTGCTGAATTTGGTATAGTAGAGAATCTTAAGGTTTTGTATATCAAAATAAGTTGTCTACGATAGCTTAAAAGCTTAGATGATGTCTAAAATCTTGGTATTAAATAGTTGTTATACTAAAACTGAACTAGTCATAAAACTGTTGTGATTGATAAAAAAGTAATAATGATATAATGATTAATATAAAGTATCAGCCAAGATGTCAGATGTTTCCACACATCAATGGCCTTAATGCACAACCATTTTATTTTCAGTCTTGCCTTTCTCTTTCCTGTTGGCCTGAATTGCTTAGTTTTAACATCCCATGATTGGGGGTTGGTTGGTTGGTTGTTTTATGGCACACCAACACTTGAGTGTAATTTAATGTCAAATCCTGTTGTTACATATAGATGATTTTTAAGCGAAAAGTCTGTCGGTAATTTTATTTTTAAATAAGTCATTAGTGTTCATTTGTTTGCACATGGTTAAATGGTTTCAACTATTCCTATCTAACACTAATAATTCTATTTGGTATCAATCATTTTTTTGCTCACAGTTAAATAGTTTTATGTATTTCTATTGGATATAAATAATTTTATTCATTGAATATTCCTAGGTAAAAAAAATAATTTGCTCACAGCTATATGGTTTCAGATAACTAATAATAATCATTAACAAATGATTAAATAGTTCTATTTGACCCATTGATGAGACCCTAACTGGTACTATCAATCTGGGTCTGAGTAAACCTGTTTGTAGTATCAGTGAAGGAGTACGCACATTCCCTAAAGATGCAATTTAGCATTATTCCTAGGACATTCATTGGTGGGGGGTTACCTCTCTGAAGAGGTGCAGTTAGTGTATTCTAGAGCCCCTGGAGGTCTTCTAATTGGTCAATGAATACCAGTTAACAGCTGCATGAGTCCACCTATAATCAGTGAACTGTGGAATTTGTCCAGTCCAGCAGAACTTCTGCTTTCAGTACTCTCTAAGCATATCCTCCCCTCTGCCTCACTTCTGGATTATCTTGCTTGGGATCTGCTCCCATAGTGTTATATCCAGCTTTCCATAGCTCTCTCTGCCATAACTAAACTCTGTTCTTTCATTGTCATGGTAGCCTATGTTTTACTTGCACATAACATCACAGGAAAAATTGTTATCAAAGAGATTTGCGTATAGGGTCTTGTCCATCTTTGCCTTGTGCACATCTTTTATTGTGGTAAATGCCTTCCATCCTGATCCTATTATCCACTAGATTTCCACATCCATATTTATATATGCCTGAAATTATAATTTTAAAACTGAAAAATTTTCTAAAACGTGTTATTATTAAGTAATGAGCTTTGACTAATGTATAGCATTAAACAATTATCAAAACATATAATGACATTTGATCATAATATATACAAATTTATTAAGGTTGTAAATACAAGATTAAAAATGCTACAATTAATATATATAATAACTTTGGAATAGAATATGTTCAAATCTATTGACAAAGCCGTAGTGAAGTCAACAGTTCTAATAGAAGTTAACTCCAAAATCCAGACTAAAGAAGGAAGTTGCAACAGCAAACCGCTGCTGACTTGTTGTTATTCTTTGACAGGAAATGTCTTAGAAAGTTACTCTGAAGTAAAATTAGCCCAGTTGGTTGGGGCTACAGAATATGCCAACTGCACCCCTTCAGAGAGATAAGTCCTACCTCAATGAGTGTCTGGGTAAGACGCTAAATCATCTCTTGTTGAGGCTCTATTCTTGGAGCTTTGGGGAATGTGGTGTACCTCTTCATTGCCATTACTCTCTGGTCAATTCTGACCCAGAGTTGTAGAAACTGTTAGTGTCCCATCAATGTGTAAAATAGAACTATGACTGTACTTGAAACCATTTAACTCTGTACAAACGATAAATAGAAATACTTGAAACAATTTAACTGTGTGCACTTAAATGAGCTCAAGCTTGTTTAAAAATGTTACCTACAAACTATTTGTTAACAAATTATATAATATATATATATATATATATATATATATATATGGATAGGATTTGGCATTAAATAACCTATAAGGGTTTATATGCCATAAAACACAACCAACCAACCTGAAATAAAATCTGCAGTTAGCATAGTGTTGAGTTATCTTGCCATACTTGTCACTGGACTCTTGCTATGTAGACCGAGAGAGTTGCATAAGTGTCAAAGAAGCATATGTCACTATAATCCAATTAAATACTGATATCTTATGACCTTATTTTATGCATCCTTTATATTTTTCCCAATTTGAATTAGTTATTAAACAGGATGCTTGAGTTGTAATTTTTGGCTGTAAAAACAGCTGTCATCTGTCAAGATGTGGCAGTCCTCATATATATATATATATATATATATATATATATATATATATATATATATAAATTACATTGTATTAAAGAAATTGGACAATGCAAAATTTGAAAATATTTATTTGATTTTTCTTGAAATTTCCAATATTCTGGCAGGTTAACTTCTTTCATTTATTTTTAGTTCATTCTGATTTGTTATTGAATTGTGAGTTAAAAAATTAAAATTGCAATTCTGAGAATTATAAAACTTTGAAAATTTTCAATACTGCTTATGCTAAATTTTTCATATTTGCTGGGAAATAGAATTGTAACAATTTTCTTAATTCATAGTTTTTGAACTTTTGGGATTCACAAAGAGTTCGAATACATTTATGTTAATTGTTAAATTTTATTCTCATTTTGCAAATGTTAAAACATTTTACTAACATAAAACGGAAGTTATATTCTCTTCTTGTGAAATTACAAAGCAGTCAATTTTAGATGATGCTTTATTCAAAAGTTTTTCTTTGTGGTCTTTTAATTGCAGCTGACTTGACATTCTTTATTTAAGGGGTGTCCTCGTGGTGTAATGGTTAAAGCGATGGACTACGGAATTGTAGTACGCAAGTTCGTACTCCAGTTGCGCTATTACATTCACTTTCGGGCAAATACTCTTGGGAAAGGTATGAACCCCCTCATCCTCCCAGCTATGGGTTAAATAGTATCACTGCTGTTCTTCTTGGGGAATGGCTGTGGCATTAAATAACCTAAAAAGAGTTGATATGCCATTAAACAAAGAAACCCACCAACCATTCTTTATATAATTGTGTGTCTTCTGGTGCAAAGTACACACCAACTCTATCAAGCATATATGCATGTATACAACCATGATGATATTAAAACAAATATAAACATGTATTGCTATATATGAGCAGTTAAAACTACGTATACTTCTGTCCAGTCACAAACATTTATCATCATCATCATCATCAAAGCACCCCAACAGCAAGGATTCCCTTGAATTTTAGTTGTCTAGATTTCTGAGATAAAGCTCGATGATTTTTATCATTAAGGGTTTTTGGACTATTGTCTTCATGTTTGTTGTTATTTCCACAATATTTCAGCCGATATGTTCTCTGGCCTTCTTCAGGCGTTTGTCGAACTCGGGAACCTTCACGGAACTTTGAACACAGCAGGACATATGGTGTAACAGTTATAGGCGTTGGTTCCCAAAGCTTCTAAGGAGACAATCATCTGGAGGTTGCAGGTTCAATTCTGACTGCAGGTGAGTAACCAAACAGGAATACTTAACACTTGTCCCCAGTTATGGCTAACAGAATCAGAACAGGCAACCCCTGTGGATTCAATAAAGGATGTAGTTCAAAGTTCTGTGAAGGTTCCCGAGTTTGACAAACACCGGAAGAAGGCCAGAGGACATATCGGCTGAAACATTACGGAAATAACAATAAAGATGAAGACAATAATCTGAAAACCCTTAATGATAAAAATCCCATGAATTTGTCTTGCATTCTTCCCTATCAGTTAACACTCTTGCCAAATCCTCCAGATGGTATCTAGTGTTTGCACGGAGCTGATGAATGTATGTTTTAGCAGGTTGGCTCACACTGCTGTGTCCAAATGTAAGAGTCTGTCAGAGATCATTGCTTTTCAGTTTGTTCTTCTCTCGCTGTATCCAGCATATCTTGCTCATCTTACTGAGATAGTTTTTGAGTGGCCATACTGCTGCTGTTTTGTAGGCTGCTGCTTCTGGAATTTATTTAAAAAATCACACAGAATCCTTATGTAGTTCCAATTGAGTTTTTTTGTTCTTGCATTTCATTAAAATCCAAAGAGTTCAACAGTACAATTGTACCTACAAGGCTAAATCTTGGAAGAATTCTTATTTTATTTTGTCAGAGAGATCAATTTTCTATATGGCTGTTAAACTCTAAATGACAATCGATGCTTCACCTATGCATATGTTGACATCAATATCAGAAGATGAGATATTGAGAACATTGATACAATTCTTTAAATACATATACTTAATTTTCTTGCAAGTAAAACAAGCTGTGGTTTCTTTGTTTAATGGCATGTTGAACTTTGTTGGTTATTTAATGCCAAATTCATCCTTGTTGAAGGACAACAGTGATACTATTAAATCCATAGCTGGAGGGATAAGAGGTTCAATACCTTTCCCAAAGGTATTTCCCCGAAAGTGAATGTAATAGCATGACTACAGCTAGAACTTGTTTATTCTAGGGCACAGTCCAGGATATTAACCTAAGACTTTCCCCTAAAGCATAAATAATTTGAAAGGTAGATATGTATACAGTAAAGGTTCATTGTTTTGTGATCTTATCTGTTTTTCTTTCTTCAATCAAAACATAAGTAAAGTTTATCACAATTATTCTATTTGTAGGTATTTTGTACTGCTAATGAAAATACAAAAGCACAGTGGTTTTCAAAAAGATGCAACTCTCAAACTGAGAATTCTAAAATATAAATCAGAGACTGAATTTTAAAAAAAATGATTAAATAGGGCAATAAAAGAATAACTGAGAAAAGACTGAATGAAATATTCATACAAAAAGAACAAGTATTCATAGATATGAGAATACATATTAAGTAAATACCTATGCATAAATATATACTCACCAATTTAAGCACATGTTTTCAAATGAAGCATAAGTAGTCACACATATATGTTAACATATTTGCATGAAAAGTATATTTCTAGGTATATATTTGCCCTATCCTTCCAAACATGTGCAGGGTCTGATGTAAGGTGAATTTTAAAGCCGAATACAGCTAGTTTGAATTAAGATTTTTTTCTTGACAAGTTACCATACCATATCTAAAGAGCCCAAGCTGCCCTACTATTCACTCATTGCTAGAGGGAGAAAATATGGTTTTGTGTTTTTTGTGAGAGCTTTACTATGAAGAGAAAGGCAAATAACTACATCCAGGATTTGTGATTTAGATTTTAATTAAAAATAAAAGAGTATATTAGGATAATTTGGGATCAGGACAATCTTAGAGTGGAGAGTGAATTAGCTATATCAAAGTTTAAAAGCACAGTCTGATCTGCTATTTAATTCTATCTGGAGGGAGAATAGTTGGACGCATACCTTTGCCACGGGTATTGGCACAATGTAAAATGCAAACTCATCAATGATTTGAATTTGGTTCACCATGTCCATTTCCTATGACAAACAATAAACATGAGGACCTCCAAAATAGTGTATATATATATATATATATATATATATATATATATATATTATATATATATACGATGTTTTTTTTAGCCTAGCCAAGAGATGAATGACCCCAAAACCATCATATTTCATCTTTCACTTAAACGCATTTGGCACATTGTTTTTCAATTTTTTTAACTTTTACAAAAGTTCAAAACTTGAAAAAAATACTATCATTTCCTTTTTGGTTAAGCTAAGAACATTCCAACTTTTTATATATATATATATATACGGAACATTCATAAAAACTATGTTTATCTTTTACAAGACTTTTTAATGTGATAGTATGCCTGATAAAATGTGTTACTAAGCGTGTCACAATACTTGATTGTGGCTTTGGTTCCATGACTCTTACATGTGTTTCCAGGTAGTTGGTTTATCAACTCCTTCTGTACCCACGTTGTGTTTGAAATATCTACAAATGGTGGATGACACAATCTATCAGGAACTTCTGATGGTTGGGATGGTTCGTTGGAACAAGTTGCCTGGGTGTTGGCAACTCAAAGACAAGAAAAACTCTCCATTAGCAATTAACAATTATTTATTGAAACACAATTTTGTAACAATAATATATACATAATTTTTATTGAGAGAAATTGTCATTCTTTTGTGTTTGAGAGACAGATAATTGACATATTTCGCTGGGGCAGTTTTTCTATCTTATTCCATCATTCAGAGAGGCTTTTTGCTGGAGAGGCTTTAGTTCTTGGAGAGATTTCTTTTCTTATTCTCCTGTTTTTGGTATGGATGTTGGATCTCTTCTCTCATTTAACCCTAAAAATATCTATTTTTATAGAGGATTCCCCTGGAGAAAAAAAAACATTCCCGATTAACTAACCAATCAGAGATCATTTTATATACATTTACTACTTTTTAACTGGTCTGCCAATCAAACATGCTGATCTACATCTGTGGGAGGAGTATCCCTTCTGTGTATCAGATTTTGATTGGTCATCCAATCAAACCACAATATAGAGGCTTACTTAATTAAGGATCCCTGCCCATGCCTTTTAGGTGAGTATCTCTTATTATTTTAACCAAAACAAAAATCAAAGATCTGATATTTTAACCCCAACAGGTTGGCAAGGGATGTCATGATTTAAATGGATCAATGCACTGACAATCATTGAAGCCTGTTTACCTTTTGTTTTGACAATCTGAAAGTTGGATTAGTACTGACCTTTGAAAGTGACTTTTCAATTTCTTTCAAATTATGTAAATTTTTTATGTCCTTATAAAAGAAAAATTACATCTCCATAAGATTGTAGCACCAGTGAATACCTCATATTGTCATATATATTTAGAAGTGAATCTTGTACTTGAAAAGTTGTTCAAACGACTGTAAATACTCTTTATACTTCTGTTGTATTCACAAAAATCATTTCTATTTTGTTTTCATCTATTCCTTGTAAAAAGATACTTAATTACAAATTGTATATCCAAAAAGTTTATTGAATGGATCACTCAAAACACTGTGCAAACAAAAAAGCGACACAACAATTACTTCCATAGTTTTGAACAACTCTTCTCAAAATTATTGACAAACATCCACCTGGGAATATTTTCTATGTCTGTACTATTAATGAATAAAACAATGGATACATTAATCACACATTTTCAGATTACTTTCGTCCATTCTTCTGAATTTTTTGTTAATATCCAGGAGTGACACAGACTTTCTGAGAAAGATCCTTGTAATCATCTATTTCCTGAAAAGTATCAGCAATAAATATCACAAGATATTTTTTTTAATGAGGTGTGAATAAACTAAGTTATTACTTAATAGAAGACAGAAAAAATATAAGTTATTCTGGAGATTCCAGAACTCATTTAGAGATTTTTAGATGAAGGAGAATGTCTATTTAATTTCACATCTTTATTTGGAAGAAAATTGATAAAACTGAGAATAGCAATTTTTGATTTTTTTAAACTCTTGACACATTGAACAATGTGCTAAAACTGTCTGGTCATTTAATTTTTCAAAGGTAGATTTTATTACTTAATAGTTGATAATTAAGACTGAGTTTAAGTTTGCTTTGGGGTATTCCTTGTAGTGTAGTTGTTAACATGATGGGCTGTGACATCATACTAAGACATTTCAAACTCAAGTTATGCAATTACATTTACTTTCAGATTAATATCCCTGGGAATGATATGGGCCCTTTTACTACCCCAGCTTAAGGGTTTATTAGTATCACTTCTGTTCTTTTTACCCAGGTGAGTTTGGCATAGAATAGTCCATGAAGGTTAATCTACCAAACAAAGAAACCAAACAAAGTTTGTTCACTAGATTTTTGATCATTATGCATTTACCAAATATAAAACTAATTATTGATTTTTTACATGTTTACTTTTTTAATGTTAACATTACAAACCAACTTCAGCGACTAAAACACATTTCAAAGCTACACTGCTGCTGACTGACTTCCAAGCTTGCCGCAGACTACAGCAGTGAGTAAATTTCATAACTAAGAAACTGGCTGGCAAAATTGAGAGAAATGACCATCAATAATATGGGGATCAGATAATGCTGAATAACTGGCGGGAAAGAAACCTGTCTTCATTCAATGAGATGGGTGAAATTTGTCTGACAGGCCAAAGCAATTTGAAAATAAAACAAACACAGGAATCACACTGACATACAGGTAAAGAGAAAGAAAAATAACAAAAAATGTAGCACACAAATATAGGGCAGAACAAACTCCTTCAAATTTCAGTAATATATAACAAGGTGGGGACAATTACTAAGGTCTTGAGTTCTCTTTTCATTGAGCCATTTCTTTGTACTGTCCTTAAAATGCACTTTTTTTCCCCAGTATTTTCTGGTGAGCCATCCAATTTCCTTTTGTAAACCAATATCAACAAAATAGTAGTTTTCAGCAATGTAAGAAAAGGAGAAAGGAAGAATCTGCATTTGTCACAATATTTTCTCTGAGAAGCATATAAGAGTTTTTACAGTTTTTATATATACATGTTATGTCTAAAAAAATAACAGTCATCAAAGTTTGAGGGTGTAAAGTATAATGCAGAAGTTCATGTGTTACTATGAATGTAATTGCATGATTGGTGTAAGCTGAAGTAGTTGATTAGACAAACCCTTTCTGAGGTGAATATTTCTCTTGTATTTATTGTGCATGGCTTCGTTCCCAGATTACTTCAAATGAAAATGGATTATTGCTTTAATTGGTCTGCAAATATTCTGTTCAGCTATTTTTTATTGGTTGATTTATATTTAGTTTTTGCTAAGGTGTTTTGATCCACGTTTGGGATTTATGAATCTATTTAGCTTGTTTTTACCCACTTGCTTCTTTGTTGTGTTAGTGGTAACTTCTGGTTGCCGCAGACTTAATATCAATAAAGAATTAACCCTTTTTGGTGAATGACCAATGCTCCCTAGCATACTCAAAACACACAACATTATGTATAGGTGTATATAAATCTTAGTTTGATGACTATAATCAAATGCAATACATTACCAAATTGGGCAGTAAAATTGGCTTTAAAATCATGCTATTGTTAGCACCTTATAAACACCTATGCAAGTTTACATGAAAAAAAATTTCTATGCAGAAACATGCATGGTGCAATTGATATCATGATAGACAATGAATCCAGAAAGCCAAGTTCGAATCCTGGATGAGGCTCTTTGCATTTTGCTTTATACCAATGCTCTTCGGAACGACATGAATTCTTCTCTTCTACCTTCTACTCCATGATGGATTAATAGTAGAGCAGACTGGGCTCTGGAGTCTAAGTGAAGAAAAAACTCTGAATTTAAAACCATGAGACACAAAGCTAGAAGCTCCCCTGAAAAAATCCAACTTGCCACTGAGACCACAGTACCATCAGAGATGTGTGTGAATGTGGCCCAACACTCCTTATTCAAGTTTTCCATGTGTAGTTATATTCTAAGTAAAGAAAAGAATACTCACATGCTATTGTATGGACCTGTATATGCTCATCTTCAAATGTATACTTGCTTATATATAGGCAAAATAAACAAAAATACAAGTTAATGTAAAAACAATCATTATGCACGTTTAAATACAAATGTAAAAAAGGTATGCCATAAAAAGCTTGCCCATAAATGTCTATATGCATAAGTGTGCATAGGATAAATATGCACACATATGTTCAGTCTGACAAAATAAAGTCAGAAACAATTTTCTGTAAATAGTCAATTTTTCTATTAAAGAATATTCTAAAAATTACCCTGTATTATGGATTTAAAGAGATTTTATGGTTTTTCATCATAATCAGATTTTGAATTGCTAATGTCAGATTTTTCTTTTTATGATAATATATTCAAGTCAGTTTCTTAAAACAAGTGGTAGTAAGCATTAAGAAATAGAATTTTGAGTTTTTAAAGAATTTCTATTTCTTTTGGGGTTTGAAGTTTTTTTTTCTTGAAAGAACAGTGATTATGCAATATGTGATTTAAACAAATATCTACCTTTATGTATAATCAATTAGAAATGACAATGAATGAAATAGAAATATATTTTGCAGAACATTCTTTATTCAATATAGAAATGAAATGGAAAATTTTAGCACATTAAGGAGTGAGTGATCTTACTTTAAAAGTTTGGTGAGTTAATTGTTTCAATACTTGAGATTTTTGGGATGCTAAACTTGACCAAAAAATCTTGCAGAGATTTTTGGATCAAGAAGAATTCCTTGTAACGCCCATCTCTCTTTCTCTCTGTAATATGAAACATTTACAAATGGATAACAGATTTAACTCTACTGGTTAAGAATTTTTGAGGTGACTACTTTTTCTAAAACAAGGGTCTTGTACATGACACAAAACTGTATCATGAATAGTATAACAGTTACATTATAAAAATGGTCTTATCAGCAAGACATAGAATACATTGAATGCATCCTTTGCAGGGAGGTAGAACATATCCACTCTCAAAAGGAATGTCCTGGGATTTACATGAAATTGTATCTGGTAATCAGGCTCTAGTTCTGGAACTCTGAGAAGTGATGAATATCCCTTGATTTCTATAATTTTTTGGTCCATCCTGACCCAGTGGTAGTACCTGTTAGTGTTCCATCTATGGGTCATATAGATCTGTTTGAAAATATTTAGTACTGGATAGGAATTCTTAATACCATAGAACTATGTGTATGCAAATGATTGTCATAAACAAATAAAAACAAGCACAATTTTAGGAAAAAGGATGACAGTGGAATGTTGAAAATATAAAAGGTTATGCTTATGATCAAGCATTTATAAATGAATCAAATTTTGGCATTAAATAACCCATAAGAAGTTTATATGCCATTAATCAAATAAACAAAACAAACTAAAAACTTCAATTAGAAGATATTTTAACAAATCAAAAAGCAAGAGAGACTGAAAGACAGACATAACCATCCATTTATTAAGTGTATTTAACAAAACTGACCACATGAAGACTTGTTGGAAGTGTTTCTTTTAAACAGCCAGCTGCAAGGTCATGTTAAATAAAGAATTAAGCAACAATGTATAATTTAAATGGAGTGTCTGGATTTTGAATCTTTCACATAAAGAAAAAATTATCAAAATAAATTTGTACCACTCATAATTTACCAGCTATTAAGTGCTAGAAAAATATTTACTGTATTTGAAGCATATAAGGTGCACTTTGTTTTACTAAAAACATCTTTTAAAATTCCATCACATATGTAGGTTTAAAATGTGTGATAGTCAAAATTAGCTACCTGGCAACTCCTATTAGCTTAGACTTTAGAGTAGCTTTCTTATACCTATTGTCATTATTTAAAAGGCTATTACTGATAATATTCATTATATTAATTTCATCGTGTTTAATATAAGTACTTTGTTTTTTGACTTGCTCTGCTGAAATTGGGGTGCACTTTATATACCATCAAATACAGTAATCATTTCCAACTCACAAGGTTCTGATTTAAATAATAATGTATCAGGCAATACACTAAAACTTAACAAACAAAAAGGACTGATAAGATAAACTCATACACATGATTAAAGCCAGTGATAAGAACATAAAATAATAGACAAATATCACAACAATTTGCAATGTGTCTCCAAACAGATGTATATATGCATTGTTCCAAGAACAAGCATTTATGAAAGGAAGCATGAAAAAAAAAAAAATTAATGTCTTACTTTCTGTATTAGTTTTCATAGTGAGGTGAAATACCAGACTTAACTAGAGCTGGAAACAGCATCTCAACTCTGTTCAATGAGAAGAATAAAAATCATATCTATTTGGCTCCATGAACAAGGACTAAAAAAAGAGTACATCTTCTCTGATCTTTGACAAGACCTAAAAAAATTAATGTAAATATCTTGTTCTCAATGGTTTTCATGGCAAGGTGAAATAGAATACAATGTCTCCTTTCTGTTCAATGTAAAGAAATAAAAAACGTACCCATTTCACTCGATGACTGAGAAGTAAAAATTGGAAGGTTTTAACAGTTCAAAAAATGAAGACAAAAAGAAAAAGTTTTTAGGAGCTGAATTTACATTTGACCAATGACCTGTGATAGCGGAAGCCATGCCCTCAATCCAAAATAAGACAATTATTTCCTTTCCTTACAAAAGCTTCAATAATAGAATTATATGGCTGAACTAACATTCATCATTTTGCTTCTTCTCTGATTTTTGTTAAATCTTTGACAGAAAAAAAGAATAATGATTGCTTTAAAAGAAACATTTTTTTATAGACTCCATAAGCTTTAGGATCCTGTGCTGGCCATTAAAACTGATCTGAGGGAACACTGTGTGTGTAACTGTTATTTTATATCTGATCACCATTACTCACATAGAACTTTGACATAGAAAAAAGATTATAGGTGTCTGAAAGTGTTATGAGACAATCCTTGTCCAAGAGTGATTATGTTTTAAATGACAATCAGAATAACAAGAAGATTTTGTGCTGTTTTGTGTTGGAGCATTGTCTCACGTGTCTTATCAATCTCCATTCTGCTAAATTAACATCAATTTGATGGATTGTCGTTTGAAGGAAATGAGAAACCACTATTCATTTTCTTAGTGACTTTGTTGTTTCCATTGTAATTTTATACTGGATATCAACACAAAGTAATAGCAGTTTCTTACACTATCAAAAAAATAAATTAATACATAAATAGAAAGGATTAATATAAATTTTGTTGCCTATTGGATTTGAAATTATAGCAGTATGTAACTTTAAAAGTTGATTGAAATTCACAAGAAGGGGTAGTTGCTAATATGTAATTGTTCTCAACATTACTGTTATTAGTTTTGTCATAAAGTTGCATCTGTTGATACAGAAAGTGGATACTGTCCAAGTTCAGATTACTTTTCATTCTATTCTTTTATTGACTGTTCAGCTTGGCATGACAATTATGGAGATTCAGAATTGTGAATCAACAAAGTATCTGTTTCAGAAGTGAAGAATCCAACTGGTGTTTCTCTTTAGCTTTTATTCACAGACTTCTGTGCCCACCCACACTGAGAAATTTCAACCCTGAAATATCTATTATGGGAAAAATAAGAACAGATAAAACTATACATATATATATATATATATATGTGGGATATATATATATATATATATATATATATATATATATATATATATATATATATATAGGTGGGATATATATATATATATATATATATACAATATAAATTGGTAAACTCACTGCTTGGTAAAATCTAAAAGGTTTAGATAATATCTAAAATGGTCGTAAAACCAGAAAAATCATTACAGTGCTCAGTGCATAAAAGTGCAGAGCAGATATCAATACTATAGAACTATTTTATATGCATAATATCTTCTGTCTGATGATTGTAACGACACAGGAAACTCGGAGTAGCAGAGGGCAAAAAACTCTATCCTAATTTATGTTTTAGGGTTCAAACCTGCTCTGCTATAAGAGCCTAGATCACTTTTTAGCTCTTTTTATGCACTATTGTTGTTATATAAAATATAAACACCTCTTGCATCATCATGAAGTGAGGTGGATAGATGTAAGTTGAAAACTCTTGTATCAATTATATTTTGAAGGAAA
Source organism: Sepioteuthis lessoniana (assembly GCA_963585895.1). Lineage (NCBI taxonomy): Eukaryota > Metazoa > Mollusca > Cephalopoda > Myopsida > Loliginidae > Sepioteuthis > Sepioteuthis lessoniana. The sequence continues at coordinate 36,298,288 of OY757924.1, forward strand.
CAATGAAATGCTCTATCTCATTTGAGTAAATTAGTAACATTATTCAGGAAGTTTGTTTGTACTGTTTTGATGGTTGTGACATTGGTTTTCTCAGAAAATTTTACAGAAAATAATTTTATTCACAAGGAGTGTTCAGCTATGTTTTGAAAGTTATTATATATCTAATGGTTTTGTATAGTATCATCTATGCACAATTTCCACCAGTCTTCACATAGTTAAATTATGAATACCTATTTAAGAAGCATAATTTTGTCTTCCACATTTTAAATTACTGGTTACTTTGGCCATAGTGAAAGCCAAATCCAATTAACTTATCCTAATTGTTATGGCATTGACAATGAATTATTGGTAATTTTTCTTTCACCAAATATAATTTGATCTTAGCAAGATAAAAAAATGATTTTCTTATTTAATTATTTTTCTTAGCAGATTTTACTCAGAAAAAAAAACAAAAAAAACTCTAGTTCCTTCAAAAATTATTTTCCATGCATTAATCTTTTCTTGTTTTTTTTTAATTTAGCATCTGTGTATATTTTTAAGCAAGTCTGATTTTGAAGGCAAAAAATGGCATCAACCAATGCATGAGTGAAAAAAATGAAACTCTGAACTTAAAAAATTATTTCTATAAATTAATGATTTTGTGACACAAGTATATATTTTAACTTAGATAATTTGTTCTTTGTATAAAGTAAAACTAAATGTTCTTCACACACACATGTACATCTATCTATCTATATAGTCAAATAAAAAATCATTCTAAAAACGTTTTTTCAGAAATCTTTAAAGTGCTCAATACTAGTCAGGAGAGTAGGTCGGTTGGTTGGTTGTTTGGTTGGTTGGTTGGTTGGGTTTTTATGCCACATCAACCTTTATTGGTTATTTAATACCAAATCCATTGTTATACAAATAATGAGTTCTATTTCAAACAATTCAGTTTAACATGAGTACATTGTTTAATTAAAAAAAATTCTATTTCAAGCAATTCAGTTTGGTCAAACAGTTCTAATTTGAACAAGTCAGTTCAGTATAAGTATAGTTTTTGTTTACACACAGTTAAATGTCAAAACAGTTCTATTATAAACAATTCAGTTTAGCAAAAGTACAGTTTCAATATCAAAAACAGTTCGATTTCAAACAATTCAGTTTTGCATAAGTATGCTGTTTAGATCTCAAATCATTATCTATTTCAAGCAATTCAGTTTACCATAAGTACACAGTTTAGTTCTATTTGACCCATAGATAAGACCTTTTCAGGGCTACTACTCCAGGCCAGAGTGGACCCAGGATCAGTGGCAATGAAGTGGTACTCCACATTCCTCAAAGCTCCAGCATTACTGGAATCTCACCCTCAGATTGTTTAGTGTCATATCCAGGACACTTGTTGGGGAGGTCTTATCCCTCTGCAGAAGGGTAAGACCTGGGCAAGGAAGAGTAGAATAAAATTTAAAATAAATGTTTACTCACCTCTTCATCACACTCTCATTACTATTAGTTTCATATAATTTCACAAAAATTCAATCATCAGACACATGTTAGGACTTGCCTATAGAGATATAAGCTATAGATATATGTTAACTCTAAGAAACAGGAGACATTTGATAGATTTACTCAGAATGATGAATATGAAAACTTTGTAACTACCCATATGAAAACAGCAGTAGAGTTCCATGTCATGAATAATTCAGAAAAAATGAGATAAACTAGAAAAAGCATCCTAACTTAATGAAAAGAAATCCAACAAATGCAAACGTGCAGGAATTTAAGAAAGCTCAAAGAGAACTAATCTGCACCGACCAAAAAGAATATTTATCATACATTTGACGTCAAATTAATACAATTAAAAATCTAGTAGATGGTAGACAATCAAGAATAGGATGGCAGACAGTATATAAAGTGAGTAGATGGAAAAGCACCTTGAGAGTAAAACTAAAAGGTGTTATACAAAAAGAAAGATTTCTGAAGAATCTGCATAAAACCCTTCTGAAATCACAAACAAACCTATACAAAACCTTATTAATGCGTAATTAGACATGAAACTAGAATAGTTTATGGAGGAAGAACTGGAGTTAGTATAGAAAAAAAATTAAAACAGAAAAGTTGCAGGCCTTGCCAAAATATCCCACTGAAGATTGGAATATAGAAAAATGAACAAAAGGATACAACCTTCCCTTTCCTAAGAAAGGGGACCTTGGAATTACTCAGAACTACTGTGGCATAACTCTTACTGCTATAGCTGCTAAGGTTTATAGTGCCCTACTTCTCAACCAAATCCAACCCAAAATTGAGAAAATTCTTTGGAAAAACCAGAATAACTTTTGCTTGAATCACTCCACAACATTACTGAGTCTGACAATCCATTGAATCATCAAAGGAGTACGGGCAAAGAATCTCAGAGTAGCACTACTGTTCATAGACTTCTGCAAGGCATTCGATTCCACACACTGAGGAAAGATGGAGCAAATACTATTTGTATATCATCTTCCCAAAGAAATTGTTACTGCTACAATGATGCTTTATAAAAACATGAAAACAGTAGTTTGTTTTTCTGATGGATGCACAGACTTGTTGAAATTTTAACAAGGAGATACATTAGCACTATATGTGTTTATACTCTGTCTAGATTATGTACTTAAAACCTTTATAGATCTAAAATATAGAAAATGGTTTCACATTGAAAAAGCAAGAAGCAGATGATATTCAATAAAAACTATGATAGATGCAGGCCACATAGATAACCAAGCACTTTTTGCAAATACACCAGCCCAAGTATAATCCTTATTGCATAAGCAAGTGAAAGCAACAGGAGGCATTGGCTTCTATTTGAACTCAAATAAAACAGAGTTCTTGTGTTTTAAACAAAAAGGAGTCATCTCCACTTTAAGTGGCAAGCCTCTAAAATTAGTAAACCAGTTCACAGACCTCAGCAGCAACATTTCATCTACTGAAAATGATGTCAACATACATTAAGACAAAGTGTTGAATACTACTGACAAGCTATTGATCATATAGCAATCTAATCTATCAGATAAAATAACACAGGATTTCTTCTAAGCAGTAGCTATGCCCATACAACTATATGGATGCACCACATGGACACCAACAAAAGGAAAAACTAGATGGGAACTGCTATGTTGAACAAATACTGGAAGCAACACCCTACAAAAGAGCAGAGAACTTGATGCTGTCTGTGCTACTTGATATATTTATATATATCTATTGGACAACCAGTGAATATGTAAGACTAATACTGCAGCAGTCAATGATATTGAAACTCCTATTTATTAAGAAATGAAGGATTCTAACAAGCATTTATCTCCATAGCATTAAAAAAGAATTAAATAATTAATTAAAAATGTTCAGTGTGAAATCATCATCAGCTGCAAACTAAACTGGACTGGAAATTGATTTATTCTTAAATTAAAGTATTTTAATTGTATTTTTCAAATAGATATTTTGCTATGACGTGTTTTTTTTCTCGGTTACACACCCAAACACACACATATATATATATATATATATATATATATATATATATATATATATATATATATATGTATAAGGTTCAAAAAATTATCTTCATAATAATTTCAAACAGGTAAACAATATCAATATTTTAAGACCAAATGTAGTTTAAAACATTGTCTCAAACATTTGGTGAGTGATATAATTGGTACCTATTGTACCCTGAAGAACAAGATTCACTATGATACAACTGAACTCATCTGTGCTAAAAAATATCTTCATTTCCTCATTTCAGATTTTTATTATAGAGTAAAAAAGTGTAGCTTATTTATTTACCACTTTAGTTATTTGTGTGACCAGTTGCCATACCTAGTTTGTCAGTATTTTTCCATAGCTGGGAGAACAGATGGATTAATGTCTTTCCTATGAAGTGAAATACAAACAGTCTCATCCAGGAATTGAACTCAGGTTTCCATTTCCATTTTTAATGACAATAACCATTATGTTAAGTGTGCCTTATTTACTACTGTAGCACAATTCAGCTGATTTAAACAATGTGAGGGAATTGAGCAAAACACCTCATGGCTGTTAATCCAAAGCTGACAATCTTTTCTAACATAGATACATGCTGTTTGGATAGGATTGAAATTGTCAGGAAAAAAGATATTTTCCTATTAATCTATTATTTACTTTATTACGGTAACAAATCTTGCTTTTACATTTCTTAAAATTTCTCGAAATTCAAATAAAAACGTTGAAACTGCTCACTCATTTTCCTCTTCTTTTAGCTATAAGTTTCAGACTGTGATTCTTCTAACTTCTTTAAGGTTGAAGATTGATGAAATAGTAAATCTATAAGATAATTGCGGATTGTTATCAGATCCAGTTCAACTCGGAGATTTATGAAGCAAAATGAAATTGAAGGTTTGTAAACTAATAAAGTTGTTTCCTTATGAGAATTCACCAGATATTCAACAATGAAAAAAGAAAACGAAAACGTTTTTAAATTAAATAAAGTCCTGATTTAATTTCATTTACTGCGCAGATCATAACAAAATAAGAATTTCAATTTTGTATGAAGATAAAAATGCAGAAATATATTAAACTATTTTTCTTTCCTTCTCCATATTGTTTTGTTAATTGTAATCTTTTGTTTCAAGAATGCAAATCCTTAGCCCAAGAAGCAATAGATCTCATGGGTTTGCATCTGACCAATCAGGACGGGAATAACAATTACAAAAGTGTGGATATAAGATTATTATTAAATGATAGAACATATTCTTTTGTGTGTGCTTACACACACAAACACACCAACTTCAAGAAGGAAGGTAATGGCTATATCCTAAAGCAACTATCAAATCTGTGTAATTTGGATATGGCTGGCTAGTCTTATTGAGAGAATTCTACAAAAAGAACCAAGGAGAAAGCACAATGTTTTGAAACATATCTGATAGAAATAATCACCATAGAGTCAAATTATATAAAGCCATAGCAAGTAATTTTGTGCATTAAGCTCTTTTACAGATATCACATAAAAGATTGGAGACATGGAAACCAAAAAATCACTTTATTCTTGAAATGAGTCAAAAAGATCTCCTCAAAATTATTGTGGGAGTTGGGTAGCTGGTTTTCTCGCAACTGAAAAATTGACTTTGTTTATGTTAGATGCCTATACAATGCTTCAAATTCAAAGGAGACGTGTTTGTCACTTTTGTTTTAGTAGAAATATCCTCATGCATACTTGAAACATAGTCGAATAGAAAACAGGAAAGTCTAAGAATTAGACTTAACGAAGGTTCACTCAGTTGGTAGAGCCTAGAATATGCTTACTGCATCACTCCCCTCTTTAAAAAAAAAAGAGTGGTCTGGGTATGACACTAGACTGTATAGTAAGGTTCCTGTTTTAGATCTCTGGTTAGAGAAGGGTCACCTTTTTATTGCCATTACTCACAAGTCCACTCTAACCTAAAGTATTGTTTGAGACAATGTTTTAAACTATATTTGATTTTAAAATATTGATATTGTCTACCTGTTTGAAATTATTTTGAAGATAATTTTTTTAACCTTATATAATTGTTGTTTATAATTGTTTAACTTTGGCATAAAATAATCCAACAAGAGTTGACATGCCATTAAACCAACCAACCATTAATATGTATGTCAGTGAGTTAAACTTGCTGTTCATTGACTGTGGGTTTATTCTGTTCTGAATACTTGGACATAGCTTTAGGTTAAACTTAGTGAAGCTTCAGGCTTATTTTAACTGGTTTGTGACAGGGAATATATTTATAGATTTAAAAAATGACCCAAGATAGAATAAAATTAAAAAGTAGCAATTAAATCCATGTAAAAGCTTGACATGTATCTATTCAGCATTGTAATGAGTGATCAATGAAGAATGGGTGACCATTTGAGAATTACTGATTTGGTAAAGTAATCTGAAAAGAAGGCTTTCTATTCAGAAATATTTCTAACATGAAAGCTTTTAATAAAAAGTTTTCTTATCTTGACAAAGATAAGTTTGTTTGTTTTAGCAGCTTTAAAACCCATTAAAAATCTTCCCTCCCTTTGAATCTTTTTTGTTGATGAATTGTTTTTCTATCAGCAAGACAGAAATATAATTGAAATTAACTCAGTGCTTAATAACAGCACAATGTGAAGCCATTGTAATTTGATCTAATTCAAAACATAACATCTTTTTGTCTTACACATCTTATAATCTATTTGGAAAATAATGATCATAGGTAATTAATTTGATCCTGTGAGGGCATACATGTCAATATTTGTTTCTTTGGTAAGTGTAAAATATCTTTATTTTTTTATCCCTTTATATTCAGAAAGACTTAAACAAATTTATCCTCACATTTTATCTTTAAGTTACTCTATGACACTGAAAGCTTTTCAGAATTTTAAACAATTTTATGTGTGTATAGCTGTTAGTGAAATTGTTATTTGTTTAGCGCTATATCTTTTGGGCACACAAATGAATTACAAAACTATTCTTTAGTAACACAACAACGAAAGTTCTTTATTTGCAGCATGGAATGTGGTTTGCTTTTGGATGCTGCAAGACTCATGGTGTTTAGGCTTGTTGGATGTTTGAGACGAAATGGCTTAGCGGGATGTTGAGATGGCAGCGTGTTGTTGGACTTGTGAGGGATATGTTTAAAGTCACTGTGTATTTTTGTGTGTCTGGCATTTTTGGGGAGAGTGTGCGTTTTCTCCATTCATATGGACCAGAAGTGAAATGGTAGCTAGTGTGTCGAGAGCGGAGTTACGCTCGAATCGACATAGCCAATTTTTGGGGTGACATGAAGTGGTGCCTGTGGAAGGCATGCTGAATGTTTCTAATTTATGTTCAACTGGGATTCCTCGTAAAGAATCCATAAATTAGATGGTTCCCTCGTTGAGTGTCCATGTTGCTGCTGCTAGTGTTAAAGCCACAGTAAGATGTCCACACTGGGTGGCTTGTCTAGCTAAAAAGCATCGCTAAGCAGGGATGACCAGAGGCACGTCTGTTCTGGTTGCCATCTCAAGCTGAAGAGGCTGGGTTTGGCTGCTCACCCGTTTTGCTAGCCGGAAAAGAAGGTCCGGGCTGAATAGGATAAGGTATCCTGATTGGGTGAAATTCAGTGTTGAATTAAATAGCGCGCCAAACCAAAATATGAAATTTTCCTCTTCTCTATATGTGTATTTAGATATTTTACTATGTAATGTTAGATATTTGTGTTGAAAATTAATTTTTCTCTGTTAATTTTAATTTGCATGGCACTAAATTGATAAACACTTGAAAGTTTCCAAAAAAACTACAATAAGTGTAAAGTGAATCTCATGAGGGAAAGTAACCATCATCAGAATATTTCAAAAGATTGGAAGAATTTCTTTTTTTTACATTGTATAAAAGATAATATTTTGAGAACACATTTAGAACTACAATTTAAAAACAGAATTTTATGTTTTTCTTGGGCTTTCAAAGATCTAATATCACATAAATTTCACACATATTTAAATGTTGCTTCCAGTTGTTTAGTATTTTAGAGCTTTACATGCTTACAAAAAAACTATAGTTCTTAAATAATTTTTTCAAAATAATGTTTGACTAAATCTTATTAAGGAAGGCATTATGCAAAAAGTTTTTTAACAATGTATGTTTGAAGTCTTGATGAAGAATTTTGTGCTGAAAAACAAGAGTCTAATGCTTACTAGTGTCAACTATGTGATTACAGATAGCTTTTAACTAACATATGGAATAAGTAAGTAAAGTTAGTAACTGTAGTCGAGGGTGACCTGCAGGCTCTCTTTTTGATAGCTACTACACCAAGGTGTAATGGAGGGTGCCACTCCTTTCCCTTGATTGCTCTACTTTACCCTTGATCCATACCTTATAATGCTGAGTGTGAAGCAAAGAGGAATCAAGTACCATTTTTTGAGTCTTTGGTATGACTCGACCTGGGGTTGAACCCAGGTCTCCTAGGCCATTGGCAAACACTCTAACCATCATGCCAATATCCGGTACTACATATGGAATACAAGTCTCTCATTATTTACATTCAATATTACGCTATTATTAAGCCAAATATAAGTACCAGTAATGGAATACAAGTCTCTCATTATTTACATTCAATATTACGCTATTATTAAGCCAAATATAAGTACCAGTAATGGAATACAAGTCTCTCATTATTTACATTCAATATTACGCTATTATTAAGCCAAATATAAGTACCAGTAGTTTACAGTATCTGGATAATCCTTAGCCAACCAGATATCACAACTTTGCATATAAGACCAGGGAGATATTTTTAATTAATTTGTTTTTATAAAAAAAACAGAGGTCTTCAAATAAAGAAACTCATTTATTTAGCCATCAATACAGATTCTTATAAGAGTAAAATATCTTTATTTTTTATCCCTTTATATTCAGAAAAAGAAGAAAAAATATATTTATATATATTTACTCACACAAGTGCATAGTATGTGTACATACAACAATATCAGAAGAAATAAAAAAGAAAATTTGAAACTGTGTGAGAAAAAAGCCTTTCTTTTCATTGTTAAGCTTTAGATTCTTTTTCAGTATTTGGGGTTAATCTCAATCCTTGCAACTTTTAGTTCAATTATTTAGAATTAAAACCAAAGCCAAATTTGCAATAACAGTCTTCATATTGGGTTATAATGTATGAAGAATGTTTACACTTGATTTAAAAAAGAAATGAATGCTTGTGGCCTTATAACTTACAGAAAGGCAGAGAGGAAATTGCTGAAATAATTTTTCTCGATAATTTTCATCAAGCAAAATTCATCAGGTGATATACTGACAATTCCAGACACCAAATTAAAGACAAAATCACAGAACAGGGAATAACTTATTAATGATCAATACAACAAAATAATGGTCTGTGTCATTGTGGCTAATGTGCTGGACTGTGACATACTAGTTTGTTTGGTTGTTTGGGATTTATTACATATCAACCCTTGTATGTTATTTCATGCTAAATCCATTTTTATAGAAATAATCAGTTCCATTTCAAACAATTCAGTTTAGCATGAGTAGACAGTTTAAATGTCAAAAACATTTCTATTTCAAGCTATTCGGTTTAGTCAAACAGTTCTAACTCAAACAATTCAGTTTTGTATAAGTATAGGTTTTGTTTACTTGGTTAAATGTCAATTCATTTTAGCTTAAGAACAGTTTCAATGTCAAAAACAGATCCATTTCAAGCAATTCAGTTTAGCATAAAAAGCAGTTCTTTTTCAAGCAATTCAGCTTATCATAAGTTTAAATTAGTTTAAATGTAAGTACACAGTTTAAAACATTTCTATTTTAAGCTTTTCAGTTAAGTCAAACAGTTCTATTTCAAACACTTCAGTTTAGCATAAGTATGCAGTTTAGTTCGATTTAACCATTAGATAGGGCCCTATCAGGTGCTACTATTTCGAGCCAGAGTGGACCTGGGAGCGATGGCAATGAAGGGGTACTCCGCATTCCCCAAAGCTCCAGCATCACTGGAACCTCAACCTCAGATTGTTTAGTGCCATATCTTATCCCACTGCAGAGATGCAGTTGATGTATTCTACATCCCCAGCCAACTAAGCAAGATATTGTAGTAAACAAATTTAAACTCCAGTTGCACTATTACATTCACTGTCAGAGTAATACTCTTGGGAAAGATATTGAACTCCCTTATTTTCCCAGCAATGGGTTAAATAGTTGCAATACTGTTCTTCTGTAAGGATAGCTTTGGTAGAAAGTTTATATGATAATAAACAAAGAAACCAAACAAGAATAATGGCTTCTCTACACTTCTTATAAATGCAAATTCATTATATGCAAGTAAAATGATTAATAAATTTGTAATTTTTTAATTCAAATTCTGCCCAACACTTTTGAAAATGTTCAGAGATTTCGTAAAAGGAAAAAATAAAATGAATTCCATTTATATATGCATCTATCCCGCCCTGGATTTGACACAGTTTTAGACTTTTTGCTAAGCAAGGCTGAAGAACCAAGTCTGCCCAACTATTTATCTATAGCTGAAGAGAAAACAGATTGACTCATGCCTTTCTCTACAGTATTATCACAACATGAAATGCAAACAACCTCATCCAGAACTTGAACTCAAGTTGCTGATTTCATTTCCTTTGATGGTAAATATTATGCTAATTATTTTCACATTAACCAAAACAAAAAAATCAAAGATCTGATTAATCTACCAGAAGATTTGACCTGTTAACCCCAACGGGTGGGTTAGAGATAGTTTGGAATGTCATGATTTAAAACAAATCAATGCACTGACAAAACCCCATATCTACTTACTTTTTGGGGGAAAAATTTGAAAGTTTCCTACCTACTAGTCCCTTACTGACCTTTAGAATTGACTTTTGAACTTCTTTCAAAGTCAACAAGTCTATTTTATATTTTCATTAAAAAAAAATTACATTTTCCTATATAATAATGCCTCATGCTCTCCATAAGTTTTTAGCATCAGAGAATATCTCATATTTTCATATTAGTGCAAAGTGAAATGCAAACAGCCCCATTCAGGATGCGGACTCTGGTTGTGAATTTCATCTTCAGTAAAATTCCATAAATAGACAAGTGTATATTATGATATATTATTGGTCTAAAAATTCTAAATTAGAAATTAATCACAGTTTTGTGACCACATATCTGCTTTCAGATGTAAACACTAATTTAAAGATCTTAATTTTCAATATTCAAACCAATTCAAATAACATATACAACCGTGTTTTATTCAGAAGAATTTTAGTTGTAATAAAGGCAGCAAGTTTACTAAAAATCAGTTAAAACAAGGCTGCACATCATTATGCATATCTTAATAATTCTTAACTTTCTGTCTTTTTTACCCACACACCAGAACAGACTTCACTATTGTTTTAACTTTGCCTTTGTCTACTGAAAATTACCACAACACACCAGAAGGGGCAACTTCAGTTCAAATCCTGGACAAGGCTACTTGCTAATGAACTTGAAAAAGCTATAAATTAATTTTTTCTCCCTTTAGCTATTGGTAGTTTGTTGGACAAACTAATTTCTTTAGACTTAGTTAGGTAACCGGTCTAGAAGGAAAACTCAGAATTCAAACCAATTGTACTCCACATTAAATTTAAACTTAACAGGGATGGAAGGTTTTGATTAAATACCTACTGCAACATTCCAACTTAACATCTCAGTAACTGACCACCTTAAGTAAATCTTTTATATAAAAATGTCCTCACAGTCTACATGAATATAGTAAATTTTATTTGCAAATAACTTTTATTAGCAACTTTATAATATTGGCTTTTAATCATATGAAGGCATGAAACCTTGAATTCATTAATTTGAAATAATCTAAGCATCACTTCATTGTTTAATCAGAGTAATTAAATCCCAATGATGAGTGAGTTTGATAAATAAAAGGATATTTTCTTC
>OY757924.1:36314685-36352185 GCA_963585895.1 Sepioteuthis lessoniana
GTAGTTCTCATCTAACTTTTTGTCTAGAATTTTATTACAGTCCAAGTACAAGTAGTGCTGACACAGATGCAGCTAGGAAGAATTCCAGTTTTATTTCATTAGAGATCAGATTTCCATGTGATCGTCGCCCTGTCAGCTAGGGCTATAGAATACACTGATTGCGTTTCTGCAAAGGGATAAGACCCCTCCCCAGTGAGTCTCATGGATATGACACTAAACAATCTGATAGTGAGGTTCCTGTAATGTTGGAGCTTTATGGAATATGGAGTACCCCATCCTTGCTCACAGGTCTACACTAGCCCAGAGTGGTAGTACCTGTCAGGTCCTATCTATGGGTCAAATAGAACTTAACTGCATACTTTCGCTAAACTGAATTCCTTGAAATAGAACCGTTCTAACATTTAAACTACATACTTGTGCTAAACTGAATTGTTTGAAATAGAACTATTTTGATATTTAACTGTGTGTAAACAAAAAATATACTTTTACTAAACTGAATTGTTTGAATTAGAACTGTTTGACTAAACTGAATGGCTTAAAATAGAAATGTTTTTGATAATTAAATTGTGTACTTATACTAAACTGAATTGTTTGAAATAGAACTGTTTATTTGTATAAAAATGGATTTGGCATTAAGTAACCTACAAAAGTTGATGTGCCATAAATCCGAACAAACAAACAAACAAACAAACATGTGGTTGATTACTTGTCAAAAGCAGTCCATGCATATATTATGATGAAATATTTCTACTGAAGTTTATGAACTGGTTTCTTAATTTCTGTGGCTTGCTGTAATCTGTCCTACTATTTACCAACAGCTGCGGGAAGAACAGATGGATTCCTGTATTTCTCAAGGGCATTTGTGTTGAGTGAAGTACAAACAGACTCATTCAGGATTTGAACTGAAAGGCCAATTCCATTTCCTTTCCATATTATCTGCAGTAATAGCCTTCTCTATCCAAGTATAAAGCAAAGAAGATATGAATGTAGGGATAGAAAATGCAACCTTTACTCAAGTCTTATCAAAAACACATCAGAAACTTTACTGATTTTATGCAGAAAATGTTTTTTTTTTGCGAAAGTGAGCTGAAAAGTTCATAGACTGACATCATATCTGCTGTCTTTTTTGACCAGTGAGATGCAAACATTGTAGTAACAAAGTGTGTCAAGTGCAAAGAGGACAATGTTGAAAAACAAATCTTTATGGGTCATATTTCATGAGAATATTTTTGTCAGTCAATGAACTTTTTGGTTCATTGGCTAAGAGGGTAGAGTGTTTTCCAATAGTACAGGAGACCGGGGTTCAGTCCCAGGTCACGTCGTAGCAAAGACTTTAAAAATGGTACTTGATATCTCCTTGCTTAACACTCAGTAATATAAGGTATGTATCAAGGGTATAGTGGAGCAATCCTGGAAAAGGTGTAACACCCTTCCCTACACCTCGGTGTTGTAGCTATTGAAAATGGAGCCTTCGGGTTGCCCTCGATTACGGTTACCAACTATGATCTTATCACCTGACCCTCATATTATACTAGCCCCAGTTCATAATTACATTATTATATATTATGTTTGTTTAATGGTTTTAGAGTAACATTTTTTGAAACAATGAATTTTGGCTAGAAAATATAGCCATAGGGATATAACTGTTGCAGAAATGTGGGCAAACAAAAATAAATGAAATCAGTAAAATTCTACACTAATGATTGACTACATAGAAAATAGAAATTCAAAATGTTGTATGATAGTATGAAGGAAGTAACCTTGTGAAGGCAATCTTCAAGTGGAAATCAGATGATTACTGTTGCTACTTCTGTTCCTGATCTATAACTGCCTAATTTGGCAGGAAGACAGAAACTAACCACAGCGGAAAGTGTATGTCTTTGAAAAAGAGTGTAGAGCAAAGCCTAAAGAACTGAACCACATCTGAATTTCTGGCTAAGTGGCACACAAGTATTTCAGGTGTTTGCCTGTTAGAAAATTAAATAAGTATGCAGCACAAACATCAGTTGAGTTATTTTGTCTGGAACCGAAGAAAGCTTGACAGCACTTACAGGGGGTTAGCAAAAATTGGTTTGCAGAAGAGTTGATAGAAATATATATTAAAGTCTAAGTTTATATGAGACAGAAAAAGAGAGAAGAGGAGAAGAAAGAATGAGAAGAGGGAGTGAGAGAGATAGGAAGGAAGATTGAAAAGAAGGAGAGTGAGAAAGAAAAGAGAGGGCGGGAAAGAAAGAGAAGTGGACCAAAGAAAGAAAGAGATGGGGAAGTAGAAAGAAGAGAGAAAAGATGAAAGAGGGAAAGAGAGAGGTAGAAAGAGAGATCCCATCTATTGACTGGGAGGGCTGTAAAATATGTGATAATGAATTTACTGTATATTTGTTGATTTTTTGAAAGTATATTCTCAAATATATTTGTTCATTTATTTTGATATTTTCTGTGAAGATTCTATTCATCAGTGTGTTATGGTGAAATGATTATTTTAACAAATCCTCTCTTAAAGTAGTATTTGTCAAAAAAGAAACAAAAACTTTTACTTGCAAATTATTTAAAGCCAAATTGAAGCGATTTGATATTTAAAAATAGTAGAAAGTAATGTGTCCAAAGATTTAAACATATATTTCAACTTTATTCAAGTGAACAAAATTGAAACATTTAAACAAGAAAATAAACATAATAATCATCAGTATAGATATTAATCTTCATTATTGGCATGAGTGCCAAAATTATTTCCTGCTGATGCCAATAATGAATAAAGAAAGTAAAAATTGTTATAAGGTAGAAACCAGATGTTGATGATGAAAAACCTTCCAGGCAAACAATGACTGTAAATGAATTCCTAAAGGCAAAATTAAGCACCATTTTTTTTCAAAAAGAGAAAAATAAAATTGGCAATCAAAGCAAACGATCTCATGATGATGATAATTTAAAAAAGAATAATCTACATCATTCTTACTTTAACGATTGGACAAGAGAACTTTTCTAATTGGTTGATGGAAAAAAAATGTCCTGTCGGTGTTCAGAAAAATATCAATCTATTTCAATTGTTCTGGAACTTGAAAACTCTTAGATCAAATTGAGATTTGCTTTATAATTTTTCTATTAAGTAAGATCTGATTACTGCTTAAGTTTGAAAACTCAAATAGGTGAAGAACAACGCAAGGGTTTTTTGAATTAACAATGTTTCATTTTATGGCAAAAATCCAGAATTTTTCATTTTGAATGCTCTGAAATTGAACAACATTCAGAATATTTTTTCCTGGTCATCTTTTGTGCATGTAATCACAAATATCACCTTCATTCTTATTTTTGCTTGCATAATACTAACTTTGCAAAATTTGATTTTTGTTGATACAGGATAATATGTGAGCCTGTTAGGTTTCTGTTGTCTGTTATGAAATTGATTCTTCAATTTAGGAAGGAGGGAAGAATTCTAATTATTCAAAGTCATTTCTATGATATTGATAATTTGGATGATGAATAAATGATGTTCACCGTAAACACAGACCCTAAAAAAATTATTAATCTCATGCAAAGTGGATTGGAAATTGTTTTATTCTTTAAATTAGAGCATTAGAAGCATCTAGCAAAGAAAAAAAAAATCACTAGGATGAGTATTATTTTCTGGGTTATGATAACATATATATAAAAATTTGAATAATATATACATTTTTTGTTATTTGATATTTTGGGGGTAAGGGACTTTTTTATGTTGACGGATAGGTTTAGACTTTTTGGTAAATGTCTTCTTAGAGAAAGTCTCTGTAATGAAGAATTTCCAAAAGATCTATATTCATTATTGTGAAGTTTGGCATATCCCCAAACATCAAGGACCAATATTAGCATTAGTATATCCATGATATACTGACATTGAACACAACCACAACAGAAGGAAAGACAAGATAAACTCATTTAAACATAAAAGAACAACAATTTTTGATTTATACAATCTTGATACCAGTAGTATTAAAAGAAAGAATATATGGATGTGTCTTAACAGATAAAAATATACACATTGTTTCATGAATAAGCAATATGTAGAAAGAGTAAACAAAAGGAAAAAGTGTTACTTGCTGAGTATAGGTAATATTGCTACATGGATTTACTGTTCCCTGGTTGAGTCACAGATAATATGTCTACTGTTCAAAGAACAAGCAAAAAGAGGCTGAGTCAAAGATAATATGTCTACTGTTCAAAGAACAAGCAAAAAGAGGTTGAGAAAAAGTTTCTGTGAGTTTTGAGTGACACTCTACAAACCCCTAACAGACATATAAATTATCTATGAGAAATAAGAGCATCTTGTATTCCTACATTATAATTGATTTTTTCAAATGCTTTTTACCTTGAATTATGTTTTATGGAGTGAATTTATTACATGAAAATTCTAATAATTTTTCATTATTTTTCTTGAATATTAAGTTTTAATCTGAGCATCCTGACTAAAGAGAGGATAATTAGTTATATGATTATTCATATATGTATATATAAATGATTCGGAAAAGATTGTCTGGCCTCTATATACAACCAAATTGTTTCATGTAGAACTACCAAATTTGATATCTATGCTTCTTGAACCCAGGGAATAGATTTAATGTAAAAAAAAGTTTTTCATCAAGTTAGAGAAGCTCTCTGTGAATTATTATACTTGCTTTTTTTCGACAATTGCAAGACTTCAGAGGGAGGAAAATAATATTGTGGCATTGTCACAAATGACTGCTATATCAAAGTGGTGATGAACTGGCTGTTAAGCCAGTGAGTGAAAACAAAAAAACTCAGTTTGCCTCAAATTTTCTGTAATTTCTTCAGTTACAGTAGCTATGTGTAGGAAATGTGTGGAAACAGGTTACACTCACCTGCTGTTTGAATAGAGAATCATAGGCCTGTCTTTGTTGCTGGATGAACCAACTCCTCTCAGCTCTTTGCAGTTTTGTTGCTCTCAATCCTCTCTGCCAGCTTCTGTCAGTGCTGTCTTCAGTCATCAAAGTCACTGACTGCAAAAACTGAGCTTCTTTTATGGGGATTTTAAGAGTAGTGAACTCTGACTTTTGTCTATATGGGAGTAGTATGCTCGACCTGCTCTTTGATGGTTGAAGTACAAGGTGCTTACAGAAATTTGATATTATTTCATAATCTAATAATCGTAATTGGACTGATTCTTATTCAAATGATCTTAAATTTAAACAGCATGTGTAGAAGCAACTCAAAATTTCATATTTCCTGTTTAAAGGTCTTTTCTTTTCCAGGGAATGGTATTTCTATGACTGGAAAAAAAACATAATTGAGTTATCATTTGTCTTTCAAAAGCTCATCTTGATTAGTGTTTTATGATAAACTTACAAGAAAAAATTGTGAAACGTGATAAAAATAAAGCTTATTTTTTTGAAAAAAATTATTTTTTACTCCATTTCTATGAGGAGAATGAAATTAGCATACAAAAAAATAGCCTGGAGCTGAGCAGACAGCTTTGAGCAAGTTTCCTGTCTTGAGTCAAAATATCTTTTAAAAACATTTTTTGACATTGTTTTTAAATGAAAATAAGATTTAGAATATTATTTTGTCCATAAATTTAATGGCATTTTATATAGATTCTAACAATTTTTTCTCACATGGTATTGATATTTTTGGAAATGCAAGGAGATTTTCATTCATCATGTTGATGAATTAGAGATTTTGATAATTTTTTTCTAAAAAATATGTAAGGTTAAAAAAGATGCAATGCAATAACTTTATTATACTATTTTGAAATTTTTGGGTGAAGCATTTGTGTGGTAGTTTTAATTCATCTTATTCTTACTGCTGAGAGCAACACTTTGTTTGATATACTCTTCAATCAAAAAATCAATCAGCAAAAATTGCTGTTAACATCTTAACACCTACAGAAAAACATTTCAAGATCTTGTTCATAATTTTTCAACAAAATCTGTTTGAGAAGCATGTGGAGAACCAAAGCTTTTTTGGCAGAATAAATATCTTGCTCCCAGAAGAGGTAAAACTACTCCTGTTGATGATTATTCAGCAGAATAAATGAAAGGATTCTTTAATAACCTCAATATAAAAGCTGTCAGATTATGTAAATCTTGGAATTATAATATTGCCTCTGACTGAGTGATAATCTCTTTTCTTGATATGAAACTCGCTTTCTGATATAATGTTAAGAAAGCATCTGATCCTTTTCAAATATGTTTTTCAAGTTTCATCCCACAGTAGAATATTTGTATTAGGACTCAGAAAGCTATAGATGGATCTAATAGCTTAGATTTGCTGCATTGAGGCCTTTTCCAAGGTTTTGCTTTCTTGGTGCTTATAATATTGCTAGAAGGCACTGGATGATTGATATAATGGTTATTGGAATAGAAAATGGAATAGGTTAGTAGAGTTCAAATTCTTATTGAAGTTCTTTATATTTGTTTTAGATTAAGACATGAATCCACTTGTCAATAAACAGATATTTTAAACATGTCTAATCATGAACATGTCAGGATAAAGATGTATGGGTTAGTGAGTACTTTACTAAATCCTTCTTCCGTATGTATCACTCTTGCCCAAGCATTAGGAGCAGAATATCTGGGATATTATTGTGCAAGTTTTCACACTAGTAGTAACTTATAGTCTTAACTGTAGTCTAAACAATACTGCATGTCTCCTGACCTCTCCAAGACTTTTTTTTTAGTATCATAGCTGATCTCAGCATTGCAGTAGCCTGGAGAGTCATTTAATGGATCCCCCATTTACACACTCTTTTTCAGGGTTTTTCTGCTTTTTGGGGGGGGTTCTTCTTTTTCAGGGTTTTTCTTCATTTCATTATTTTATATTTTGTGAGTTTTTTCTAATTATCTTTTTCTAATTATTTTTTCTTATTATTTTATGCTTTGTGAGTTTTTTCTAATCAATTGTAACTGGTTGTTTTCACTAATATCCAAGTCTCGTCAACTCTCTAGGACTCTTCTTAGTATCCTAGCAAATCTCAGCAATGCTGTATGTTTGGACAGCTTCAACTCTTTCTATGATTTCTATTTCTCCTAGTTTCTTTGGCATAATTCCAAGGACTCCAACTGAGATTACTATCTGTTAACTTCATGTTCCTCAAATTTTTAGCTCTCTGGTAAGGTTCAGGTATTTTTACATTATGCTCCTCTTAAATGCTAAAGCAGTTGACACATACATTTCTTCTTAGTTTTTGCTTCATTCCTTGTTATTTAGTCGTAACAAAGAGTAAAATTTGAACATGCATACTCTTTGCCAGTTTCTCTTTGTCATTTTATTGTGCTTCTCAGCAATTTTTTTGTATCACAGGAGTTGAATAAAAAATTGGTAACAAGTTAAAAGAAATACATGCGTTAATGTATTTCTTAAATGAGGTAAATTTAAATTGGTTTGGGGATAAACTAGACAACATATTTTTAATAAGGATAATTATCATTATCATCAAAAATAATCATAAGTTGAAAATTGGGACTGTCAAGAATGTAATTATTTGCCCAATAAATATGATTAATATGATAGAACTAGCCTACAATGAAATAAATTAGATTAATAAAGATTAAGAGGGCATTATTCACTTGAAACTATGCATAGATAATAGAATGAAAAATAGAAACAGTTAAGTTTTTGCTTATTGTGTTAGTTGAACAATCTAATACAGTGAAATAGTGACCTGTAAGCATTTATATAATTCTTACACTTTGTGACATCTGGTAGGCTTAGGTCATTTACTGATTGGAAGTTTCAATGTCATTCTCAACATGAATAAAATTAATGTGATATCTCTGTAAAATGAAATATCTAAAATCTTTGTTCAAATGATGTAAATATCAATAAATCATATAAAACTACTTGTAAGATATAATTTTTTTTTGATAGACTAAAACTACAAAGTGAAAACTTAGTACAAATAACACAGCTCCAGAGAACAAAAATTTGATTCACAGTCCATAAAATTACATCAAATGAAAGTTTCTTAAAAATGTCCCAGAAAAAATGCTCAAATGAAATGAATCAAATGCCATGTAAGGTGATGATTTTGAGGCGCTGATCAAAATAATATCAAGATTGCATATAAAAATATTTATAAAGATTTAAAGTGCACTGAAAATGTATGATTTAAACAATATGGTTGACATGAAATGTAAGTATATATATATATATATATATATATATATATATATATATGTGTGTGTGTGTTTGTGTGTGTGTGTGTATATATATATATATATATATAGAGAGAGAGAGTTTTTATAAAGAATAAGAACCATCTTTGCTTTAAGGTAGAAAACAATCATTAACTTTCAAGAAAAATATACAGGAGTTTCTTTTTCCTTTTAAAAGTAATTTCACATTTTGTATTTCTCTATATTCTTATATAAACAGCAATCATATTGATGGATATGTTTTATTTTACATATTTTATCTGTTATCTATTCCTTGTCTTAATGCATTTTTGTTGCAGAAAAAAAATTTTATCTTCATTTTAGTTTGCAGTAGCCTTGGAAACAAAAAACCTTTTAAATGATGCCAAGTTTTACTTACTGCAAATCCAATGTGCAAGACTTGCTAAAGATATTCTGCTTCAAGGTGAACACCATCAATTTGCTTTATGTAAAGAAAAAAAAATTGATAAGTTATTTTTCGAATACATTTAAAATAACTTTGATAAGATATTTTGGGTGTGCATCAAGAACTCCTGCTTCTGTTTGCTTCTGTATCAGGCTTATTGCACTCTGTCAATAAAGAATTATTATTATAATTCTAAAAACACATAAATTTATAATTATTTTAATCAAATTTTTTCATGTAAGTTATTGATAAAATGTGATATGTTTGAATAATTTTAAAATTGAGAAATCAATATTTCTTAAATATCATTAAAATGTATTGCAATAATTTGTCTATGAGGACAATTATGACGATAGGAAAATAAAATGCAGAAAAATCTTTTATAATTTATGAATCAGACTTCATTATCATTTGTTTGAGTGAAATAAGGGAAAGACCAGAATCCTTTAGAGGACTGAGAACTAGGGCTGATGTGATATATATATATATATATATATATATACACAATATTTTTCAATAATAAAATAAGATAACAAAAAAAAAGGTAAAAAACCTCATGACCCAAAGTTTCATGTTGTTGATTCTCATGTGAGCTAGTATTCAACACACCGATAATTTCTTGTATTAAACTGAACAAATATGTACTTTTTTCTGGCTCATGTAACTATCTTTGTTGACTTAGAAATTCATGTGGCTCAATTACAAAATAAATATCTATTTTCTGGGTGGCATTTAGCTACCAACATTGATCTTTAATTGGGCAAATTATAAGAACCAGGATAACATATTAAAGGGTATTTTCCTTCTAAGCACAGTTTTCAATTTCTGAAATGATTTTATACCCTTTTTAGGATAGGCCTCTTAATTTCTGGCTCCTCTCCATGCTTTTCATCATATTTTTATTTGTACTTATTTGTGTGATCTTGGCATATAACTTGTTCTTGAAACCATAGTACATACATGCATATATATATATTGTCATATATTACCAAAAGGCAGGATAATGGTATCATCTGTTTCCTATGAATCGCCAACCCTCAGGTGAGAGAACTGAACGAAACTTGTGATAGCCATCAGTCAAGTACTGATTGTTTGTTCACTACATCTTGTGCAGTATAACCTATTTACTTATCCAATTACTTGATGTGTTTTTCTTCTTTCTCTGTTAACTCAAATATACAAGTTACAATATATATATATATATATATATATATATATTTACACATTCTGGCTGAAGCTGTTTGTGGTCACACTATTGCCCATGGTATAGGCCTGAATCCATCAGCAATGAGTAAAATAATGAAGCATACAGGACTCTGTATCCTTGAGAGAACAACTAGTGAAAACATTATAAGTCAGTAATGTAGGGTAAAGTCCATTATTTTCTATGTCAAAAAGAATTTAGGGAATACTTTCATAGAGAGTGGTTCTTCAGGAGGGTGTCAAGAAAAATTACTGATTACCATTTTATAATTTACAGACTAGGTTCTTCAGCCTTGGTTAGGCAACTAGTCTAGGAGAAGGAAAACTCTGAATTCAAACCTGTTAAACTCCGCTTAAAAATTGACCTTGTGTCATATCCTGCTCGAGCGGAGGGGTTGTTAAATAGTACCATTTTATAATTTAGCATCATCAATCATTAGCAAATTAGAAATGAAGTAGACATGTACGCTTATGTTTGTGTACAGACAGCACCGAAGGTTGAGGTAGTGTGCTTAATCTTTTTTTGGGAATGAATTACAAAGTCAATATCTTTGTTATATTTTTAAACTCTCAGTTCATATTAAAAAGATAAATTGACAGTGGAGTAAAGTTTCATGAGGAACATTACTGAAAATCTTTTTGCAATGGTTTTTGACATCATTGGGAGCAAATAAAGCAAAAGTATGATCAGACTGTACACTCATAAAATATCAAGTTTTTATGTAAACTTCATCTTCATAAAATTTCAAATGTTCCATAATCCTCATGGGGAAGAGATTAAAATAGGATAATATAAAAGATCACAGGTGAGATCATTTAGTTTAAATTCCATCTTTTGTATTTGAGATTTTATTTATAACCAGGGAAAACTATTTGTTTCTCTGTCTCTTGTGAATATGTATAATATATAACTTATCATGCATGTCCACATTTATAATGTTATATGTTATATGCATTTATAACATTTATATGGTATATGCACACTTGATATAAATATACATGCATGTACATTGAGTGTGCATATAACATATACTAAATTACTGATGTTTATACATATATGTATATTGTGTGTGCACATAACGTATACAATATTACAGATGTTTATACATGTATGCACATTCTGCAAGTACTGTATGGCTATACCAAAAATTTTAGATAGAACTGTAAAAAAATATTCTGAATGAATAATCCTGAATTTGCCTAGTGCATGTAGAAAAAGATTAACATGTCAGTTGTTTCTGATAAAGGTCAGTTTCCTATATTCTGGTTATTGGAACATCAAGGCATTATATTTAGTTACTTTGATATACTTATCTTTGAAACTCTTTGTGGTATACACCTTAGAACATAAAGATAAGGCTAGAAGTTTTTCAAACTTGGTCCACAATTCAGCTAGATAATGTTTGTTGACAATGATTAAAAAATAAGCTGTACTTTCCTAGGATACTGAAAACTTGTATTCAATGAGTATTATAGAGCAAACAGTAAAATGCTCTTATAATAATACAGTAAACACCAAAAGAGTTATACAAGTAGCATAACTGTTACATTATAAGTGTAAGAATTTGCTATTTTCACTACAAAGGAGTAAGAGCCACCACAAGTGAAGTGTTCTAAGTAAGATACTTACCTGAATCTGGTGGTGAACTTTCAGCTCTAGAGGACTGAGAAGTGTGGAGTACTCCTTTATTGCCATTACTCCCAGGTCCACTCTGAACCATAGTGGTAATACCTGATAAGATCCAGTCTATGTGTAAAATAGATCTGTTTGAAAATTATTTTGATTTGCAATATTTGACACCATATGACAGTGTCTAATTAATTTCAATTAAAAACATTTAAAGTTATTATTGATTACTAAGAATTTTCACCATTAGTTTGTTGAAACCGTATAACTGATATCAGATAATACTTGAAATCATGTATCTGTGTGGAAAAAAAAATGATTATTAGACATTCTGTGACAAAGAAAAGGAATTCTACAATCGTCTTTTGTTTAACTTTGCTGATGACACTGCAAATAAAGCAGACTAAGTTCGGGAATAACAAAAAAAAACAAACTTTCCAATCCTTCCAGGTAATCATTTTTTCTTTTTTCCTCTTTGTGGTTTTTTTTTTCTATTATTAACTACAATCTGATCTAATCGTATTGCTTGCTTATGTCATGATGTTCTCTAATAAGATGTGACCAAAAAAAGGTCCTTTTTTTTTAGAACTTATGAGCCTTACTTAAAGCTATTCTAAAATGACTATTAGATAAAATTCTTAAAGTAAGATAGGAATACTTGAAACTGTTTAACTGTATGCATATTATTTCTATTAAGAATTGTTAATTATGTTGCATATTGACCTCCGACCCAGCCAAGCTGTCAAAATAGGAAATGCGCCTGTGTAAATAACAGGAGCATCCGGTTGAGGAATATCAGGATATAACCTTGACTGTCGAGGGGTTGAATTGAGTGCAAAATTGTGACACTCGCTGGAAGCAGAGTGGGCGTCAAATTATCATATAACCCCGGCGACAGGAGGTTCAGGTCAGTTGGAGATAAGATGCAGTAGAGAGAACCAGCACCCAGCAGATGGGGCTCTCAAGTCCCTGATTGAGCAGTTGCAGTTGGAGAGAAGATGCTGGAATGAGGACCATTTCCCAGAGAGGCTGGGCCCCCAAGCCCCCGGTTGAGTAGCCCAGGAGAACAGGAAAGAAACGTTGTTATGGCCATAAGAGTGGGGGTCAATATGTTGCAGTTCTGTTCAGTTTTCAACTCCCTCTCACACACAATCCTTTCAAATAAAGTGAGAGGTATATTTTTCTAAAGACCTGTGTCCGCTCGTCTTCATTGCGTTGTTATGTTTCTGCATGCATCTGCATATGAGTATACAACAATTAAAGCTAAAATTTTCCCCTAGGATTATTTGTTAACTGGAAGCTATATAATTGTGAATGAATCATTAGCATTTGATAAAAATACTTGAAACCATAAAACTGTACAAATAGTTCGTATTAGATTGAAAAAATTAATATCCTATAACTGATTGACAGCAAATGAAAATAATTGTGGACACATAACAAAGTGCAATTTAAATTTACAAATGAATCAAATTTTGGCATTAAATAATCCATAAAGATTTGATATACCATTGAACCAATAAAACAAACCAAACATTTCAATAAGAAAGCATAACACACTCAAATCAATAAAAGCTATCTTTTAGTTGGCTCTTCTAAAAATAGAAAGTTAGTTACATGTATGTGACAACATAAGGAAACAGCAATTCTTTATATGTGTCGATTTACTTTTATGGCCTATTATCTTTATTAGAAGATTATTCAATATACACCTAATACAGTAATTATGTAGTATAATTTACTAATTCTTGTACATGGACAAAGACCCTTTACAGTAGTAATAGGTTTTCATAGTATATGTTTGCCTAGCCTCTCCACCAATGTGACTCAAAGTCAATTTTTAAGCTGAGTAAAGCAGCTTTTAAATCAGTTTTCCTTCTCCTAGACTGGTTGCTAAATCAAGCTAATTAACCCAGTTTATTCTAGTATCTTCCCATTGCTGGAGGGAGAGCAGACTGATTCATGCCTCTTGCCAGGGCATTAGCCTGAAGTAAAATGCTAAGTGTTTTGTCCTGGATTTGAACACAAATCACCTATTTCATTTTTTATGATAATGACTGCTATTCTAAGTGTGCATCTATATCACAGTAATTATATTATTAAAACAAACAATGTAGACAACTAAACACTGAGAATATTAGAGATAAGAGTTAGCACCAAAATATATTTGTACTTAACAGTTAAAGACGACTGAAATGGGAATTTTAAGAAAGAAACCTGTAAGTCAAGTCAGTGTAGCAGATAAAATCTTAGTAAGAAAACTCTGTAAGCAGCTTATTGAAGATGGATTATGATTAGACCAAGTATTCAAGAAAGAGTGAATATTTCTCATGCCACATTTAACCATTTAACTTACAGAGCTCCTAAAATCATCTGCAAAACTTGGAGCATTTCAAATAAAATGTTTATTCTGGCATGAATTTTGAAACATAATATAAATACCTACAACTTCAATACCTTACAACCACAACGAAATAACTAAATGAAAATTTGATTATAATGTATGCCAGTTGTGGAGAACCTTTTTATGTTTAAAGGCTGCATTGAAATTGAATATCAACTAAATCCATGCTCAATAAAACTATGTTTAAAACCCTGTCATCATCATGACTTGATGGGTGGGTCCTCGTGGTGTAATGGGTAACTGTGGAATCGCAGTAAGTGAGTTCATATTCCAGTTGCACTATTATGTTCACTTTCAGGTAAATACCCTTGGGAAAGGTATGAACCCCCTTATCCTCCCAGCTATGTGTTAAATAGTACTACTACTGTTCTTCTAGGAGAATGGCTTTGGCATTAAATAACATACAAAGGTTGATATGCCATTAAACAAAAAGACCCAACCAAACCAAACAATGACTTGATAATGTTTAAGACAAAAATCTAATGGTTGAGCTATTATTAATAATTTAGTCTAAATGTAGTTAATTCTTAAAAAAAATTAACTTCACTAATTTTTTGATGATTTTTTAAGATTTTTTTAAACAAATATGCATTGTGATATCAGATTATAATTTAGAATTGTGCCATTTTAATTGATCTTTTATTGATGCCATGAAAGGCTACACTCAATAGCCAACAAGATTGGAATTTCCCAACTCCTAATATAGAATTTTTGATGTCACAGCAAGGCTGATTGAATTCTTTTTCCGTTGGCGCTTAAATTAACAGTATTATAAAAATAGTTCCTTTTACAATGTTTTTAAATGGACAGAAAGTGCAACAGTTTTTTAAGTTGAAGGTTTTCACTGTACATATAAAACAGCTACTGAGCTAATGTTGATACTGTTGTGTTCGAAACTCTACAAAGTCACCAAAATGATAAAAAAATATTTTTCAAATAAAATGACTTGTTTTGACTGATTGTGAATATGTTTTGAGATATTTCAGTTTTATTAAAGATTATTCAAGCATAACTGATGATTAGGTCAACCCTCCATACAATAAGAACAAAACTTCTGTTTGGTGTTAATACAGTTAAGTACTGTAAAAGTCTGGGGGGCTGGGATGAACTCAGAACATGATGGGAATGGCATGATTTTTTGGAAAAAATTTAATGAGACAATTCCCATTGTTACAAAATGCTACTATAATTCATTTTTGTTTAACAAAATGAACTTTAATAGATATTTTTCTATCCCAAGTAATGCTGGTTTCTTCTGCTCATATACAGACAAATATATATATATATATATATATATATATATATATATATATATATATACAGTGAGCAGCATTTTAACTTTTGTGTTCCAGTTGTAACCTGTGTTTGTTCAATAGAGTTTACCTTTATTTAAGTTAGTTATGCATGCCTTTTGTCAGAAAAAGCATATTTTCTTTAAGCATAGACTAACCCTTTTACTACTACTTTCTATACTTGCATTAAAGTATATCTCACCTCAGTATGTCTAAATCTTTGAACATCAAAGAAAGCTAAAAATATTGAGACTCTGGGTTATTTTTTTTATTGCTCCAACTCACTCATGGGTCTTGTAACTTGGTTTGATCATGGTGGCACTACTCATTCAACATTTCTAGGGAAAAAACAGCCTGATGGAGCCAGTCCCTCTCCAGGTCAACAACTGGTTTGAAATCAGTTTTTTTCTTTCTCTTAGATGGGTTGCTTTACTAAGATTAAACAACCTAGTTTGCTTTATTATTTACCCATAGCTGTAGTGAGGACTTGGATTGTTGAATACACTTCTTATGATGATAGCTATTACACTACTAGTTCTGATATATTATTTAAAAAAATTATAGATAAAGAATGTCTGGTTTAATTGATTGAAGTCTCCAAAAAAGTTTTTTTTCTTTCTTTTAACAAAATTCCACAATAGAAATTCCATGAAGTAAGGATCTAGACTAAATTCCCATCTTTGTTCTGGAATTTATACTAAAAATTCTATTATTTATATGATATCAAATTTGGTTAATAAAATTATATTTGTATTATATCAGTAAAAAAAAAATGTATTGGCCTGTCTAGTGGATTATGTAATTTTCTACTACTGACCGAATCTTTTATTGTTTAGTCAGAATTTCAAATATTGATTTATTTCAAGAAGACAGGTTATTCTTTGTAGAAATTTTGGTGGAACATGTTCTCCTGATTTACCCTTGATCTTGAGCTATACTATACTAAATCTACCAAAAGGATTATACAACAAAATATTACAATGAAAAGAATTTTATTTCACCTTAAATCAAATAAGTAAAATCAATATTTTTCAGTTAAAAAAAAAAATAGATTAATTTAAAATATCATATATCTATAGATTTTACTGTTATATAATTGAAAAGTTTACTTGTTTTAAAAGTATTCTAATCTTATTCATTGATTGATTATTCAAAACTGCTGTATTTTGAAAATGAAGAAGAAAACTTTGTGCTCCATTTTTGTGCAGTTGCCTCGAACAACATAGCAGGTGTCCTGTACAACCACTTAACTCCCAAGGAGTAGTAATTTGATCAAAACATTCTTAATGAGCCAATAGAAATTCTCAAATGCCAAGAAGCTTACACAAGGATTAATTTGATTCATTATTCTGAAATCAGTTGAATTTGAAAAGGGTTGCCTTTTATTGTTTAGGCTTCTTGGATTCATTCAATTTAAAGAGCATCTTAAATTGAAAATTAAGCAGAATGATTTTTATGTGTATTACCGAGATTGTTGAACAATTCTGATTGTTTTAAGGTTTTTGGTGTAAGGCGTGCTTTAAGTTTGTTTGTGAAACTAATTTTACCTCTTTCATTCCTCAGCCCAGTTGGCTGGGGCTATAGAATATGCTGACTGCATCTCTGTTGAGGAATGTCACCTCCACCTTGGACATGACTCTAAACTGATTGTGAGGTTTCAGCCTTGGAACTTTAGGGAGTGTATAATACCCATGCATTGTCATTACTCCCAGATCCACTCTGACCCAGATTGGTCATACCAGTTAGAGTCCAATCTATAAATCAAATAAAATTGTTTATTCATTTAACTGTGTGCAAATAAATGAATAATATAAAATTGAATTATTAGAATTAGATAGCAATATTTGAAACCATTTAACAGTTAGCAAATAGAACTAGTTGTGTTTGATAGCAAAATATGAAATCACTGAATAATGTGCAAACAAATGAGCTCTGTTACCTAAAGACTATTCTCTTAAAAATCATATATATAAATAGGATTTGGCATCAAATAACCATCAAGGGTTGATATGCCTTTAAGTAAAAAGAATAAACCATCTTTTGTTACTACTACCGAGATGCTTCAATGCTGGGCGGATATTTAGTTAAGTTCATGCTTAACAAGGAACAATATTAACATGGAAGGAAAAACTATATTAGCATATTTATAAAATCATTTAATAAATGCATAATATACATACAAGTTGTACTGAAAGAATATAGAAATGGCTAGAATGGCTTAAAATTTGAACATACTGTTCCATGACCAAGTAGTATGATGATGATGGAAAGTAAAATGTGTCATGACAGTTCCATGGTAAGAGCAAGAGATAATGTCTCTTGTGTTCAAAGAATAAAGGCAAAAAAGAGCAAACATAGGTATCTCAGACTGTCATGTGACATCCTACATGGCATCCGACATAGACATACAAAACTGATAAGACATAAATATGTCATGTGTATATATGTACATTAGTGACATATATTCCTAAGAAGTAAAATATCCATTGCTTACTCTGTAAAAATTATCCAATACAAAATTTAAAATATCTTTATAAAATAAGTTTGATCTATTTATTTCAACTGAATCTTACCACATTTTAGGGATACTCAGCAAATTCCTATTAACAAAGGAAAGTCCTCAAGGTGTAATGACTAACAAGCTGGACTACAACATCATAGTAAGCAAGTTTGAATACTATTTGTCATTATTTTTACTTTTGGACAAATACTCTTTGGAAAAGTAAGAACCCTCTTATTCATCCCCACTATTACATAACCCATTAAGGTTGATATACCATTAAAAATATAATTATACCTATTGTAACAAATACTTGAAACTCATGATACAGTGAATATACTGTATTTTTCTTCCTTCATAATATCAGCTTCTGTAAATTTGATGAAATATAATTTTTCTATATTTTTTGGTCAAAGTAAATATTTTACTTATTTCATTTTTTGGCTTCTTTTGAATTCATTTCTTATTATCATAGTTCTTGAATAATGACATTAACCTAAATAATTGGATAATGTAAATAGAAATTATCCTAATTCAATGGTATAAGCTTTTTTGAATCTGTTACATTTTGTTTTGAAAGTTACACTTAGAAATTAATTATTGTAAACAGAAACACTTCTTATTTGTATGCTAAAGTAATAAAAATTATTGATGTTTGTTTACGATCATAAGTGTTAATTGATTACCATAGGATATTTTTTTTCAGGATGAGTCACTGGTGTACACATATGCATATATATATATATATATATATATATATATATATATATATATATATATATATATAGGGTGTTTCATAAAACATCAAGTGTAGGAAAAATATTATGAAATTCTCTCTATTTTGGCTCATTTTCTTGTTCTTTGTATTAGCAATAGAGGACTGCTTTGGGTACTGACTTACCATAGTTTTTACCCAAATGTACAGCTTTCTTTGTTGGGATATGTTTCAACTATTAAGTATATTAGGTATAAATTCATTGAGTCTCTCTAAAGTGTTGTATGACAAACTTAAAATGAAGAATACGTTATAATTATTAAAGTCATTTTGAATTTTGTGCAAAATAATCTTTATAGAGTAACTAACGCATGACTTTTTTTTTAGAAGTACATACCACTGATTTACATATAATTATGTTAAAGAAAGTACTCATGTTGTAATGGCTAATGTGCCAGACTGTGACGTAGTTGTAAGTGAGTTCAAACTCCATACGTGCTATTACATTTACTTTCCCAAGAATATACCTGGGGAAAGGTGTGACCATCATATTCCCCCAGAAATAGTTTAAATAAGTGTTCATCTACAAGGATGCCTTTGGCATTAAATAATTCACAAAGATTGATATGCGATTAAACAAAGAAACCAAATTAAACCAAACAATTATGATTAAAATGTTCTGCGAAAAGTATTTTTACTCTATGAAATATTTATTGTGCTCTATACATGAAAATGCAGAGCAATATCACAGTATTTTTCAAGGATGAAATTGGATTAGAACTCATGACTCAGATTTGCATTGTAAAACCTTCGGTGAACTAGTATTCAGTACATGAAACACAGTGTCATGAATCTTTATTCTGTTTTATCATTATCCTATTTTCAACTTGAAATATGGGAAAATATCAGTAAATTCATTTACTAACTCCAAATTAAAACCAAAGTACTTGTCAGGAAACTAGAAAGAATCCTAATGAAATTATATAGACTAAATATGTTTAAATAAAGGACTGCAGCCCCCCCCACACACACACATATATATAGAGAGAGATATATGATTAAAATTGGTAAATTCACTGCTAGATAAAATCTAAAATGTCACATAGTTAAAACAGTTATTTAACCAATAAAATTATTACAATAAAAGTGTGGAGAATATATCATGATAATACAATATAAGATATGTATAAAACCACTCATAACACTGTTTCATAAACTCGATCTTCAAGAGAATGCATGTGATTGTTGTTTTATAAAACATTCTACCAGTATGCTCTCCATTTCTAAGGTACATGTCTATTAACAGGATCATATATTTCATCCAGTGCAATATGTTTTGCCACATTTACATTAAGTTCTGAACCTGCAACCGCTTTCAGCTAATCTTTATTAGAGTTCAAATTAACCACAGGAAACATTATAATCACTTCAGATATTCCAACAAATATTATTCTTTATTTGTTGGCTGCACAGTATGCCTTACTTAAACATTAAGGAACAAGCTTTATGACTTGCATATTTAACTATTCAGTATGATTTAAATTCCATTTTGAAGAAGCTGCCTAAATGGAGTAAGTTCTGACATTAGTAAACTGTCTGTTTCCTTTAGGCACAATAAAAAGATTTTTTTGTTATTGTTTGTTCATTTTGTTTTGTTTTGTTTTTTTAGAAAAAATTTATGGAATTTTCTCATCTCCTGCTGTTAAGTATATAATAGAAAAATATTGTCATATAGATATTAAGTGAACTAAAGATGTCTTTAAGAGAAACTTTATAATTTAGTGGTTTATTCATGGGGCCACCCAGTTTACATCATTGATTTTTTTATTTCATGAAGAAACAAAGATTTGTGTTGTCATGATGTGTTCTTTAATATCTTCATTTTCCACAAACAAAGGAGTCTTTTATATTTAAGAGTAGAACTGATAAAACCTGACATAAATGCATTATGGTAAGAATTCAAAAGACTTTGGTTCCTCAGGTTATCATTATTGAAGATGCCATTCTCTGGTATTTGAATTAAATGCCTTGGTTCATTTAGAATGGCGAATTGAGTAGACAGTAACTGCAGAATGGACTTAGTAATTAATTTGGGTTCTTGGCAAACTTGCTTAAGTGCACTCGCTCTCCATGCAAATGGTCTAGGTATAATTGTATTAAAGTATTGCCTTTCCTTGCAGGGGTGTCATGTTTTCATTAAGTATTGCATTGCCCTTGAGGTAGCAGAATATTCAAGGTGAAACTTTTGATCATTTCACAGAAATCGTACCATAAAAAGTTTTCTTGTTGTGTATGAGGGGAAAGTTTTTCATTCTCACTTAATGCACACAGTTAAACAAATTTTGCCATGTTTAATTGGCAAGATTGTCATCTTGATTAGATGAAGTCAGGCTACACAGCTGGTGCATGTTAAAGAAACATTTCTGTTAGAAAAAATTCTCAAAGATGGCAAATCCTCCCCATCTCTAAAAACTCCTTTGATTTAAACCTAACTTGAATGTTTTTTATTTTGAGTGTGTGTTAAATTTTTGTGTATGTGTGAGAGAAAGACTTTTTTGCCCTGCGTATAGATTATTTTCCCACTGAAATTCATCAAAGTATTTTTATTTGGTTTGCAGAAATATATCTTGAACTATTTGTTAGATGACAAAAAAATTTAGATTTATTTGGACTTGAATGTTTTTAATACAATTATTTTATTTCTCTGTTTATTCAGAATTGCATTTTTTTATCATAATTTTACCTTACTCTTGATCATTTTATTTTTTTATGGAGAAACTTGCATTAAAATCTTAATGCTTGAGGCAGTGTCTGTTTCTGGAATAAAGTTTGTGTTAAATGTTTATAATAATATTTTTAGCATCTTTGTTCTGTCTTTTCATTTGCCTTTTGTAGTGAATTCATAATTGCTATGAGGATTTTAAAAAGTTTTTGTCTCATTTGTCACTTTTTGGGTTCTTTCCCTTTTTCTGTGTTTATTGTTACAGTATTTGGGGAAAACTGGAAATAAATGTGACACGATGAAAATATTTAGACATGAAAAAACCCAAGGTCTTCTGAGGATGATTGTTGTTAGATATCATGTTTTCATGATCATAAACAGGAAATGATTTATTGACAAATCCAGATATTACTGCCTGATATTTATTCAACAATTCTATACAATTTTCAAATAGCTGTCTAATTTTCAACAAAGTCTCATCCATATGAAATCTATATGAATTGGTGATTTGACCATATGATCTGAATTGACATTTTTACCCATTTTTGCCTTACTTTTATGAATATACAAATGAATTGATATTTAAAAAAATGAAATAAAACAAACCATTAAAATACTATCATACTGAAAGGAAATGAAGTATTAAGTTAAAATAATAATTATTAATAAAAAAAGCAGTTTTCATGGTGTATTCAACAAAGTTGAATGAGAGAGTGAGAATAAAAGCTTAGAAAATAGTGGGAGATAGTCCAATAGCAGTAACAGTGGGAGAATGCTTTAGTTTAATTAAATTTCCTTTTCCATCAGAAGAGAACAATCATATTATATACATTACTTAAGTTCTTTCCTCCATGTCAGATATTCAAATGATATTGCTACATATTATTCTTCTATCAGCAAGCAGAGTACAATTATGATGGTCCATGTTTAGTTATATGTTATGGATGCTCAAAGAAACACCTGCACAAAAATCCCTGGAATTTGCTGTAATAGGGTCTGACAATTGCAGAAGAGGCCACCACTACACAAACTTGCTTCATAAGCAGTAAGCACACCACTAAAATGCAAGACTAGGAGCCCTCGGACCTAGCTGGCAACTGAAAGAGCAAAGGACTCTTATAAAGAAAAAAGAGTGGCTTCAAATGAAGGACTGAATGCAACTGGAAGATGTTCCAAACTACTGCAGCAATAGAACAAATTCAAACATGCATGCACGCACACACACACACACACACACACACACACACACACACACACACACACACACACACACACACACACACACGCACGCACACACACCATTGAAACTCTGTAGCCATAAAATTGCAATAACTCTGTCACCACAAAACAAAATTGAGCAAATAAGAACATTTATTTTTGGAGTGCAACATATTCATATCTTTATTTTGAAGTGTTTATATTTTGTGTCATATCAACCATTATTGATTATTTAATGCTAAATCCTGTTTATATATATGATAATAAATAGTTTTTAAATAAGCCTTAGTTCATTAGTTTGCATGCAGTTAAATGGTTTCAAGTATTGTTCTCCCGTGCTAATAATTCTATTTATATGAATTACTTGC
Source organism: Sepioteuthis lessoniana (assembly GCA_963585895.1). Taxonomy (NCBI): domain Eukaryota; kingdom Metazoa; phylum Mollusca; class Cephalopoda; order Myopsida; family Loliginidae; genus Sepioteuthis; species Sepioteuthis lessoniana. The sequence continues at coordinate 36,337,285 of OY757924.1, forward strand.
TTCGATACAGTTAAATGGTTTCAAGTATTGTTATCCAATGCTAATAATTCTATTTGATATTAATTATTTGCTTGCAGACAGTTAAATGGTTTCAATTATTGCTATTTAAAATTAATAATTCTGCAATCATTTGTTTGTACTCAGTTAAATGGTTTCAAGTATTGTTATCCAACATTAATAATTCTATGTAATGTTGATCATTTGTTTGCTCACAGTTAAGTGGTTTTAAGTATCGTAAATAATTGAATAGTTCTGTTTGACCCATAAGATATCTTATCACTCATGGTCAGAGTGGACCAGGGAGTAATGTCAATCAAAAAGGACTCCACATTCTCCCAACCTCTAAGACTAAAGCTACATCATCTGATGCAGTTTAGTGTCATAATTGGGACACTCATTGGGGGGCAAAGATGCAGTTGGTATATTCTACAGCCTCAGCTTAGAGGACAGTCATATTTTTAGAGTTTCAATGCTGAACAGTTTAGTAATGAATGTCAAGAGGAGTAATTTTAAGTGAAGGCAAAGATTCACTTTATACAGGTTTTTCTAGTGTCGTCACTTGTATAATTAAAGATGTTTTAAATGTTTGTGTGTACATGTGTACACACACACACACACACACACACATATATATATATGGGTAGAGACAGAGAGAGATTTTAAAAATCCAACAGCCTCTTTGACAATTATTATCTAAACTATTTCAAAGAAACACATAACAAAAAAGATACTAATTTGGCATATATTTTATCTTTACAATAAATATTAAAAGGGATTTCTTTTATATTAAATTATTTATAATATACTGTTTATTATTTATTTTATATTTATATTATATTATCTATTATTTATATTATATTTATATTATATTATTTATTATTTATATTATATTTAGTCCGGGGGGAAAGCATGACATAGAGAAATGGTTTCTTGAATGAGGATAGCACATGATGCAGTCATTTCAACAACTAAATATTTTAACACATGATTAATACTGTAGAATAAAACTTGTGTGCATGTAAAATTTACTTCTTATTCTTAAGATTGCATCATCTAATAAACACACACACACACTCACACACACACATATATATATATTAGCATTATTATTATATATGCATTTGCCACTCTGCAGAGGGTAAGTGTCCCCAAAAAGTGTCTCAGATATAACACTAAGCAATCTGATGGTGAGGCTCCACTAATGCTGTAGCTTTGGGGAATACAGAATACTCCTTCATTGCCATCACTCCCAGGTCCACTGGCCTGGAGTGGTACCACCTGATAAGGTCAAATAGAACTGTTTAACATTTAAACTGGGTACTTAATGTTAAATTGAATTGTTTGAAATTAAGTGAAACCATTTAAGTGTATACAAAAACAAATGAACTCAGGCTTTTTTAAAAACATTATCAACAAAATGTGTTTAGAAATCATATATTTAATATTTATGTATAAAAAGGATTTGAAATTAAATGACCAACAATGGTTGATGTGCCATCAAACCACACCAAACTAAACTAAACCTTACGTATGTATGCAAATATTAAAATATACATAAATTTTATTGTGTATGTAATCAAATATCTATTTATATATAAGTATATGTATTTTATTATATATGTATTTTCATGTATGGATGCATGCATGTATGCATAAATGTATGTATGTATATATATGTGTGTGTGTGAGAGTATGGTTGAGAGAATAATAATAAAGATGGAATAGATTCTTTACTACTGTAACTCCTTTCAGTACAAAGCACAAACTCTAATCTAATGATATTTTAATGGACTATCTCTTGTGCAAACAAGTCTATTGCAAAAATACAATCAGAAGATATCAAGTGTCTTTTGCAAAGTGCATATATATATATATATAGACCTTAGTACTTGAATAAAATCTGTCCCCAGTTATATTTTTTGGAAAATGTTCTTTCACATAGAAACATTTTCAAAAGCAGATTTCAAAAGAATTAAGATTCTCCTCAGTGTGTTCAAATTTTTTTCTTCAGTTGTGTCTCACATGCTATGATATTGCAATATTTTTCACTTTTAGAATTGTAATACGAAAGACAAAACTCTATGAGATGATGAATTCTCTATTTCTTTTTTTAAATTTTGTCCGCTCACATTTGGGCTGTTTTTTTAGAATTTCTTAGTGAACAAACAAATTTTTTTGTATTGTTTTTTCTTTTCTAATGATGTTGAACTTGATAAGAAGAGTACAAAAAGTATAACTAAGAATCAAGAAAAAAACACACAGCAAATATCAATCTTTCATCTGATATACAACAAGTAAACAACAATTAAAAATAGTAGTGTGTTTTTTGTTAGATTTACCTAGCAAGGAATGAACAATGAATAAAATTTATATTTCCTTCTAAACAGCCTCCTTGTAATTCAATGCACTTATTCCAGCAGATTTTTCATGGTCAGAACTATAAGTGAAACCAAATTACTATATTGTTTTATTACAACTTATGTGAGTTTATAATTGCTATTCTGGGGACAACTCAAAGACACATGTATATCATATTAAATCATTTATTAAGCTGTCCTCAAAGAGAGGCTTTGTATAATGACAACAAAAGGGGCACAGCTGTGTGATACACAGATGTACCCATCAGTTATTCTTGTATATTAGTGTTAGTAATACACATATATCTTTGAATGTTTTCCGCATCTTCAAATCTTACCCATGAGATAAATGTTCTATTCCAGAAAAAGTCACTGTGAACTAGGTCTGATATGTTTGATAGTTACTGCCCTTTCACAATCCTGTCTTTGATTGGAAAGTGCTGTTGAATGAATATCAAGACTAGATTTTATAATATTTTTTAAAATGGTAGTGACTCATCTAGATGACAATCTCAGCATTATCATTTTATTAGATAAGTTGTTTGGGTGTGCACAGATCTTCAGGTTAAAGTTTTCAAGGTTTTACCTTCTCACTTTTTGATCATAACTTTTATGATACACAAATATTAGTAATATAGTGGTAATAGTCTTTTGATATGTACATGAAATAATCTTTCTCATAAATTTCTGTAAAAAAAATATTATTGGCTCATTCTAATATACTAGTATATCACTTGTTTATCACCCTCTCAAGCAGCTGTCTTGTTTTTGATATGAGAAATGATAAAGCCAAGATAAAGGCTTTCATGACAGATAAGCTTAGAATATTTGTCTGAATTTCTGAGCTGAGGAATTATCAATATTATATTCTGAATAATTTAAACTATTGTTTTTATTTTGGTTGTCACAATGAAATATTTTTGGCTTTTATACTTTCTGTGTTCAGGAAACTGGCAAATCATTAATAGCAGTATTTCTCTGCAGTCATTTTGAAATTTCTAGAAGAAAATCAAATGGTTTAGTGCAAAAAATACTGTAATGATAACAAGGAACTAGAAAACTAATACACACACACACACACACACACACACATGCACATGCACACACACAATATATATATATATATATATATATATATATATATATATATATATATATATATATGTGTGTGTGTGTGTGTGTGTGTGTGTGTGTGAGAAATGAAACCCTGGCATAATTTCATTTCTTGGGCCTAAATTAACATGATAATTATATGAAAGATAACTGCAAATAAGGAACAAACTTAAGCATGCCTTTACCCAACATGTCCACCAAACATACGAAGATTTCATTATTTCTAGTGGAACATTATACACTCAATGTGGATATTATTAGGCATTATCTGTTACCATACTCTACAGCATTGAGACTCTCTTACCAAAAATATGAATATTTATCCATCCCAAATTATGTACACTCCTTATATATAATTAAGCTGTTTTATTTTCGATAACAGTTTTAATGCTATAGAGTTTGTTGATAATGTGCTATAATATCTGTTTTGATTGTATAATGTTTTATAAGAAACTATGAAATAATAATGTTTCATTAGAAATGAAAACATTGAGAAGAAATTTAACTTAAAAAATGTAAGGGGAACTTATTTGTAGGTGATAGTGTATATTCATACTTTTCACAAAAGCACCTCATAACAATGAATATCAATGCATATCTGATTATGGCTAGTTACCAAGCAAACTATACTTAGAAACCTTTAAAGGGTAGTTAGTTAAGTCAGTTCCTCTATATTCAGTGTTCTATAAAAGGATTATTTATTAACTATATGGCTGATCTTCTTTCTCCAGTCCAGGAACCTGTTAATTAAGATATGTCATTTTGAATAGAAGAGTTGGTTAACCTTTGCCCTTGTGCTGACCACTGGTGTATAACACAAGCTCCCATCATGCAATGGAGACAGGTTCACTACACAGGGCTACTGAAGTGATCTATACTGAGCAGAGATTGGAAAACTAAAATGTTGAATGACAAGGATTGAATTGTTTTTGTTGGTAATTACATGTCAGTAGCTGGCGAATGTGAAATTTCTCAAGTAGCTGGTTCCATTACATTCATCACTGAATGGCTTATTTGTCAGAGGATTAATTATAAGTCTCCAGAGCAAGAAACCATTTGATGATCAGCAGAATTTTTTGACTGGAAGACATTTTGATTAATTTTTAACAGTTAACTTTTTTAGTCTCTTTTTCTTTTAGATTTTAGTCAAATACAGAAGTTTTTACTTTATTCAAAAGTCTTTTAGTTTCAAGGAATTGGTCATAATTTGTGAAGAAGAGTAATTAGATCAATGAGTATGAACAGGCTGAGATAGATATGGACAGACTGAAATAGATTGATCAGTATCAACAGATGAAGATGAATGCATATCAACTGAGATAGATATGATCAAATTTTCTTATAGTTTGGTAAATATAGATATATCAACATTGAAAATATTGATGACCCCTTTCATATTAATCATGGAAATTATTCAAGGAAATATTTTAGAGTTAATGTGTATTTTAGTCTTATTTTAAAACCTTTTATTCAAAAGCACACCACCAAATAATTTGGCCTTTATTTGAGTTATATGGTTCACTGGTTAGTTCTATCAACATAATACTTCATTGTAGCATTCTAGTGACTTTGTAGATAGAAATTTTGGTTTTGTACAAGTTCTCTTTACAACAATATTATTTAGACTTATTGTTTGGGTTTGTTGCCAATGTTGCATAATGCATTTTAGAAATAAGTTAAAGAAGAAACAAATTAAAGGCAAATATACTATTAGATAATGAAATATATTTAACTACTACAGATAGCATGCTGAAAGATAATTAATACAAAAGTTTATTGAAAACAAAATTAATGAACACTACATTTCAAATATCCAAGAGTTTCCTGAGTATGACATTGGTGGTGAGACTTCAGTTGTGGATCTCTGAGAAGTGTGGAGCATATTGCTTGTAAATTATTTGTATTTTGTTGGAATACTTCATATCATATAACTGAAATGATTATAGAAAAATAAAGAATGTGCATTTCGGAAAAAAATTAAGAATATTGTTATGATTATAATCAAATATTTACAAATGAATCAAATCTTAACATTGAATTACCCATTAAAAGAAAATATGCCATTAAACAAATAAACTATGTCAAGTATGCATGAGTGAAACTAATTTATCTAAGATATGTCAGGACTAAGAATCTGGTCCTGAAACAAGTGTTTAATCTCTGAATTCTTCATTTTACTATGCTTAGTTTTTAAAACAAGTTCATCATTTGTATGCTTGTTCTTAGGCACTACTTGAACCTAATTGTAATGTTTTATGTACAAAGTTAATTCTAATTTGTGTTCATCCAGCTCCTTTACTGGGAGCAGGATATGACACAAGATTGATTTTAAGCACAGAGCAGCTGTTTTGAATTCAAAGTTTGCTGTTGTCTAGTTAGATTGCCATAACAAGGTTAAAGAAGTAGGTTTGCCTTATTTTTCTCTCATAGGTGGTGCAGAAAGATGGATTCATGTCTTTCTGAAGGGTGTTAGCATGAATTGATGTATAAACAGATTCATCAAGGATTTGAATGTAGATTATCAAGTCCATTTCTTATAACACAACCACTCTGCTACATGCCTCTCCACAAAATTATAAAATCTTAAATCCTTGTACATTGCTTTGTTCACATCTACCATTATTTATAGCATACACAACCACTATTTTTCCTTCCTAAAATTCCTTACATGATCATTTATGGTGTCTGGTTGGCTAATGTTTATCTAAACACTGTAGACTTATAAGTATTTTTACCAAGCCTAACTCCATAATACATTGTCATTAAATATAAATAGGTGGAAGTCTTAGATACCAGCAGATACAATACTTGACTTGACTATGTATTTCATTAATGATAATTATTGCTGTTTTAGAAATCCTTGCTTATTTATTCAACAGTGTTTGGTAAACTCAGAATGTATTTGTAGGTTAGAAACTATGCAGGTGAAACTAGTCCCCCAAGTTAGATATTAGTAGAAATTAATTAAAATCAGTAAGTTATTCAAACAAATTTAAATTTGCTTAAATTAAAATATGATGACTTTATTTGAAAAATGGCGGATTAATATTACATATACTTTTCTGCTGAAGGAATATTTTCAATTTTAATAGCGGATATACTAAACTGGATATGTTAATGAATACAAATTAAATCAAATTCTTTTTATTGTAGATATCTATTAAGGAAAAAACTTAACAAAGAAAAGTTTTTTATCATTAGAGATAATCAAAAAATTGATCTGATTCACATTTTTGTGTAGTTGTTTCTTGAACATTTTTTTGTATACAGTTATAATTTCTTATATGACACTAATGATCTATACACAATTATACAGTTTTCAAGAAGTTATTCAAATTTAATAATTTGATTGCATGCAGTTATACGGTTTCAAGTCACTAATAATAATAATAATAATAATGATAATGATAATAATAATAATAATAATCCTTATTAAAAAAAATCACTTCAAGTAACTATTCATAATACAAATTACTCAGTCAAATGATGTCAAGTATTCCTGCTAAACACTAATAACTTTCTAACAGATCTATTTGACCCAGAGATGGAACCCTAACTGGTACTGTCCCCCCAGTTCAGAATGAATCCAAGTGTAGCGGTAATTAATGGGATCACCACTCTCCCTGTAACTCCAGAACTGAAGCCTCAACATCAAACACAGTTTAGTGTCATGCCTTAGACACTTCTAGTATTGGTGGTCTTACAATTGACATATTCTAACCCGCATTACCTGGGCAACTAAAGTTTTCAGTCCAATCAGCCCCAATCAAAATTTAAAAAAATATCCCCAAGTATCTTTACAATTAGATACTGCCATTATATAATCAAGATAACAGAAAAAATAGAAAATTATAAGACTGTTAAGATGACATGTGGCTTGAAGTTCTGTGATATTAGTATTTTCATCGTTCAAAAGACTATTTAGTGTTGTCTTCATATTTTCATAAAAAAAAAAGACAATGGTGTTCTTTAAAGCAGATGAAGAAAAAAAGGACCTACTAGACTTCTAAAATCCTACAGATGTAACATGCACTTGAAGCACACTGAAAAGCTAAAAGCAAAAATAAAATGCAATATATATATATACTGGGTTAATTGTTTCCAAGGAGGATATATAATTGAGTCTCCACTCACCAGGGTTCAATATTAGCATTAGAATGATATACTAACACTTGATAAGTGGAAGGAAAGACTAGATAAGCTTATTTACACAAAAACATTTAATACATACATAATATTTATACCAGGAAATAGAGTAGCACCCTCCCCTACATCTTGGTGTAGTAGCTATTGAAAAGGGAGCCTTCAGGTCACCCTCGACTAAAGTTGCCAACTTTACTTACTTCCACATCATTTTACTGGCTCATTGACCTTGTGGGTAGAGTGTTTGCCAATGGTCCCAGGAGACTGGGGTCCAATCCCAGTTTGAGTCATACCAAAGATTTAAAAAATGGTACTTGATACTTCCTTGCTTAACACTCAGCATTATAAGGTATGTATCAAGAGTAAAGTGGAGCAATCTAAAGGAAAGAATAGTGCCCTCCCCTACAACTCGGTGTATTAGATACTGAAAAGGGAACCTTCGGGTCACCCTCAGCTATATTCACCAACTTTACTTTACTTGATATTTATACAAAAGTTTTGACTAGAATACACAAATGTTTCCTGACAGATAGAATGTGCACTATCAACAAGCAGTTTTTAAAAAGGGTACAAACATGGAAAAAGGCCTTTTTGTGTAGGATGGTGTAAGCCATGTGAGCTTCATATTTAAATGAAAAGGCAAGAGCACTTATAGCTGGGAGAAGAGACATTTCCACTGTTCAAAGGCAAAAAACATGTCTTAACAGTTCAAAAAATAGAAAATGCGACTGAGATAGATTCTGGGATTCTCATGTGATCATGAGATGCCCAATGGTCACTGCCCCAATATCCAAGGAAAACAATTATTAATTGTCTCCCTACAAATGTTTGTCCTTAAAATATAATGAGTATACTGTATATATTATTTTTACTTAAATTTAGCTATCTTATCAGTATTACTAAATTATTTCAATAATCATACAACTCAAAAAGTCAGCTGATATATTCTTAGAAAGATATTGGTCCAAATAAAACTTTTGAGACAAAAAATAATGAACAATATGTTTGATAATGTTTCTGTGCATAAAAAATGTTGCCAATTCCGAATTTCTTTCTCTTTAGTTTATTTTTTAAGTTAAGCTTCTGAAAATGTAGGTTCTTGAGGGTTTTTTCTTCTTTTTCATTTTCAAATTTACTTAATCAACTTGCTCCTTTTTTCACAAAAAAAATCAACCAATACCCATTTCTAGGTTTAACACATCTTTTCTTGATGCTTATCACAAGGAATAATTTCCCTGAAGACCGATCATGTTATTTGCTGATCACTTGGACTGAAGTGACTCTTTAATAATGCTATGGAAAAGAACAGACACTAAAACTAGCAGAAATTTATTAATTTCCTTCTAAATTTGTAGTAAAAGTAGAAGGAAGCTCCTATCTTTCAGAAATATTTGATGATAACAATGCATAGAACTTTATGCATGATAAAAATATTTCAAACATTATAAAATAAAAAGCATATCTTAAAATGGGAAAAAAAACTGTATGTTATTAAAGAAGGGCTTTATTCATATTTTCAGTTTCTGTAAAATAATACATTGGAAAAAAATAGAAACCAACTCCAAGAAACATGATGTCTTGTTGATGGGGCTTAGAATATGCTGACTATATCCCCTTCAAATGGGTGTCATGGGTGTGATACAAAAGTATATTTGATGGTATGGCATGGGGGTGTGTAAAGTGTCTCCTTATTACTATGACCCTCTGGTCTACTTTGACTCAGAGTTGTAGTACCTGTTAGGGTCCCATTTATGGGTCAAATAGAACTGTTTGAATTTTTTTATATTTCACCGGCCTTTGTGCCAAAAAAAACACTTCAACAACACAAAAAATGTAAATATAATCATACAATGAATGCATTTCCCTAATTTCTTAGCATAAAATAACCTTTGATGTGTTTGTGTACTATTAAAATCACTCAATTATTCAAACTTGGTAATAATTATATATTACAATAGTTATATTTTACTCACAATTAAAATTCTCATTATCTTATCTAAGATGAAATTAAAAGAATTATTTTATAGCTAGGTTAAGAGAATAGACGGCTGTCTTAACCAGACAGCATCATAAAACTAAGACAAATAATGACATATTGGTGGAGAGATTAGATAACATCATGAAAATGAAATAGATTATGGCATATTGATCTATAGATCAGACAACATCATAAAAACAAAACAGATAATGACATACTGATGCATAGATCAGACAACATCATAAAAATGACATATGTGATGATGTATTGATGTATAGGGCAAACAACATTATAAAATGACATTGATAATGATATCCTGATCTGGCAATATTATAAAAATAATGTACACATATTATTTATATATTTAGAATTTAATCATATTTATTATGAAAGGATGCAATTGTGGCATGTAAAAATTGCAGAAACTAAAACAAAAGTTTGTCTTAATGTAAAAATCAAGAGGATATCATTATTATTATTATTATTATTATTATTATTATTATTATTATTATTATTATTATTATTATTGTGTCAGTTTAAATATATATATATATATATATGTGTATGAATGTTATACATATATATATATATATATATATATATATATATATGTATATATATATATAACATTCAAGATAAAAATATATAGGAGTCAAAAATACTATAAGAATGATAATTTACTTTTTCATAGTTTAATTTTTCATGAAAATCAGCTAATTGCAATATAGAAATTATTTGAAGTTTTCAAAGTTAAGACCAAGAGAAACTCATTTGCCAATTTCTAAATGTATCAGAACCTTTAAGATATTAATTGCCAACCATTCATTCAGCCAAATAGAAGAAAAAATACACCAAAATCTTTAGAAACAGAATAGTTAGTGACTGGAAGAAAAAAATAATGTTAGGTTTGGATTCTTTGTTTGATGTCATATCAATTTTGAGTTATTTAATGACAAATTCATCCACTTTGAAGAACAGCTGTATTACTATTTAGTCTATGACTGATAGAATTTTAAGTACTGATACCTTTTCCAGAGGTATTATTCTGAAAGTGAACTTAATAGCATGAGTGGAGTTTGAACTCCCTCACTTTGAGGCCACAATCCAGCATATTAGCTATTATGCCTTAAGGATTCCTCACTCCAAACATTTTTCCCAGACATTAATACATTAAATACTTCACAAACATACTGGTCAATCATTGGAATAAAATAAAATATTTGCTTTTATCAGAACTTCAGGTGTGGAAAAAAATAAATTAAAGAACAAATGTTGATAATGTTAGTTTATTTTTTAGAAATTTATTGGAAACTAATGTGTATGCTTATGAAATTTGAAAACAGAAATTCATCTTGTGATTATAAAGGAAGTACTTCATATCTTTGTTTGTCCATTATCTAAGAAATCATCACTTGAGAACTAATTTGAAAATCCTTCTTGATCATCAGAAATTTAACGGATATCTTTCTTAAGAGAAAAGGAAAATGTTAAATGTCCTTCTCACACTATATAGCTTATGGGTGCTGAATGTTTGAAGAAAGAAGTGACGATTTAATGCCCTGATTCACAGATAGAATGGATACAAATGACTGTCAATAGAAGTTAAGTCATTGATGACCTAGTTGGCTGGGGCTGCAGAATACAAAACGGCATCCCTGCAAAGTGGTAAGACTCCTCCAATGAGTGAGCAGTATATAGAAGGAGTACAAAAATAGAAAAAAACCTACTTGATGAAGGAAAGTGAAATAGCCGTGGGGCTTTAATATTCCCTTCCAGGTTTTGAAACAGGTTTCTTCACTGGCAAAAGAGATCAAAAATGGGCTTTTGAAAGTGTCATGTAATAAGGCACCCAACAGACATGCTCATTCTCTAAAGAGGTTAATAACTTTCTGTTTGCCTAGATTAATTTCATATACAATAAAAGTTGAAGACTAGTCTACATTACAAATTATATATTTTTGAATTTTCAATATCCATCCAAAACTCAAGAAAGTGCTTGGTAAGGGGTATCTGGTTTTTAAATAAATATATTTTAATAAACCATATGGCTTAAAACAGACCTTATGTTACTTTGAACTCTCCATGCAATAATCTTACATCTGACCAACCTTTTTTTTATCTGTTTACTGAAGAACTTATACCTTTTCTAAGGGCTATAATGTATGGGGAGTACTGTGATGGCTTATAAGATGCTCTTTTTTCCAAAAGACACTCTCAGAAAATCACCCTTAGTCTTATAAGGTCAAGGATCAGCTTTAGGTTACTGGTAAATGGGGTTCTAGTGCTGCAGTGGCCTTTAAATTGAATTGCAAACAAGTGTAAACAAGGCAACTATTACTTCTACACAAATGTCAACTCTTTTCTAAGGTAACAATCTATAATAGTAATACTGATTATTATTTCATATAAGATTACACCAGTAAGGAAGAAAATTAAGTGATAATGCTTAACTACAGATGTATACACCTGCTAAGGTTTATAAATGAAAAATATTGGAATTTTATAAGGATCTGGATTGATAGGCAACTTTAAAAATGACCTGATAGTGAGGAGGTCTGTGAATGTTGGATGAATACCCTTCACTTAACATTCATAGTTTAAAACCATTAATTTGTTTTTAATTGCCAGCCAAAATGGAAGTGCATCTTATTAGACATCAAATATGAAAATCAGTTTTATCTTGCTATGCAATCATGTGTTAAAGATGAGTTAAAATTTGAGTGTTCTTCTCATAGACTGGCTGTACACCCAAAGTCCTTCTATTTAACCCATAACCGAAGGGTGAAGTGATGGATGCATGTCTTTCTCAAAGGCACAAGTGCAAAATTAATGTTGATTCTAGTTTCACAGCATATTGAATAAAAAATGTAGAAATATTTACCAGACAGTACATCACATGAAAAATTTAATGACCATCAACTCTTTTGAGAAGTTAAAATAAGAAATTACGAGCAATAATCTTTTGCTTTATAAGACAGACGCATGAAAAAGGTTTTTTTGTGACAAAAGTTATTTGAAATTTGACTCATACCTTGCAGCCATTTAACATTGTTAGTCTTTTTGCACATTTTATTTTCTATGAATATGCACACTTGCTTCTTAAAACACATTTTTTTGTTTTCTTTTTGTCTCTGTTAACATCAAGAATGACAGCAACAACTGAACAATAGTAACAGTGTCTCATTGGACATTGAAAAAAAATTGAAAGGTGATTCACTAAGAATGAACTGGTGCTGAATTGAGTGACATCTTTAAACATAAGGAACAATTTTCTAATTCAGTCTGATCCCAGTCTCAACCACTTGCCCCCACCTATGGGCAAATAATTGAACTAGTGGAACTGTTAAGTCCTGTAAGGTAGTCTGTCTAATAGAAAACTATCCTGACAAAAATAAATGCATATACACAATGAAATATACCATGTCCATCTCAAATCAGTGAAATATTGAGGAAGGAAACAAAGCTTAAATAGTGGAGTTGGCATATGCAAGTTGATCGCCTCTTTAATAATATTAGAAGAGATTACACTAAATAGATAGCAATCCTGTCAAGAGCTATGTATCATGTGTGTAAAAATTTTCCTTTCTGAAGTGGGATAAATATCTGGTTTGTAAAAAAAAAAAAAGTAGACTTTGTGAACTTTTTTCATGTGCCAACAATATATATATATATATATATATATATATACAGGAGGTATATATATATATATATATATATATATATATATATATATATATATATATATATATATACAGGAGGTATATACAAGAATACTTCCCCTAACAGATGACTGAGTTATTTATGGGTATGTCTTTGTTTGTTTGTGAGCATGAGATTGTTGGCATTAGTCATACTGGTGAGTTAAGAATGAAGGAGCATCAGTCACCTGAAATCCTTTTACTTACTCCAGTGATTAGAAAAAAGAAAATAAAAAAGCAGAGAGAATAAATTGAAAAGAAAGAGAAATTTAGAATGAGAGAGTATAAAGTGACAGAGAGAAGGAAAAAGACTAAAGTATCGAAAATGATAATGAAAAAGGAAGAAAGTGAAAACATATAAGAAAGTAAGAGACAGACAGGTTTAATAACAATTTGCATAAAAGGAATTTTCACAAGAAAGGGATATCACAATGAATAATATACAAGCTAAAGATATATGAATATTTCAAAGATTCATTTTAGTTATTTACTCATATAAATTGCATGTGTTCATATCATTTAGTTATAAAGTTATACAGTATTCAAAACGATTTATGAGTCAAATAGAAATTAAGTGCAGTTTTGAGAGTTTACTGGTTTTTCATTTAAACTTAGTATTTATGCTAAACTGAACTGTTTAAAATTTAAACTGTGTATATATGCTAAACTGAATTGCTCGAAATAGATCTGTTTTTGAACTTGAAACCTTACTTACACTAAACTGAATTGTTTGAATTAGACCTGTTTGACTCAACTGAATAGCTTCAAATAGAATTGATTTTGATAATTAAACTGCATACTCATGCTAAACTGAATTGTTTCAAATAGAACTGATTATTTGTATAAAAATGGATTTGGCATTAAATAACCTATAAAGGTTGATATACCATAAAACCCAAATAACCAACCAACATCCTTAACAATTAAAATGTGTTCTCATGCTAAACTGAATTGTTTGAAAAAGAACTGATTATTTGTATGAAAATGGATTTGGCATTAAATAACCAACAAAGGTTGATATGCCATAAAACCCAAGCAACCAACATTTTACTCTCCTTTAATAAATTAATGAATAATTAAAAGAGTGAAAATCTCAGCCTAATTTATTAGTCTTTCTTTTCCAGTTTTCAATAAAACCTATTATTTTGCGAAGCTTTCATACATTTTTTTCTTCAGTTTGCAATGTATAAATGAATGATTAAAACTAAAGATGATGCATGCAGCAGCTAATGGAAACTAGAAAGAAAAACAAGCAAAGCAGTTTGTCATCAGCTGAAATAGAAGAAATGGTTCTCATGACACTCTGACGTCAACAATGACGGTCGTAATCCTCAATGTACCTGCTGTACTATTGCTGCCTCATGAAAACCTTTGAACAATTCACCTACAATCTGCTATATACAGCATATTAGGTGACAATAACTTATTAACAATATAGGTATTTTTTACCTAATTGATAAACTACTTCTGCCATGCTGTTTTTTTTTCTTTTACCTGTATCAAAATTGCCTCATTCTCTCTTTTTCATTTTGCTGATAGTACTCTCTTTTCTCCTCTTTGCTGAGCTTTCTCTCTTTTCCCTTGGCTTTCTTGACCTTTATCTATTTTCCCC